>JAWDGP010000704.1:0-19634 GCA_033675545.1 Elysia crispata
TAACAAACGAAAAGTAATTCAAAACAAAATAAAGCAAAATTTAAATTTAGAAGCATGACTGGCTGACTGCATTAAAATTCTAATGGACCATCACGCAGAGTTAGTTCTGTAAAAGCATTAAATCACATTTGAGATACATGTCTTTCATACATTGTCAGGCCCACTGACCCACAGTGAGAAAGTATAAGTAATTAATTCATGTCATTTTCAGCGAATCAGGTGTCACAGGAGTAAAATCCAGTTAATATAATATCTGAACGAAACGAAAATATTTGAGCGAAACAGTCTGCCCGGAGTAGAAGTTGGGTTGTTACACTAGAGTATTGTTAGGATATATTTTGTTACTTCTTATATCTAACATCTCTCTCTCTCTCTCTCTCTCTCTCTCTCTCTCTCTCTATATATATATATATATATATATATATATATATATATATATAAGAACCCAACCAGGAGGTACACAAAATCAATGTACATATACTCAAATGGATCAGTACACTAAGAAAGGTCTTCCCCGAATCACGGAGACAATTTTAAGCAGAACCACATGTACAACAAATGACAATCCAACACAAGCAGCCTTCACAATAGTCCAACAATATCCACTAGGAATGGTCACAATAACTTCTCACTGTAATTCCAAACAATACTACTACCCAACGTGGCCTCCAGATACTCCAAAAAGATACTGACAACGAGTCTTACCGAGCTCTACAATTTATAGTATAAACTCAGTCGGCAAAGTCCCCTGTCAAAGACTTCCCTGGTTTCCCAGTTCGTCCCCAGAACAAGGGCCAATGCCGACCGAGGAGAATTTACTCCGTCGAACGGGACAACATCACCCGACCGAGATCATAGAATCTACGGAAGCCATCGTTACATCTACGTACGCTTCTAGCATCCCCCGATCAAAGCATCACATAAACTTAGCACGACCAGCAGTCTCCCTAAATTCCCCAAGCTCCCCGAAACCAAGTACGTCCAAAGCCGACCGAAGAAAAGCTTCTCTGGCCAGCTGGACAGGAACGAAAGAAATAAAGTATCTTCCGAATTATTATAGAAATAAACCGCTAGAGGGGCGGAGACTAGTTTCCCGCCATTAAATTAAGTATACTAATATTAACTAGCTAGAATTGCTCTCGGCTCCACCCACAAACTGACAATCGACATACATACACAGAAATCAACATAAAAACTAAGTTAAATAAAATATACGCTAATTACCCTCTCATTAGAGAAACTCAATCAAATTATAACATTCAATTAATACAAAATTACACAACAGATATCACCTAACTTTCCATCCGCTTACATCCACCCCTACAAACTTTTGTTGTTACTCCCACGTAACAATAATCAATAAAGTAAAAACAAAATAAAAATTTATTTAAACATAATAAACGTGAGCATCGTTGACCCCATAACGGTCGGACACCCGTGTCTGCTTTCGCGTCCGAGGGCTCCTGGTCCTGGTCCTCTGTCTGCAGTGGGTCCTCTGTTGACCTCTGCGTCAAGTCCACTGCCTGTGGGTCGGGGTTGTCCTCATCACCAGTGTCTGACCTGAGGTACCGCCTGACCTCAGAGCCAGACACGAAGCGCTACTCTCCACTGGAGACTCCAGTGATCCCGTGCCGCACCAGGTAGGCGCTGCCATGCTCGGGTGGCACCGACAGGACATCAAACACGTCTGGTCCATACCGGTCCCTGATCTTGTTACGGCCGGCGGGGTGAGACCGTGGCACCACTCGGTCACCAGGCTGTATCCTTGTAGACAGTGTGGGAGGAGGCTGCTGCCTCTGGATCTTCCCCACACGACCTCTCATGCCACTGGTCAGCCGTCGCTGCCGCTGCCGAACACCCTCCACCGATGTCATAGGCCTGGGTGGCCCCACGGACGGCACTGAATGATCAGGTTGTCTGACAGAACTAGAATTAGCAAAAGGTGTGCTAGCGCGCCTCTGAGACGTGTTGCTGCTGTCCCTGATTTTGCATCGCTCCTGCTGGGCTGACCATCTCGAGACGTTCCTTATAGCGGTATGTGCGCTCCAAATGACCAGGTGTTCGACAAAAGTAGCAAACGATGCTAGCTGGTCTCTGGCCGTACCTTCCATCGCGGCTCCACTGATGCTCATGTCGGTGGAAACAGTCTGGGTACTGGTTGTCTGCCGCCCGCCGCTGCTGTTGTTGACGTTGAGAGCTACTAGATTGCGGCGAGTCACGCTGATAATGTTGGTATCTGTGGCTTCGGCGACACGCTGCTGCGAAATGACCCAACTCTCTGCAGGCGAAACAACGTCTGCGCTGTCTGTTTCCACTAACATCACCAGAGTCAGCTCCCGACTGCCGGTTGTGTCGTTCAACTTCACGCTGTTTTTGTTGTAGTTCAACAGTTTTCGTGAGGCTGCTGACTTGATTCAAGGTTTCTCGGAGGGAGGTCGCTAGCGCCTCCTCCCGAAGCTCCTGTCTGTTAAAAAATTCTTTCATCATATTTACTACATGTATTGAGTTCTCCGGAGCTGTTTGCAGTGCTTGTTGTCGATGCACCATGTTGTTTGACGCACGTTCGTTATTTTGGCTATCCTCAGGCCTCGAACGCAACACAGTCTTTCTCAGATCATGAAATGAGACCTGAGGATTGCTCATACTGTGCTGCTTTAAATTGAGTTTGAGATAGTCGTCCCTCAAGCCCTCAATGAATAGGTCTTTCAGGCAGGCCTCTTCGACCTCGTTCCGGTTCTGCCGTCTGTTGTGCCGGTTCAGATCGACGAAAGCTGCGTGCAGTCGAGTCGAAAACTGCCGCACACCTTCGTATCCCTCCTGTCGCGCGCTAAAAAAAGGCCAGTGACAAGCTGCTCAGCGGTCGCCTGTTCCCGTATGTGTCACGAAGGGCCTCCAGCAAGGCATTCTTGTCGCCGCGGTCCACACCCTGACAAGCGAACTCATCTCGTACTTCGCTCCCCAGGTTAGACCATAGAAAAGTTGCCCTCTCTGAATCGGCCTGATACGGTCGTTGGGCCAAAGCAGCCTCCAAATCCTGTAGGAACCGCTCTAGGTCTTGGTGCCCAGCTTGCCCTCTGAATCGCCACACAGACCGCTCCATTTGTGGGATGATCACAATCTTGCTGTGGTTGGTGATCGACTGAGCTGCTGAACTTGTCTCCGTTGTTGCCATACTCGCTGGTTGAGTTCTTCTACCGGCCCTAGTCCTATAACTCATCAAACAAATTCCTAATACTAGCACTGCCAACTTCGACACCAAACTACAACACTGCACAAAACTATAATTATCCAACCACTACACTATAACTGTCTCAACTACTACACTAAACTATTCATACCAATACGCTATACTATTCCGACTACTCTCTAAAACAATTCCAACCCTTTTGACTTTGACTATAACAACCCTGGTCTATGACTAATACAACCCTGCTCTATGACTATTTCAACCCTGCTCGCAGCGCCAGATGTTGGCTGGTGGACTCTATGTCTCTCTCTAAAGATATAGAGGAAAACTATCGAAATCTACACAAACACCACAAAACAAATAAACTAACTAATTAATTGCTGTGATTATAAAATAGAATAAGGCACACACGTAAGTTTGAAATAGTCTATACTAGAGCTTTATTAGATTGAAATAATTTGAATAGAGCAAAGGAAAAAATAATTTAATGAAAAGAACTACAAACTCCAAATAAATCTTGAAACCACAAAATATCAATAGGCCGACCCGATAATTAAACGCATATAAACTAAAACCGAATTACACACGTATAAGCAGATTTTAACCCGAGAGTACACCACTGAACGTAAACTAATATAAAACCAAAATATTAAAAAAGCAAATTAGGAATTAAAACTAGAACTAATCTAGAATTAGAACATAGAATTTGAAAAGCAGAACAACACTAGAATCTACAAGTTAGAAAGTAGAACTATAAAGAAGCTACACAGACGTCACAAAGAACGTTGCAAAGAAAGTTACAAAGAAAGTCTATAAAGAAGTTTCAAAGAACCCAACCACGAGTTACACAAAATCAATATATACTCAAATGGATCAGGGGACTAAGAAAGATCTTCCTGAAAATGAAAATAAACATAAACACCGTTATAACATTTTTATGTCCATAAGATCTAAAGATGAGGATTCACAACATAAGAGAGCGAAGACAATGAATTCACATCTCTACGATGGTTGTGAACCAAACGTAGTTAAAATATAAGCAAGTAAATTATGTAAGTCAGCCATACGCTAGCGCAGCATACCCAAGATGGAAAAATACAAGCCCAATTAAAGCAATAAGTTATTCTGGCAAATCATTGACTATTTTACCAGCCAACCTTAGTTATATATCATAAACCGCAGTACTTTTCCATCTGTCCCACAGACAAAGTGAGATCAAAGCCCCGAAGCGATATAATCATAGTAGGTTGTTACACAACCCAGTGAAACTAAGTGTGAGGTCAGTTCCTCAACAGGGTGCTCCGTCCCGCCTACAAATAAAACAAGTTGGATTAAGAACATCCCCTCGCAACAGGTAGCCCTGCTGTAATCCTAGCTTAGGGGTGTACCCACCGTGAGCCCATCGACTCCTAATAACTAGTTTAAGTTCCAACCCAATGAAATTCTTGACAAAATTCATGATTATAAAAATGCATAGTTACATTAACGTACATGTACATACATTACAACTTGTACAAGAATGGGTACGGTGTACAACACAACTAAATAAGTCAATCATAATATTATTATTATTATCAAACAACCCCATAACACAAAACTAATAAAAATAAAGTATTTAGGTCAAACCAACTGCTCTAACTCTACATGAGCGAAATCAAAGATCTAATTTGCACATTAGGACCGCCCATTTACTGGCCTTGCAACCCAAGGGTATCTACTATTGGTTCCACTCCATACATGCAATACACTAAGACAGTAACTAAGAGAGGGGAGGCGAAGGTAGGTTCGCGCCCTGGCGCGAAACCGAGAGCATGACCACCGTCCAACTCAGATGCAATCATTGCATCACCTGCATGAGAGCGTCAGTTACCAGGAGAAGGGGCGCTAACTCCTGTCTCCCCCCAGAGACTTAAGCCTAGAAATAATAGGGCTAGCCCAGTTACACTTGCAGTGACTCAACCGGCCAATAGTACTTAGTGGTAATGAATTTAAAATGAATGGTAAACAATTTAAAATGAGTAACAACTCCACATGCACAAATAGGAGACTATATCTTAATGGCATAATAATAATGAAGAATAGTCTAGTCAAACATGCTTAGTCACTCGCCTGTCACCAAACCCACGACTGTATGAGAAAAGATAACAATTAACATTCAATTTATACTGAGAATGGGATTCTCTTTTAAAGTTATACATTTATCAAGATACTGCCTTGCGCTAAATCTAATTAAGCATAAGATTTACAGTACTAGTATAAACATTACATTCCAAAATGCAACTTGCGCCGAATCACGGAGGTATACCATACACATAAAATCCAACACAAGTAGCTTTCACAATAGTTCAATAATACCCACTAGGAATGGTCACAATAACTTCTCACTGAAATTCCAAACAATACTTCTATCCAACGTGGCCTCCTGATACTCCAAAAAGATACTGACAACGAGTCTTACCGAGCTCTACAATTTATAGTATAAACTCAGTCGGCTTAGTCCCCCGTCAAAGACTTCCCTGGTTTCCCAGTTCGTCCCCAGAACAAGGGCCAACGCCGACCGAGGAGAATTTACTCCGTGGAACGGAACAACATCACCCGACCGAGATCATAGAATTTACGAAACTCGTCGTTACATCTACGTACTACATTAAGCATCTCCCGATCAAAGCATCTTAGTACGGCCAGCAGTCTCCCTAAATGCCCCAAGCTCCCCGAATCAAAGTACGTCTAAAGCCGACCGAAGAAAAGCTTCTCTAGCCAGCTGGACAGGAACAAAAGAATAGGTCGCTAGTCAATGTAATCATTACAACTCAGTTATCTTACGAATTATTAAAGAAATAGGAATAAACCGCTGGAGGGACGGAGACTACGTTCCCGCCATTAAACTAAGTCCACTAATACTAACAAGCTAGAATTGCTCTTGGCTCCACCCACAAACTGACAATCGACATACACACACAGAAATCAACATAAATACTAAGTAAAAAAATATGCGCTAATTACCCTCTTATTAGAGAAACTCAATCAAATTATAACATTCAATTAATACAAAATTACACAACAGACATCACCATCCGCTTACATATATATATACATATATATATCTCGTAGTACTGTAGTTTTCTTTTAGTAGGCTAATAGAAAACTCGCTTTTAAGCAAGAGCGTAAAATCTTACTGATATGAATCTTAAACTTTGAGTTTAGTTTAATGATTTGTAACGTCTTTTTGTTGCAGTTTTTTGCGCACAGTTTTAAAGAGCATTTCATAAATAACGTCAATTCTCTAGTGCCTTGTGTGCCGTAAACACTCTGCGTGTCATTGCTGACTACGCGATGCTTGCTCGCAGGATACCTAATTAGCATGTGGGTTTTTCTAGCTAACATGCATGCCTTTAATTGCTTGCACGATTGCACAGAGGTCAGCCACAATCTACGGAAAATTCCTCTGTTCCATAGATGATTGTAAGCTCAAACAAGATTTTTTTGGGGTTCAGAATAGAAACGAATCAAGTTCCTTTCCGTTTAAAGTTTGGGGGCGCCTGTTTGTTACCATCATGTAGGTCTACTGTGTTAGTGTCTTGCTTGGCTTTCAGACATGCTGCATACTGCTAGCATCATGCTGATCATCGATGTAGCAGTAATCAAATACAAACCGGTGTTCTAACATTGCCACACACATTGCAGAGTCGGGGTGCGTGTGTGTTGATTACATCTGAAGAAAGATATAATTCTATTGAGCTGTCTCATGGACTATCGCATGGCGATTGTGGCTTCTCCATTGTGTCACAACTGGTTAATCCAGTAGTAGAACTGATCTAGTATAAGGGGAAGAAGTTGTGTGTGCTCCTGCCTGGTGCAGTCAGCATGGCTTCCCGTTTATTCAATTCCACTGTTCTTAGCAATCGCTTTAAGATCCTGTCAAGTCTTTGAGCTAAGGCCTCGACACATTCAGCTTGTGGGTCTTGTTTCCATGAAAGAAATTCTCTCTACATTCTGGTGAAGCCGTGAGGCAAAAAGGTCAATAGTGGTGATCACACTGAACGGCTCAATGATAGTCTGGTAAGTGTTTATATCAAGCATCCATGCTTTAATGGACTCATGAGTTCGGAGCTAATAATCGGCTTCTGTATTTAATTTTCCCGGGATGTGTTCTGCTGGTATGAACCTGTTTTTATTAATAGCGCATTGCCTTATTTCCGTGGCAATATTATTACTATATTTTGTTGTAGATTCTGAGCCGCCCATAGAATTAACATAGGCAAGAGTTGAAGTGTTATCACTTTCCACTCTGATGTGAGCTTTACTAATATCACTACAGAGAGCTGTAAGTCCAAACTCAATAGCTTAAGCTTCCAAACATTTCTGATGTTGAACCGTCCAATGTCTTCCTGTTATAGTGTCATCGTGAACTGAAACGTCCACTGTTCTCCTGGGATAGTGTCATCGTGAACTGAAACATCCACTGTTCTACTGGGATAGTGTCATCGTGAACTGAAAAGTCCACTGTCCTCCTGTGACAGTGTCATCGTGAACTGAAACGTCCACTGTCCTCCTGTACTAGTGTCATCGTGAACTGAAACGTCGATTGTCCTCCTGTCATAGTATCATGAACTGAAACGTCCACTATTCTCCTGTGATAGTATTATCGTGAACTGAAACGTCCACTATTCTCCTGTGATAGTATTATCGTGAACTGAAACGTCCACTGTCCTCCTCTGATAGTGTCATCGTGAACTGAAACGTCCATTGTCCTCCTGTGATAGTGTCATCGTGAACTGAAACGTTCACTGTCCTCCTGTGATAGTGTCATCGTGAACTGAAACGTCCACTGTCCTCCTGTGATAGTGTCATCGTGAACTGAAACGTCCACTGTCCTCCTGTGATAGTGTCATCGTGAACTGAAACGTCCACTGTCCTCCTGTGATAGTATTATCGTGAACTGAAACGTCCACTGTCCTCCTGTGATAGTGTTATCGTGAACTGAAACGTCCACTGTTCTCCTGTGATAGTGTCATCGTGAACTGAAACGTCCACTGTTGTCCTGTGATAGTGTCATCGTGAACCGAGCGCCCCACCTATGTGAGCTACTGTCTGTGGTAACGACATGACGTGTAGGTTGACCGGAAGATCAAATTTGGTAATCAAATTTGTTACATTTTAAAGTCTCATTCTCACAATGCTCTAAATCTCTAGAATGTAACATGCCATTTTTTATACCTAGAGTATAACAAACCATTAGATCAATGACACTAGCCACTGTCTGAAGACGAGGGGCTTAGCTGTTAACTAGATTTTTGAACTAATTTGTCTCTTTTTTTTATGTATACCAGCACAAAAATAGGCATCTCTTAGATCTATGCTAGTGAGAAACGTTTGGTCTAAATATGCCTAAAAAGGGTTTTAACTGCGGCCATTTTAAATTTTAAATACCTTTCATCTTTGTTTACGTTGGACAGGTTTAAAATAATTCTGGATTTTCCAGATTTTTTTTCATCCGGCGAAAAAAATATTTTATCGTTTAGTAATGGAGGTTTCTTCAATAATGCCTTAACCATTGAAATCTTTAATTTCATTATCAATTCGTATTTGTTCTTCTTCACCAAACTTGTAAGGTTTAATAGGACCATGACTATGTCTGGTACTTCATTAAACTGAGCAGTATTAAGAAACTGAGGAGCACTTGAACTTTTTTCTCCTATTTACTTTGAAGTCTGTGATGCGAGCCCCAAATCTCACCATCGTGGTCCCATCAACTTTTTCGCCGCGAAGATATTTGGCAAGTTGAGACGGCTGAAGATTGTGCGTTAGGGGGTTTGTTGGTTGACTGTGAGCTGGATCTGATCTGAGAGTGCTGAAGATTGTACGTTAGGGGAGGTTGTAGGGTTGACTGTGAGCTGGATCTGATCTGAGAGGGCTGAATGTTGTACAGTAAGGGGTTTTGTTTGTAGGGTTGACTGTGAGCTGGCTTTGATCTGAGAGGGCTGAATGTTACCTGAAGGTTTTATTGGTTGGGTGTGTGAGCTGACTCCTGATCTGAGAGGGGCTGAATATTGCAGTAAGGATTTGTGGTTGTAGGTTGACTGCAGGCAGCTCCCCAGTCTGAAGGGCTGAATGTTCTATACAGTAAGGGGTTTTTTGTGGTTGTAGGGTTGACTGTGAGCTGGCTCTGATCTGAGAGTGCTGGAATGTTATACAGTAAAGGGGTTACATGTGGTTGTAGGGTTGACTGCGAGCCGGCTCCTGATCTGAGAGGGCTGAATGTTATACAGTAAGGGGTTTTGTGGTTGTAGGGTTGACTGAGAGCCGGCTCTGATCTGAGAGGGCTGAATGTTATACAGTAAGGGGTTTTGTGGGTTGTAAGGGTTGACTGTGAGCTGGCTCTGATCTGAGAGGGCGGAATGTTATACAGTAAGGGGTTTTGTGGTTTGTAGGGTTGACTGTGAGCTTGGCTCTGATCACAGAGAGGACTGAATGTTGTACGGTAAGGGTTGTGTGGATGTGGGGTTGTTGACTGTGAGCTGAAGCAGTGATTTGGCCATGAATATGTGCAGGAGGGGGTTGTAGGGTTGGCTGGGGCTGACAGTGATCTGGGGCTAGTCACTTACAGTTAGGGGGGTTGTAGGTGCTGTAGTTGTAGTTGTACTTGTTTTAGTTGTAGTTGTTCTTGTACTTGTTGTAGTTGTAATTGTAGTTGTACTTGTTGTAGTTGAACTTGTAGTTGTAATTTTACTTCTTATAGTTGCAGTTGTTGTACTTGGAGTTATACTTGTACTTGTTGTAGTTGCAGTTATACTTGTACTTGTTGTAGTTTTATTTTAACTTGTTGTAGCTGTACTTGTATTTGTTGTAGTTGTAGTTTTCGTTGTACTTGTTGTAGTTGTAGGTGTAATTGTTGCAGTTGTAGTTGTACTTGTCTTTGTTGTAGTTGTTCTAGTTGTAGTTGTACTTGTTGTACTTGTACTTGTTGTACTTGTAATTGTAGTTGTATTTGTTGTAGTTATAGTTGTACTTGTTGTAGTTTAAGTCGTATTTGTTGTAGTTGACGTTGTAGTTGTACTTGTTTTAGTTTTAGTTTTACTTGTTGTAGTTGTAGTTGTAGTTGTACTTGTTGTAGTTGTAGTTTTAGTTGTATTTGTACTTGTTGTAGTTGTAGTTTTAGTTGTTGTAGTTGTAGTTGTACTTGTTGTAAATGTAGTTGTACTTGTTGTAGTTGCAGTTGGACTTGTACTTGTTGTAGTTTTAGTTGTACTTATACTTATTTTAGTTTTAGTTGTACTTGTGTAGCTGTAGTTGTAGTTGTACTTGTACTTGTTCAACTTGCAGTTGTACTTATTAGAGTTGTAGTTGTACTTGTACTTATTGTAGTTGTACTTGTACTTGTACTTGTTGTAGTTGTAGTTGTACTTGTACTTGTTGTAGTTCCACTTGTAAATGTGCTTGTTGCAGCTTTAGTTGTACTTGTACTTGTTGTAGTTGTAGTTGTACTTTTACTTGTACTTGTACTTGTTTTAGTTGTAGTTGTACTTGTACTTTTTGTAGTTGTACTGGTTAAAGTTGTAGTTATACTTATACTTGTTTTAGTTCTAGTTGTACTTGTTGTAGTTGTAGTGTACTTGTACTTATTGTACATGTAGTTGTACTTTTTGTAGTTGTAGCTGTACTTATTGTAGTTGTAATTGTACTTGTGCTTTTTGTAGTTCTAGTTGTACTTGTACTTGTTGTAGTTGTAGTTGTAGTTGTACTCGTACTTGTACTTGTTGTAGTTGTAGTTGTACTTATACTTGTACTTGTACTTGTTGTACTTGTAGTTGTACTGTACTTGTTGCATTTGTACTTGTACTTTTTCTTGCTGTAGTTTAATTTGTACTTGAAGTTGTACATGTATTGTTTTAGTTGTACTTGTACTTGTACTTGTTGTAGTTGTAGTTGTACTTGTTGTTGTTGTAGTTGTAATTATACTTGTAGTTGTACTTATTGTTGTTGTAGTTGTAGTTGTACTTGTACTTCATTTAATTTTAGTTTCACTTGTACTTGTTGTAGGTGTATTTGTACTTATTGTAGTTGTAGTTGTACTTACTGTAGTTTTAATTGTACTTGTTGTAGTTGTAGTTGTACTTGTTTTAGTTGTAGTTGTTGTAGTTGTAGTTGTAATTGTTAAAGTTGTAGTTGTAGGTGTACTTGTTGTACTTGGAGTTAAACTTGTACTTGTTATAGTTGCAGTTAAACTTGTACTTCTTGTAGTTTTAGTTTAACTTGTTGTAGCTGTATTTGTACTTGTTGTAGTTATAGTTTTAGTTGTACCTGTTGTAGTTGCAGTTTTAGTTGTACTTGTTGTAGTTGTAGTTGTAGTTGTAGTTGTACTTGTACTTGTTGTAAATGTATTTGTACTTGTTTTAGTTTAAGTTGTACTTGTTGTAGTTGTAGTTGTACTTGTACTTGTTGTAGTTGCTTTTATACTTGTACTTGTTGTAGTTGTAGTTGTACTTATAGTTTAAGTTGTACTTGTTGTAATTTTAGTTTTGCTTGTACTTGTTGTAGTTGTAGTTGTACTTGTTGTAGTTGTAGTTGTACATGTCCTTGTTGTAGTTGTAGTTATACTTGTACTTGTTTTAGTTGTACTTGTATTTCGTTGTAGTTGTAGTTGTAGTTGTACTTGTTGTAGTTGTAGTTGTACTTGTGGTAGTTGTAGGTGTACATGTTGCAGTTGTAGTTGTACTATTCTTTGTTGTAAAAGTAATTGTACTTGTACTTGTTGTGGTTGTAAATGTACTTGTTGTAGTTGTAGGTGTACTTGTTGTAGTTGGAGTTGTCCTTGTTATAGTTGTAGTTGTAGTTGTACTTATTGTAGTTGTAGTTATAGTTTTCCTTCTTGTAGTTGTTGTTGTACTTGTTGTAGTTGTACTTGTATTTGTTGTAGTTGTAGTTCCACTTGTTGTAGTTCTAGTTCTTCTTGCTATATTTGTAGTTGTCCTTGTTTTAGTTGTATTTGTTCTTGTACTTTTTGTAGTTGTAGTTGTACTTGTACTTGTTGTAGTTGTAGTTGTACTTGTACTTGTTGTAGTTGTACTTGTACTTGTACTTGTAGTATTAGTTGTACTTGTACTTGTTGTAGTTTTAGTTGTACTTGTTGTAGTTGTAGTTGTACTTGTACTTGTTGTAGTATAAGTTGTACTTGTACTTGTTGTAGTTGTAGTTCCATTTGTTGTAGTTGTAGATGTACTTATTACAGTTGTAGTTGTACTTGTACTTGTTGTAGTTGTAGTTGTTTTTTTTTGTAGTTGTAGTTGTAGTTGTACTTGTTGTAGTTGTACTTGTACTCTTTGTAGTTGTAGATGTTGTTTTACTTGTTGTAGTTGTAGTTATAGTTTTACTTTTTGTAGTTGTAGTTGTACTTGTTGTAGTTGTACCTTTAATTGTTGTAATTGTAACTGTACTTGCTGTAGTTGTACTTGTACTTGTTGTAGTTGTAGTTGTACATGTACTTGTTGTAGTTGTAGTTGTACTTGTTGTAGTTGTAGTTGTAGTTGTAGTTGTACTTGTTGTAGTTGTAGTTGTACGTCCATTTGTTGTAGTTGTAGTTGTAGTTGTAGTTGTTGTATGAGTAGTTTTATTTGTACTTGTACTTGTTGTAGCTGTAGTTATAGTTGTAGTTGTACTTGTTGTAGTTGTAGATGTAGTTGTACTTATACTTGTTGTAGTTGTAGTTGTACTTCTTGTAGTTGTAGTTGTATTTGTTGTAGTTGTAGTTGTACTTGTTGTAGTTGTAGTTGTAGTTGTACTCGTTGTAGCTGTAGTTGTAGTTGTACTTGTTGTAGTTGTAATTGTAGTTGTAGTTGTACTTGTTGTAGTTGTAGTTGTAGTTGTACATGTACTTGTACTTGTTGTAGTTGTAGTTGTACTTGTCTTTGTACTTGTACTTGTTGTAGTTGTAGTTGTACTTGTTGTAGTTCTAGTTTTACTTGTTTCAGTTGTAGTTTTACTTGTACTTGTTGTAGTAGTTGTTGTAGTTGTAGTTATAGTTGTACTTTTTGTAGTTGTAGTTATAGTTGTACTTGTTGTAGTTTAAGTTGTACTTGTTGTAGATGTACTTCTACTTGTTGTAGTTGCAGTTATACTTTTACTTGTTTTTGTTGTAGTTGTACTTGTTGTAGTTGTACTTGTACTTGTTGTAGTTGTACTTGTACTTGTTGTACTTGTAGTTGTAGTTGTAGTTGTACTTGTTGTAGTTGTAGTTTTACTTGTACTTGTTGTAGTTGTAGTTGTATTTGTACTTGTTGTAGTTGTAGGTGTACTTGTTGTGGTTGTAGTTGTATTTGTACTTGTTATAGTTGTACTTGTAATTGTTGTTTTTGTAGTTGTAGTGTGCGTGTTGTTGTTGTAAGTGTACCTGTTGTAGTTGTACTTGAAGTTGTACTTGTACTTGTTGTAGATGTAATTGTACTTGTTGTAGTTAGAGTTGTACTTGTTGTAGTCTAAGTTGTACCTGTTGTAGTTGTAGTTGTTCTTGTTTTTGTTGTAGTTGTAGTGTACTTGATGTAGTTGTATTTGCATTTGTTGTAGTTATAGTTGTATTTTACTTGTTATAGTTGTACTTATACTTCTTGTAGTTGTAGGAGTACTTGTACTTGTTATAGTTGTAAATGTACTTGTTGTAGTGATAGTTGTAGTTGTGCTTGTTGTAGTTTTAGTTGCACTTCTTGTAATTATAGTTGTACTTGTTGTAATTGTAGTTGTATTTGTACTTGTTGTAGTTGTACTTGTACTTGTTGTAGTTGTAGTTGTAGTTGTAGGTTCAGTTGTTGTAATTGTAGTTGTACTTGTCTTTGTTGTAGTTGAATTTGTAGTTGTATTTGTGGTAGTTGTAATTGTTGTTGTAGTTGTAGTTAAAGTTGTACTTGTTGTAATTGTAGGTGAACTTGTTGTAGTTGTACTTGTACTTGTTAAGTTTAGTTGTACTTGTTATAGTTGTAGTTGTTTTTATACTTGTTGTAGTTGTAGTTGTACTTGTACTTGTTGTGGTTGTAGTTGTACTTGTTGTAGTTCTATTTGTCTTTGTTGTAGTTTTAGTTGTACTTGTACTTGTTATAGTTGTAGTTGTACTTGATGTAGTTGTATTTGTACTTGTTGTCATTGTAGTTTTAGTTGTACTTGTATTTGTTGTAGTTGTAATTGTAGTTGTACTTGCTCTAGTTGTAGTTTTACTTGTTGTAGTTTTAGTTATACTTGTATCTGTTTTAGTTGTAGTTGTATTTGTTGTAGGTCTAGTTTACTTGTACTTGTTGTAGTTGTAGTTGTACTTTTACTTGTTGTAGTTGTAGTTGTTTTTCTACTTGTTTTAGTCGTAGTTCCACTTCTTGTAAGTCTAGTTCTATTTGTTGTAGTTGTAGTTTTACTTGTACTTGTTGTAGACCTAGTTGTACTTGTTTTAGTTTAAAATGTACTTCTTGTACTTGTAATTGTACATGTTGAAGTTGTAGTTGTTGTAGTTGTAGTTGTACTTTTTGTAGTTATAATTGTCCTTGTTGTACTTGTTCTTGTCCTAGTTGTAGTTGTAGTTGGCCTTGTAGTTGCAGTTGTAGTTTTACTTGTTGAATTTAAATTTGTACTTGTAATTGTACTTCTTGTAGTTCTAGTTGTAGTTGTACTTGTACCTGTTGTAGTTGTAGTTGTAGTTGTGCTTGTTGAAGTTGTAAGTGTACTTGTTGTAGTTGTAGTTGTACTAATCTTTGTTGTAGTTGTAGTTGTACTTGTACTTGTTGCGGTTCTAGTTGTACTTGTTGTAGTTGTAGTTGTACTTATCTTTGTACTTGTACTTGTTGTAGTTGTAGTTGTAATTGTTGTAGTTGTAGTTGTGTTTGTACTTGTTGTAGTTGTAAGTTTACTTGTTGTGGTTGTAGTTGTACTTGTACTTGTTATAGTTGTACTTGTATTTGCTGTAATTGTATTTTTAGTTGTGCTTGTTGTTGTTGTAACTGTACTTGTTGTACTTGTAGTTGTCGTTGAACTTGTACTTGATGTAGTTGTACTTGTCTTTGTTGTATTTGTACTTGTTGTAATTGTAGTTGTTCTTGTTGTAGTTGTAAGTGTACTTGTTTTAGATTTTGTTATACTTGTACTTGTTGTAGTTGCAGATATACTTGTACTTGTTGTAGTTTTAGTTGTACTTGTTTTAGCTGTAGTTGTATTTTTTGTAGTTGTAGTTATAGTTGTACTTGTTGTAGTTGTAGTTGTTCTTGTTGTAGTGTAGTTGTACTTGTTGTAGTTTAAGTTGTAATTGTTGTAGTTGTAGTTGTAGTTGTACTTGTTGTAGTTGCAGTTATACTTGTACTTGTTGTAGTTTAGTTGTACATGTTGTAGTTGTAGTTATACTTGTTGTAGTTGTAGTTACAGTTGTACTTGTTTTAGTTGTAGTTGTACTTGTACTTGTTGTAGTTGCAGTTATATTTCTTCTTGTTTTAGTTGTAGTTGTACTTGTTGTTATTGTAGTTGTACTTGTGTTAGTTGTAGTTTTAGTTGTGCTTGATGTAGTTGTAGGTGTACTTGTTGCAGTTGTAGTTTTACTTGTCTTTGTTGTAGTTGTATGTGTACTTGTACTTGTTGTAGTTATACTTAAACTTTTTGTAGTTGTAGTTATAGTTGTACTTGTTGTAGTTGTAGTTGTACTTGTACTTGTTGTAGTTGCAGTTATACTTTTATTTGTTTTAGTTGTAGTTGTACTTGTTGTAATTGTAGTTATACTTGTTGTAGTTGTAGGTGTACTTGTTGTATTGGTTGTACTCGTACTTCTTGTACTTGTAGTTGTGTTTGTACTTGTTGTAGTTGTAGGTGTACTTGTTGTGGTTGTAGTTGTACTTGTACTTGTTATAGTTGTACTTGTACTTGTTGTAGTTGTAATTGTATTTGTACTTGTTGTAATTGTAGTTGTACTTGTTGTAGTTGTAGGTGTACTTTTTTAGTTTTAGTTATACTTGTATTTGTTGTAGTTAAAGTTATACTTGTACTTGTTGTAGTTGTAGTTATACTTATTTTAGCTGTAGTTGTATTTGTTGTGGTTGTAGTAATACTTGTACTTATTGTAGTTGCAGTTGTACTTCTACTTATTGTAGTTTTAGTTGTACTTGTTCTAGTTGTAGTTGTATTTGTTGTAGTTGTAGTTATAGTTGTACTTGTTGTAGTTTAAGTTGTACTTGTTGTAGTTGTAGTTGTATTTTACTTGTTGTAGTTGCAGTTATACTTGTACTTGTTTTAGTTGTAGTTGTACTTGTTGTAATTGTAGTTGTACTTGTTTTAGTTGTAGTTGTAGTTGTGCTTAATGTAATTGTAGGTGTACTTGTTGCAGTTGTAGTTGTACTTGTTTTTGTTGAAGTTGTATTTGTCCTTGTACTTGTTGTAGTTGTACTTGTAATGTTTGTAGAGTTAGGTGTACTTGTTAAAGTTGTAGATGTACTTTTAGTTTTTGTAGTTGTAATTATAGATTTGGTTTTACTCTTTGCAAGTATAGTCGTACTTGTTAAAGTTGTAGTTGTACTTGTATTTCTTGTAGTTGTAGTTGTAGTTGTACTTGTTGTAGTTGTAGTTGTACTTGTACTTGTTGTAGTTGTAGGTGTACTTGTAGTTGTAATTGTACTGTATGTATTTGTAGTTTTATTTGTTTTAAATGAAGTTGTAGTTGTACTTATTGTAGTTGTTCTTGTACCTGTTGTAGTTGTAGTTGTAGTTGTGCTTGTTTTTGTTGTAAGTGTACTTGTTGTAGTTGTAGTTGTACTTGTCTTTGTTGTAAATGTAGTTGTACTTGTTGTAGTTGTAATTGTACTTGAATTTGTTGTAGGTGTACTTGTACTTGTTGTAGTTTAAATTGTACTTGTTGTAATTATAGTATTTTAGTTGTAGTTGTAGTTTTCTTTGTTGTAGTTTTAATTGTACTTGTACTTGTTATAGTTGTAGTTGTACTTGATGTAGTTGTATTTGTACTTGTTGTCATTGTAGTTGCAGTTGAACTTGTACTTGTTGTAGTTGTATTTGTAGTTGTACTTGCTGTAGTTACAGTTGTACTTTTTGTAGTTTTAGTTATACTTATATTTGTTTTAGTTGTAGTTGTATTTATTTTAGGTGTAGTTGTACTTGTAGTTGTACTTGTACTTATACTTGTTGTAGTTTTAGTTTTACTTGTTGTAGTCTTAGTTGTATTTGTACTTTTTGTAGTATTACTTGTACTTCCACTTGTTTTAGTCGTAGTTCCACTTGTTTTAGTTCTAGTTCTAGTTGTTGTAGTTGTAGTTTTACTTGTACTTGATGTAGTCGTAGTTGTACTTGTTTTTGTTTAAGTTGTACGTGTTGTATATGTCATTGTACCTGTTGTAGTTGTAGTTTTACTTATCTTTGTACTTGTACTTGTTGTAGTTGTAGTTGTAGTTGTAATTAGTGTAGTTGTAGTTGTGTTTGTACTTGTTGTAGATGTAGGTGTACTTGTTGTGGTTGTAGTTGTACTTGTACTTGTTATATTTGTACTTGTACTTGTTGTAGTTGTAGTTGTAGTTGTGCTTGTTGTAGTTAAAAGTGTACTTGTTGTAGTTGTAGTTGTACTTGTCTTTCTTGTAGTTGTAATTGTACTTGTACTTGTTGTAGTTGTAGTTGTACCTGTTCTATTTCTAGGTGTACTTGTTTTAAATCTAATTGTACTTTTACTTGTTGGAGTTTCAGTTATACTTGTACTTGTTGTAGTTTTAGTTGTACTTTTTGTAGCTGTAGTTGTATTTGTTGTAGTTGTAGTTGTAATTGTATTTGTTTTAGATGTATTTATACTTATACTTGTTGTAATTGTAGTTGTATTTGTTGTAGTTTAAGTTGTACGTTTTGTAGTTGTTGTTGTACTTGTACTTGTTGTAGTTGTACTTATACTTGTACTTGTTGTAGTTTTATTTCTTCTTTTTGTAGTCGTAGTTGTACTTGTACTTGTTGAAGTTGCAGTTATACTTCTCCTTGTTTTAGTTGTAGTTGTACTTGTTGTAATTGTAATTGTACTTGTTTTAGTTGTAGTTGTAGTTGTGCTTGATGTAGTTGTAGGTGTAATTGTTGCAGTTGTAGTTGTACTTGTCGTTTTTTTAGTTGTAATTGTACTTGTACTTGTTGTAGTAGTACTTGTACTTTTTGTAGTTGTAGTGATAGTTGTATTTGTTGTAGTTTAAGTTGTACTTGTTGTAGTTGTAGTTGTACTTGTATTTGTTGTAGGTGTACTTGTACTGTTGTAGTTTAAGTTGTATTTGTTGTAGTTATAGTACATTTAGTTGTAGTTGTAGTTCTCTTTGTTGTAGTTGTAGTTGTACTTATATTTGTTTTAGTTGTAGTTGTATTTATTTTAGGTGTAGTTGTACTTGTAGTTATAGTTGTAGTTGTACATGTACTTGTTGTAGTTTTAGTTTTACTTGTCTTTGTACTTGTACTTGTTGTAGTTGTAGTTGTAGTTGTACTTGTTGTAGTTGTAGTTGTGTTTGTCCTTGTTGTAGTTGCAGTTATACTTTTACTTGTTTGAGTTGTGGTTGTACTTGTTGTAATTGTTTTTGTATTTGTTGTAGTTGTAGTTGTACTTGTACTTCTTGTAGTTGTAGTTGTACTTGTTGTAGTTGTTGTTGTGTTTGTACTTGTTGTAGTTGTAGTTGTGTTTGTACTTATTGTAGTTGTAGGTGGTCTTGTTGTGGCTGTAGTTGTACTTGTACTTGTTATAGTTGTACTTGTACTTGTAGTTGTAGTTGTAGTTGTGCTTGTTGTTGTTGTAAGTGTACTTGTTGTAGTTGTAGATGTAGTTGTACTTGTACTTGTTGTAGTTTAAGTTGTACTTGTTTTAGTTGTAGTTGTAGTTGTACTTGTTCTTGTTGTAGTTTCAGGTGTACTTGTTGTAGTTGTAGTTGTATTTTATTTGTTATAGTTGTACTTATACTTGTTGTAGTTGTAGGAGTACTTGTACTTGTTATAGCTGTACTTGTACATGTTGTAATTATAGTTGTAGTTGTGCTTGTTGTAGTTTTAGTTGCACTTGTTGTAGTTGTAGTTGTACTTGTACTTGTTGTAGTTGCAGTTATACTTCTCCTTGTTTTAGTTGAAGTTGTACTTGTTATAGTTGTACTTGTACTTGTTGTAGTTGTAGTTGTCGTTGTGCTTGTTGTAGTTGTAAGTGTAGTAGTAGTTGTACTTGTCTTTTTTGTAGTTGCAGTTGTACTTCTACTTGTTGTAGTTGTACTTGTTTTTGTTGTAGTTGTAGTTGTACTTGTACTTGTTGTAGTTGTAATTGTAGTTGTTGTAGTTGTAATTGTTGTAGTTGTAGTGTAAGTTTACTTGTTGTAGTTGTAGTTGGACTGGTTGTAGTTGTAGTTGTATTTTTTCTTATTTTAATTGTTTTTGAAGTTTTAGTTGTAGTTGTACTTGTTGTAGTTGTAGTTAGCAATACGTAACT
>JAWDGP010000706.1:0-35000 GCA_033675545.1 Elysia crispata
GATCTGCGTACATGAAGAATTAGGGCAATTTTTACATGTAGATGTGGTATGTTTTCCATACATGCAAAATTGGGGTCCAAGTGCATAAAAATGTAATATCGCTAGGAGGTCCAAACCCCCCCAGCGACTAGATGTAGTATGTTTCTTCGAACAAGGTGCGCCAGAACCAGCCTTCTCTATACTACTAGATGTCAGTTTCTCATACATATAAACCAATATGAAGTACAAGGAATTCTTAATCTAAGAGCATCATTTATAGTCTTAATGAATTGAGAGGGCCTAAGTATAGAAAAAAGAAGTAAATTTTTTAGAATAAGATTGAAGAAATCTTTCTAAAATTGTACTTCAGGATTCAAACTGAATAATTTTAGATTAACTGCATGAATGAATTTTTGAAAGGAATGTTTTTTATAAGGTTCTAAAGATCAAGAGACATTCACTTGGAAAAATAGATGTTAAAGAAAGCTTTTTTTTCAGATATCTTTAAAAATTTATCTTAGCAATATACAAAACACTTATCAGAGTTATTTACCATCAAATCTTTAGGCAGTTAGATTCACTTTAAACTTTAAATTTTGTCCAACCAGATTTGATGATATGCCATCTTTGATGGATCGTGAAGAGAAGGAGAGGAAGGCATTTGATCAGAGAATGGAGGCTAGTTGGGAAGGAAATATTCCAATAGTACCTTCCACATTCGCCAGATTTACCGTTATAGAGGAAGGAGTGCCTTGTCTTGGTTTTCCATCTGCATCCTCTACAAATCATGCTGGTACTCTCCCAAGCACACTAAGAAGCAGGAGAAATTCTTTGAAGAATCAACAGAAAAAGAGGAAAGAAAATGAGGTTTGGAGCAGACAGGCAACTGCAGGAGATGATAGTTCATTTGGAATGTGCAGCACAAAATCTGCAGGGTCATTTAGCTCTCTTTCATCACTTAATGAAAATTACAATGCTCTAGCTGCTGCGGAGAAAGTGAAAGTGAAAAAGGAGAAAGATAAGCAAATTCAGATGTTGCTTGAACAGAAAAAAGCTGAAAAACAAGAAATTTCTCGTTCAGATCTTAACATCAGTAAGTGTGTAAAATTTTATCATTTGAGTTGTTTTTTTCTTTATAAAATTATTCAATATTTTTCTGCAAAGGACTCGAGAAAATTGCATGATTTTGTATCAAACTCAAAACATAATCTTTGTATATAGCGAGTATTTTGAAATGCTTTTTATCATTATGATATTGTTTTACAAGGTAGTAAACATGTTCATATTTTTTCTATAATACTTCTAAATCTTCCATCTCTTTCCTTAAAGTGTTTGGTAGGAGAGGCATTAATTTTGCTTTCTCAAAATAGGACTGAAATATATTAAGTGTTAAAAAAATAATTTTATTATTTCTCTGCACTGAACAGATACAATGCTTCATCTTATATATGATCTCTCATAGAAAAAAAGAATATTGAAATTTTGCAGGAATAGCCACCCCTATTTCTTCCTTTGAGGAGTATTCATTGGGACCTCCTTCTGATCCCAGTGTGAAGCCAGTACCTGTCCCTCTCTTGAGACATTACTATCTTCGCCATAAAGATGAGATAGCAAGCTATAACTGTGGTGGCAGTCAATGCCTGGCTTTTATGGACATTCATAAAATGGTAACATTTCATATGTTTATCAGAATTATCTTTCACAATAGGGTAATTAAGGACCCCCCCCCCCCCCCAGAATAATCGGAGGTTTTTGAAAAATTTTCTGTAGACTGTCCAACTGAAGAAAGGTATCTTACAGAAGTGCCAAAACAGCACCTTGCAATTTTTAGTGATTTTATGTTTTAAAACATTGAAAGCTGTGCAAGAGAAAGCGGGGAAAGTAACTCTTAACATATATATATATTTGGAAACAAATAGAAATGGGTATCATTTTTGGCTGAAGTACAAATGTTCAACTAGAGCTTTGTTAATGTGATTGTCCTTGCAGTAACGGCTTCAATGTTGAATGAGGATTGCATAATTTTTTATCATACATCTATCTTTTTGTAGCAAAAATCACCAACTTCTGAAATGAATTAACTCTTAGTATACAGAGGCAAAATCTACATTTTTACAGTGCTAATTTTGGATCCAAATTTGGGGCTGCATAGGTGATACGTTTTGCACCATAACTTTGTTATAAAATTTTTCAGTTCTCACTAAACACATATCAAAATAAAGGGCTTTAAGAGTGCTTTACAGTTGTTATGAAATTACAAATTTATTTTAATTTGGTACGCACATTTGTTTTTTTCTTTCGATTCTTCACAGTCTATCCACTTTCTGATTGTTTTTTGCACTCCAGAGCTTGTAGAGAACACACCCATTCTCAATGTCTACTTGGATCAGCTGTTTACAACAATAGGCTAGCTAGGATATAAACAATACAAAAGAAAAACAGCAAAAAATGTCTTTTTCTTCCCTCAAAGCTGCAAACTGAAAGCTATTGATGTCAGCATCGGGTTTCTATAAGTTGGGTTGGCTTTTATTGGATAAGGATTGGATTAGAATATGTTAGTCTGTGTGGCGATTCGTAAAAATGGTACTTTTCACCTGCCACACAGTGTGGTGAACCAGATGCAAAAAATAATGGCTATGCAAAATGCATTTTGCCATTGTTTTAGGTAGGAACAACCAATCCAAGCTAATACTTAACATGGTTTTTATAAACTTTACATACCTGAATGAATTGTCTGTGCCTTTTTAGGTGGGGAACAGTTGCATGGAGATCTTGAAAAGAATTCTTCAGGATTTGTTATTTTTTGCCCTTGATTCACCTACGGTGCGGTTGCGCAGTAAACTTTGGCTACGAAAGAGAATGGTACTAAAATTGTTTGATGAAATGGACAAAAAGGTATGCTTCCAACTTGTCTGTTTCTTTGTAGGCCTCTACCTTAAACCCCCTACTTTTGAATAAGATTGAGCATTTCGAAATCCATTTAATTTTTTTTGTTGGGATGAGTTACACTGTGAATAATTAAAATTAGATAGAGAAATTTATGTTAAATATTAAAGTTTTGTACCATATTGTGTAAAACAGATTTTTGTTAGATCAGAAGAGGGCCAAGAAATGAAACGTGTTTGTTTTAACACTGATAATCAGTGAAGTTTATTCGAGAGTTTTTAAAATATAAAAGTCAGCATATTCTCTCCTATTCAATCAAGTTCATATTGTGTTCCCTTTTTTTGATACCTTCAATGCAGTCTGCATTTTATGAGGATGCCATGTTCAAAGACAGTGGGCTTAGTGAAAGAGAAAATTATGCCTGCAATCAGTCTCTCACAACTAATCTAACCATGCTGGAGGTTCTTTTAGAAGTTGCCTCGAAGAACCAGTCTGTTTGTGCTGAGGAAGACAACAAGAGACGGCAGGAGTTGTACTCAATTTCCAGAAATCCTCAGCAGCGTTGTCTGTATTGTGCTAAAAAGATTCAAAAGGAAGTAACAAATCCTGCAGACGGATGTGATGACGTGAGTCAGGCATTGACTGCTAATCTTGGTTTTAAACCTTCATATTTGCTTTTTCTTCTATATCTTGATCCATCTTAATTGTTTCACAATGTGAGAACTTGTGATCCAATTTCTAGTCTTTCTTTTCTCTTTCCTATTTTTTTTAGTTTTGATTACTTGTGTAATAAAATTGAAAAACAAAATAAGTCTGATTACTGCTATGCAGAGGCAATCTGATGTGTAACCAAATTTAATTCTTTTCAATTATATTCAGCTTCTGAAAAATGAAAAATATTTTAACCATAATAATTTGAACAACAAGTTAGATTGTATTTATAAGCATGTCAAAGGCAAATCAGCATATGAGGCGTAATTTGTTACAAGTGTATTTCAATGTGATTTTCGTAAACTTATTAATTGTAGTTGCATCACATTACCATCAATAGATTTTTGAAAAAGTGCAGTAAACCTGACATTTTTAGTGAAATATGTGTGACTTCAGGGTTTTAATTTAGTGTAGCCAAGCCAATGAAATTATTTGCATGTTTTTAGATTTAAACATAAAACTAGCTTGAGAGTATTTCAAATATGAATTTTGTTATGTCAGAATTTAAGGATGATGGATATACTAAAATTTCTTACATATTCTTTATACTTTATATTCTATCATGCAATGTAAGACATTCTGACATAATCAAGTTCATTTAAATCAGGGTTAAGTTTCATCTTTTAAGCAATTATATTTTGGTGAAGCTTAGAACTTCCATTGATATTTTTCAAAATATTACAGGTATAATAAATTGTTTCTATATTGAAATTTACAAAGAATATCCCAAACGTTTCTTACTTAAATCATTGAAAGGATATATTAAACGTAAAGAATAATAGTTCTTTAAATCACTTTGAGTGCTTCCACAGAGAAGCACTAAGTTTGGCAGCTGACTTAACCTTTGCACAGAGTCACTATGGTGTCACACTAGCCAAGCTATCTGTGCATAGGCTAGCTTATTCATTTTGAATGACAGACTTGAATATACCGTTTTAAAATGTACCCAGCCAAAAAAAAATCAGACAATCTTTTTAGAGGAATGTAAATTAAAAGTTATTTTATCTTACTTTACAGAGACAAAAAAATCTTTTAGTTGTGATTCAGTTGGGTAAAGGAATTTATTTGTTGACATTTTTATTCTTAAAAATTGGAAGGTAAAAATGATTTTTTTAATCTTATTTTAATACAAAGTCAACATTGATTTTTAAATTACGGAAGTTTTAAGACACTGGTGATAAAATTACAAAATTTATTGCTACAACTAAAAGTATAAAATACTGCTATGTTGTTTCTTTTTTCAACGCAATGGGTCATGAGAGACTTGTGTCAAGCAATTTGCAGCATTTCTTAATTACATGTTGTACAGACATGTATTACACAATGTAGTTGAATGCTAGAACTTGTCTTTTTCAATATTAATGCAGTGTACTTACAGGTCAATTTTAAAGTTCAAGAACATGTTGCATATTTAGTTTGCTTTTCTTAGTTTAAAACATCTTGCTCTGAAAGCCTGACAGAGTTTGTTTTAAACATTTTTGAAGGTCATCAGTATACTCCATTCCCTAGATTAATTTAGATAAAAACAATGTAAAACCAATATGCTGAAGGCTTCAAATTTGTAAGTGAAAATAGCCTGACAGAGTTTGTTTAAACCATTATTGGAGAAGTCATAGATATATTCCATTCCTTAAATTAATTGCAATAAAACAACGTGAGACCAATATGCCAAAGGCTCCCACCTGAGAAGTGTTCATAAAATAAGAAAATATATATTGATGATCTATTTTGTCTTTTTCTCTCCTACCAATATCTAAGTGTGATAAAAAATACTTGCAGTGTTAAATGAGGAGGGAGAAATGGTTTTATTTTCTACGCTTTTCATCATGATGTTATATTTTGATAAAATTAGATCACATTGGATTTCATATTCATTCTTCTCTTAAAATGTAAATATGATATATTTTTATATGACTCCGAAACTTAGAACAACCTGATATTTTCTGTTGTAGAAACTCCAACTTGGAATTACACAGGCACCAATGCCCTCTGATCAAACTGAAGTAAAAAATTTTAAAATTCAAGTTATAGAACTTTCAAAACGATCTTTCAATTAATACAAAAAATACAAAAACTTTACTTCAGGCATGTGTAAATCATGAGGCGCTATAGTGTGCAACTCTGTATAAGCAGAACAACTGTGTTTTTTAGTAAATAATGCTTAGCTTTTGTTTGATATATTTCAAGGCAGGATGCAATCAGAAACAATGTATGTTAGAAGTAGTGAATCTTGTAATTATATTGCAGAAATTTCAGATTAGCAGGCAGATAAGCAGTGGCTGGCACCATCATTCCACCTGTCAGCTATTATATATGACCTTTTTCAAAAGGTCAGAGGAGAAAAACTTGCTGCGGTAACGAGACTGATTTAATCAATCAATCAGGTGCCCTGCTCTTTAGCGTATATGATCATGAGCTTCCAGGCATCTATCTATCGTTGCTTTCAGTGCATCCGCAGTGTTTTTCTTCAGTCATTCCATTTGACACAAGATGTTTTAGTCTCTCTTTTCTCATCAAATGACCAAAACAGGTTACCTGACTTTTACATATTTTATTTATGAGTGATCTTCTATTAACACTGTTTTCTTTGATTTATTTGCAGTCCATGAAATTCAAAGCATTTGCCATAGCAACCACATTTCTGTTGGCTCCAGTTTCTTTTATAACTGGTTTTGAAATTGTCCAGGCCTAGCGAAACCTATTATACTAGAGCACTCCAAGGCTCTTCTTCTTGTGTGAATGGAGATGTGTTTATTTGTTAGGACTGATTTTATTCTGTGGAAATTCTTTTTTGTTTGCGTTATTCTTGATGCAATTTCAGTGTTGTTGTGACCATTACTTCATATTTAAGTATCCAAGTATTTCAACTGTTCCCTTTGCTTGAGTTTATTCCCCTTGATAAAGATGTTGATCTGTTGACACGTGTTATTTCAACTGCCAACCATTACTTCTGTGTTTTTGCTATTCAATTCCAACCCTTTCTTTCTGTTTTCTCTTTCAACAATGTTTAATAATTATTGCAAGTCTTTTTTATTCTCTCTAATCAATACAATGTCTTGAGCATATCTGAAGTTGTTTATGGTGTGCTCTCTTTTAATTTCAGAGTATCCTTCACTGTTTCGCATAATCATTGAGAAAAGTTCTGGGAAAAGCACACATCCTTGTATGACACCTTTATTTTTTTTTTTAATGAACTGATTTCTTCACCAACCCGCATTGCTGCTGTCTGTTCCCAGAACATATGTTTGATCATTTGTAGAAAGTTTTCATCTATCTTCAACTGAATTAGTTGTGTGATTATCTCATCATGTCTTAATGTGGTGAATGAAGCTCAGGTATACCTCTTTTTGTATGTCCAGAGCTCCTTCAATTATAGATTGAAGGATTTAGATTGCATTTGTTGTACCTTTTTCTTCCACAAAGCCACACTGTACCTCTGCTACTTATGGTTTAATTTGTTTCTGACTCGCAGCATTTATGTATGATGATTCTTAAAAGCATTTTGGTGATATGACTCAAAAGACTGATTGTTCTATTTAATTCACACTCTGTTGCCCCTGGTTTCTTTGGCAGTTCTATAAATATAGATTCGGAGATGTCTGATGGAATCTGACCTGTGTCAGAGATTTTGTTAATGTTGCGGAGATTTCGTTGAGATATGTTGCAATCTTACCAATTTGATAATCTTTAAGTGCTTCTAAAAGTTTTACTGCATAGTCTGTTCGCAAACTACTCAAGCTGGCCAAGCATATAATCCAACACTGCTCCGATAGAAGGCAATTGCAACCCACTATAGGTATCTTTGCAAAGATCAATTATGACAAAACACAAATCAAGAAAGAAAGTAAACAATGTGAACGAGTGGTCTGCAACAGGCAGGCCAGTCTGTTCTAGAAGGGATTGTCATGGGCTGTACTTGATCGCCATCAATTAAAAACAATGGCAGCATGGAATATTAGAGCGATACTACAAAAGGGAAAGTTAGAAAACATCAAACAAGAAATAAAAATGATGAAAGTTCATATTCTAAGCATCAGCTAATCAGATAGCAAGGCGGAGGAAAGATAAAATCAGGAATGTTCAAAATATTCTACTCAGGAGGTAAAGGACATGAGAGACGAGTTGCTCCAAGAAAAGGAAAAACAGAATAAAATTGTTTGATACTATCGGATCGAGTTTTACTTTAAAAGATTGCAGTAAAAACAGGACCTTAAAATAATTTAAATATACACACATACAACTAGTAGAGATGAGAGCATAGAAAACTTTTATGCAGATCTTTTAAGCAAAGGCGCTATGCAGGACTCTCTTATCGTTATGGGCGATTTTTATTCAAAAGTAGAAGGGAGAGAAGAAATTGTAGGAAGTCATGGACTTGGAATCTGAAACATGTGAAGAGGGAAACTAGTTGGTGTTATACCAACAACCTTATGATCTTAAACACATGATTTCAGCAACCAATAAAAAAGAAAGGACGTGGGAAAGCCTAGGAGATAGAAGCAGAAACCAGATTTATTACATCCTGATCATTAAAAGATTTAGAAATGCACTTCTCTCAGTACCCTAGAGCAGACAGTTGCTGCCAAATTTCACTAAAACTTCAGAAAACTCGAAGTAAACCTAAAAACATCAAACTTGATTAGGCTTTATTATAATCCAAGGAGACCCCTCAAGAAAAGTATCATGTGGCTAAAATAAATTTGAAGTCTTAGGAGAAGCTGAAGAAGTGGAAGCAATCGGTAAAGTTCAAAATAGTGGTCTCAAAAGCAGCAGTGAGTTGAAAGGAAAATAAAGCAAAAGTGGATGGCTGAGGGTAATTTGGACCTCATGGAAAAAAGGAGGCAAATAAAACAATATGACACATTGCTTAAGGAAATCAGAACAAAATGTGATGAAGCCACAGAGAAGTGGATCAATAACACGTTCAAAAACATTGAACTATACCACAGAAGTAATGATGATACAATTTACAGAAACGTTGAAAAAATTTCTGGATAGAGCACCTGTTCATCCACAGGATGTCTTACCTCAAAAAACAGTCACATCATTTTGGAAAAAGAAAAATTTCCATACAAATGGGCAGAGTACATAAGTGAATTTCTTTAAGATAACATAAAGGATTACAAAGTAATTAAAAGTAACATTTTGCTGGTCCACATTTCATGAAATATCAGATATGGGTAACAAAAAGAGAGTTACCGTGCCTATAAATCTCAAATAGGTCATTTCTTTCAGTTTCCTAATTTTGACAGCTCGATATAAACTTTTTACCTGTAAAGGTCCAATGAGTTTATTATCAGAATCATATTTGGACTTTCATCTTGTGTCCTGAAAAAATGCAGAAGCAATATGCTATTTAGCAGAATTTATCAATTTTGTCTATAGCATATATAAGCTTATGACTGTTGAGGAAGGTTGTAATGGATAGTAAACATTCATTTTTTGTATGAAAATTGTAATTGCATAATATGATTCATACTTGTTAGTGTATGCAAAATCATATGTTGTGAAGGACACAGCTCTCCCTTGGCCAATGAGTGATTTTGCATTAGTATCATGAAATAATTTCATTTAATTATTCAACAGAAAAGATAATGATTAAAATATTTCAGGAAATCAAAAGGTTTTTGAATATTATTATGTCTGCTTATAACCAAGACAGCGTTGATTTCACTTTATTTTCCAGTTTGAAAGGTTGGTGAAATTTTTCACCCGTGACACAATTTATGTAGCTGAATTAGAAGTTAATGCTGAGATGCTACACAAGGTGAGACAGAGATAATGCAACAATAAACTGGAGATAATAATTTCAAATAACCATAATTAAACAACGGAGGAAACTGCAATTTTTAATCTTATTTACTTATGAAAGCTGGAATATTTTTTTTTGCTCTTCATAAGTGTATCCCTCAACAAGCATTGAATTTTGCCGTAAGCCTCAAAATACTTATAAAAGTCAAAACATCTTTTACATATTTTATTTTGTAAGATATATTAGTATGATGATTTGTTTGTCATACCTTGTCTGTTGGTATTTTTTGCATGTGAAAGATTAGACTTACACATAGAATGCTTCGACTTACACATAGAATGCTTCAAATACAGCAGAGTCTGGTTGTTTTGAAGTCATTGGGATAAAAGAGGACTTCAAATTATTGGAAATTCAAATTATCAAGATAGAGTGAGAGAGATTAAAAAGGTGTGGATGGCAGATCAGGAATGTTGTACTAGTGCGCAGGGGGGGAGGGGTGGGCAACTACGGTAGGTCACCTGGTCCCCGAGCTTAACCCTTTCCCTTTCCCTCTCTTAGCCTTATTGCAGACTCTTACCTGTAGCGTAGGTGGGCGGAACATATACACATCATAATCGCGCGCCACCCAGATCATAGCACTTCTTTCTCTGTTTTACAAGCCAGGAAAAGTGCTTTCAGAATCAAAAAAATCACGCCAAGAGAGCTTCAAATTAACCGGATCCTTGTTTCAATATGGGAACAAACGGAAATTTTTTTTAAATAAAGCTTAAAGAGAGAAATATTCAGTAAAATGAACTATTCAGGTTCTAATTATTTAGACTCGACTATTTTTTATGGGTATGAAACTCAGGATAGAAGAATTTATGTAGAGCTTTGAAAGGCAAAACAATCATAATTTTGTCATGAAATTATAAGAATTTGCTATTGGAAAATTGTAATACATGACCAATAATTTATATACGGTTTCTATTCAATGATGAATTGCTTTGGTTGCCACATCATTTTGTTTTATTTCCTTCAGTTTAAAAGAAACTGTACAAATGCATTTTTTTTTTCTTTTTAAATTTTTCTTCTAAAAAATCAACTACTAGAGATCATCTTGTTTTCTTTTTTGATGGAGCAGGTCACATTGCAGCGTTTCTGTGCTGGAATCATGAACTTGGCAGAGCGGGAGATGTTACTGGAGCTTGAGGATCCTCCTATGGTGCTGTCTACCAAGATCACACGGGCTCTTCTATATAAGATGCTTGAACTCAAATCACCAAAGGCTAGCACAGACTTTAGAGAAATGACTGCAGATGAGCTGAGGTAAGGAGATTTGTGGGCGTTTTTTTTCCTCTATGCTTAAGGGATTAGTCTTGTTATCGAGGATGATCTGTGATTAAAAAAAAATTAAACTTGTGTACACCACCTATTTTTGTTGTTCTTTAGGTATATTACTTATGAATGAGTGTAGAAGCTGGCATGATGTTAGATGAGTTCAGATATAATTGTTTGTTTACTTAAATTTATGAAATGGAAACTTGCTTTATTTATTTCATTGGCATCTTTAGGACCACACTCAATCTTGCTTTAATTAAGTTTGACATGTTTGAGCTTCAGATCACAAACATATCTTTAAGTTATAGATCTTTCTTATTACATACCAATTAGAACACTAGCTTCTTAGCTGTATAGTTGTCAAGGTAGTTAATACTTTTTATCCCCTTTCATTTCTCTGCTTAAAACGTCTTTTTCCTATCTTGTAAGCAAATCATCCAATAAATCTTTATTATTTCATCTTCATGATTTTAACAAAGCATATATTGCATTGTGCCTTAATCTTGACTTTTTTTCTTCAGTGCTGTTTTTCCCTCATTCCAAACATTTTTATCTTTTTTTTTATGAACCACATCTTTCAATGCTTTGCTTGTCTTTCTTCAATGTTGTCCTGTTGTAAATAATGGAATGAACTGACATTAATTAAATGCAGGATTTTTTTTATTTAAAGGGCATTGATATCCTGATATTAATAATTTTCCTAATTCACTCTTGCTTTTTTTCAGACGAGTCGGTACACGCAGAGAGAGAATTCAAGCTCGACATGATGCATCCATTGGAAGGGCCAAGAAAGACTCTACAAAGCAGAAAAAAGAAAAAGCAATCAATTCAGTAAGTTGTTTTTATGAAAATTCAAAAGTTTGAATGGCTTTCAATTATGTTCAATAAAAAGTTGAAAAGGTACTTGCTTCACATTTTCTTTCATCCATAATTTTTTTTCACAGTTGTTTTATATCCAGTTTATATAAAGTCTCGGTCTTGTCAATAGTTTAAACTTCATTGGAGCTCGCTCTATAATTGATAGTTCGTTGCACATAGAAATTTTGCCCAATCTTTTGGATTTTACCTCTTTATTTTTAAAATTTGTAAATCTATCTATTATTTATGTAGATTCTACAAAAAAACAATTTTTTGATAGGGGATTTATAAGAATGTAAGTTTAATTTTTATCAAAAGACTGGTGAGGTTCAAGTTCTATTACATAAACACAAACCCACTGCATTGGCTTAATAGGAAAGAGACATATTCTCTGCTGCTGCTGCTGCTGCTGAATAATAAATAAATTTTTTAGATTTTTCTTGTTCTTTTTATTCATCCTCGCAGCATCTGGTTGAGACACTCTCTTCAAAGTGGCGAGTGAGTGCCAAAGAAAATGAGGTACATTATTGTGCCCATCTTCTTGCCCAGTGCCTGGTTCAAGAAAAAATTCTGGGATTCTCTATCTACTCAGGATTTATCAGCAAAGAGCATGAAATGTTGTTGGAGGGCAGCAAGGGTCATTTGATCGAAGTTGAGAAAAAGGCTACCAAAGCCATCCTCAAAGTTGGAAAGTAAGTGGGGAGAACGCCTATCTGAATTTCTTCTTTTTTATTTTTTCATGTTTATATGCTGTTTGCCAGTTTCTTTTGAAAAGACTGCCACATTACTTATCTTCTGACTATTTACTTATCTAGATGTAAAAAGGATGTGTGTTGCAATAGTCATCAAAAGTTATGCATTGGATCTAGACTACAGATTGCAAGAAATCAATTTGGTGTCAACTGTGGATAGTTAATTATGCTACAGCAGTCATTACACAAAAATAGGAAGATATGATAGACAGGTAAAAATGCGATGACTATATTATGAGTAGATTGTATTCAAGTTGAAGCAAGAGTGATATAATTTAATTTCAGATGTGACATTTGCTTGTCATTTTCTACATTTTAGTTCTCTCCTGGAAAAACGACTTGATGCGGCCTTGCAGGAAAGAGATTTCATTGACGTCGTATTCAACAAGACTAGTGTAGAGGCAGGCTTCACAGTGGAAGCTGTGAGTGTCATGCAGGTCCTGATTGAGCCGACTTTCCTGAAAACTTGTTGCTTTTACATCAATGATATTGTGGAACGAAAGGTAAGGGTGGTAGATGAGAAGGTAAGTAAGATTCTGGCAGATTTTAGTCCGGAAGGAAAATTGGAAAACTTAAGTGATAATGTGACAAAAAGTAAGTTTCCATCCTCTTAATCTGAAATAATCAAGTATTTTTAAGGAAAATTTCCACAATTCTGTAAAATTTGCCAAAGAATATCAACAGCATCTACTGTACTTTGTAATGATTTTTTCTAATTTATTTCACTTTGATCAAGATCCTCATCAAAGATAACAGTAACCTCATCATTCCACTGTTTCTGTTAAGTAAGGGTAACCAAAGTTGTTTTATTGAAATTTTTATACTTTGACTCAAAGCAAAGTGAAAAATTCTTACTTCAAAGTAGTGAAAGCTATTGTGGGAGGGGCGAGGATGGCCTGGTGGCTTTCAATGCTCAGCGACAGAGCTTAGGGTTCTTATTTTGGATGTTAAGTGTTCTTTCACTCTCTATCTTCTCATCTCTCATGGAATGAAGGCAGGAGGCAGTGTCTATAGCTTTATTCATTCATTCATTAAAGGCAAATGCTCAAGAAGGTACAGGAAGGCTCAAGAGGACTCCGGAAGGCTCCTGAGATGAACATTAAACACAGACATAAGCAATGTCTCTTAACATATTCACATGATAATGAAATCAGTTGCGACATAGTTGTACTATCTTTGTGATGTTTAGAAATGCAATACGATTCAGTGAAACAAATTACTACAAGGAACATAATGGATAATATTAATACAACATAACAGGATTCATTGCTCTATTAATGTATGGAATTATACACTGATAAACAGACGGACGTAAATTGGTAAGTAGGTTAGTGAATATACTATTTTTCCGTCCCTTACTTGTTTTTCTCTCTCTCTCTCTCTCTTTCTCTCTCTCTCTCTCTCACTCTCTCTCTCTCTCTCTCTCTCTCTCTCTCTCTCTCTCTCTCTCTCTCTCTCTCTCTCTCTCTCTCTCTCTCTCTCTCTCTCTCTCTCTCTCTCTCTCTCTCTCTCTATCTATCTATCTATCTATCTATCCATCTAATGCCTGTATTCTATATACAAAATACAGCGCCTTACCGGTTTAAGAATGAAACTTGGTCTCATTCTACTCCTCGATCTAATATCAGTTTCCAGGGCACCTCAAGCCACGAGAATGAGCAAAACAATATAAAATGCATAACCTCAAAGTCAGAACTTCATCGACTGTTTTACTAACAAATCAAACTATAATGGAATATTCTTATAGACTTTTAATCAAATAAATTAAAGCCAATAGTTCTCATAAATGTCGGAAGATCTCCTCCAGAGTTTGGTTTAGCATCCTATTGACATATGCAATGAATTATCTAAATAAAAAGATGCTGCCAGATCTAGATCACTAAGTGTGCTACATAACATATTTGGACATACCCCCAGCACCGACTGCCTCTGGATGTTGGTCAAACTAACGGTCGTTCGTTAGATGGTCAAATGTAAAGTTAGTTTGAGAGATACCCCTTTTTATGTAATTTATGGAGGGCCTATAACGTGTTGGACTCCACTCTAAAATTAGTGATGGACAATTTAATTGCGGGCGTCATTGGTGACTCATATGGAAGGATGAGGACTTGGGACCAATTATGGCATTGTCTCGCACAGCCGTCTATCCATGAACTTTTAGTTTCAAGCTAGACCTGTAACTGATACCCCCAGGTCTGGCCTGGTCTTGTGCACTGAAGTGCGACCAACCATGTCTGCACTGTGAATTTTATTTTAGGGCTACAATATATTTTTTTTACAATTTTAGTCATATTTGACTGGTAGCTTAATTTTCCATATGAGTGTTACATTAATGAAACTTACATCATTGAAAAGGTTATTTCAAGCTCTATACAACGATTTTATTCTTAAGTTCTTAGGTTTTTTTACAATTATAGAAATCAACAATAAACTAGGGCACTAGTCAGTCCTCATGAAACTGGTTCTTATTTAACAAATTAATTAAAGACTATCGGAAGTTTTTACAATCAACATTTAGGTATCTATGTTTAGCTCTAATATTGTAGTTTCAAAATATGTTAAAAGGTATCTCGGTTTATGTTCAGGAAAGGAGAAAAGAGCTGGTATGTGTAGCAACCTAGGCTTGGCAAAATTAACTTTGCCTCTAGACTTAGGTGACTGATTTAACAGAAGATAACATCATACAATAGCTAAGCAGGGTCTACCCTCATAAATCTTTTAAACTGGGGAAACTTAAGAACGCTAAATTATAGGGACAAACAGCAAGAAACCCCTAGAAGGGGAAATCAGATAACATTCAGAAAACAGATGAGTGTTCTCATCTCTCCATCCATGCCATTCAAGGCAATATGTTAATGCAATCTTGAGTAGCTCAGAAACTTTCCACCAAGCACTTACATTAAACTAAAGCTAAGACTGTTTTATACAGGCCCCAAAATAACTTTCCATCCTAAGAGAATGTCTTTTTTTCAACCTCTCAGACAGACATAAACGTACTGAACACTCAAACAGACATGTAGATTGTCACTTGGTCTTTCCGCTTGGATGCTCTGTAAGAGAAACTAGACTAAAGTGTTAAGTGTTACATCAGGACAGTTTTTACCTGGTCTGCTGAAGCTTGGACTAGAGTGAAGAATGCACAAGCTCTACTCCTTGTTCTCCATGCAGACCCATTTCAAAACCCCATCTGTCTATCCACTCTTAAAAATGTAAATGAGGAAGATTTTGTAACTGATATTTTTTCTATTAAATGCCATATACTCATCTATCAACCTTTGAAAATCAGCTGTAGTTGTTTTGTCAATGGGTTTGCTGTGTGATATGTCTTTGTGTACATGTATTTTAAGAGGACGAAGTTAGCTTGATTAAATGTTAACTGCACATTTTTAGCAACATCTATTATTTTTTTTCTTGTTATTTCTTTTGTTTTGTTCACTTCTCTTGAGCAAACAGCTTCACTGACAGCAGGTTGTATGTATTTAGGCAGTGGCTGCCTGTACTGTGAACGATCATAGTGTTTCTGGAGCGTCATCAAAAGACAAAAACAAATCGTCTGTTTGTGTATGTTCTGTTAATGGCTCTGTCTCTTCCAGGTTTATGACTTTGCATTTTTATTGATATGTTTTACCTTGTATTTGTAGCATTTCACATCCCTTTTCCTTTGCCAAAGGAAAGGTCTAGGCAGACAGAGGACCCTGAGAAGAAAGTCTGCAAGGTATTAAACTCGCACCAAATATGACTGTTTTTTGCTGTGCATAACAATGCAGACTGAAGTGATCTTTCAGTTACAGCATTTCGTACAAAATGTTGTAACTGAGTAGCAAGTGTTGTATATCAAAGGGGTATATATGGCTTCGTCTTTAGATATGTCATTGTGATGTTTTCATATGATGTGCACACTGCTGAATTGTTGCATTAAGTCTCTTGTCTTCGAAAATTGGTGTTCTCATCCCTCAAAAACTCCTTGATATAATCTTTATAAACAGATTTTTATATGATTAGTTTGATCCATTCCACAGCTAAAAGTATTCTTTTAAAGGGAATTTTAAAAAAACTGAATTTATTATTTATTCGTTTCAAGTTTCAAAACACATAATGTTTAGGAAGCACACAATAATAAGAGAATTCTTTGCACTTTGTACTATACAACATTACTACATTATGAAGAGAAATATATCATATTAAGAGTGTCAGTATACAGAAAGTAAAAGATTGGTTTAGTGTTCATATGTTTAAACCTTCCTTGTGAAGAAACTAAGCAAAAACCGAAGAAGATTTTTTAGCACTATTACAATAATAGTATGTATGTTCCAACAAAACCGGTTGTGGGGACTGGAAAAGTTACATAAGGGTTTAATTAAGAGTTAATTAAGGAATGCAACAAAATATGCCTTTTTTTGCCACCTCTCTAAAATCCATATAAAAAATAAGCAAGCTTAACTTATGAACTGATGAAATTATCAGCGTTGTAAAGATCAGATGTCCATTAACAGTTTAATACCAAACATGGATGGTGTGGAATGTTTACACATGGAGAAAATCCAGGTGAAAGTTTAGGATTAACAATGAAAATCACCTAAATACAACTACAGGGCCATCGGGCCAGCCAGGAGCAATTATCTCGCTTCACTGAGCATAGAGGCAGTAAAGCATGGGTATCAGGTTACAGGGATAGGCTCAAACTAAAGTTCCAAAATCAGAGCAAGATAAACGGCTGTGCTCGGGACCAATTCTGGCATTGTCTTCAGGTGGGTACGATCCTCCTACTGACTTATCTAATGCGTAACTGAGCTGATTCATTCGGTTTTGACATCAGGGATTTCCCACTCTTGCACACGTTGGCTCATGGTTGCTGGGGATCATTGAGTACAACTTTATACCTTTACCTCAAGACTTAATGACGAGAACGGGTGGACTTAAAGAAGTAATGAGGGGAATTAACGGAAGAATAAAGCGATTAATAAAACTATTAACTATGAAATACTATTATCATTGTTTTATCACTAAACCAAAGGTACCTATCCCACATACACCCCCCACTTTGGAAGGTCGTCCACGACCTGTGCATATTGCCAGGAAAATGGACAAAAGAGAAAATAAAATAAAAAAAAAAACTCATGGCGAACCTACAAGAAGCGACACTATGGCTGTCGTGATAATAGATTTATCTACCCCGTCAAAAGTAAGTAGACTCTTGAATTCATACAACTTGTCATTTAAAGACATCAAAAATTCCCCAGAAGTGTGCCATGCAGGGGGTTATATCAGTCTTACCGACCTGTGGGGAACCGGGATTTTTGAAGGGGGTCATATTTGAGCAGCTTCACTGAAGTGCAATAAATTTAAAACACCTTTTTGTGCAAATTTCATCATGGTATGTGTAGTATAGGTGTCTTTGCATTATTGATGAAACAGTGATATAATTATCATAAGGTTCTTTATAATTTTAAAATTCCTTCTTGATATTAAATCATTGTAATCTGTGATTCCGAACAGTCATGAATCAGCACTTGAGTTTCTGAGGTCAGGCCCAATGAATCAACTTAGCAGTGCTTTAGAAACATCTGCAGGTTGATAGGACACACCTGAAGGCAGTGCCAAAATTGGTCACATTTCTGCCCCTTCAGTCACTAGTGCCACCCCCAAATAAATATGGCTTTTATAAATTGTATAAAAAGATATCTCTTAGTTCACTTCACTTTTCCTCATTTAAGAAGTGATAGTCAACGTACACGTCATGAGTCAGTCATTTAACGAAAGGGGGAATTAGTTTGTAGTGCATCCAGGGATCTAGAGCTTGTAGTAGCTATCCATTTAGACAATCTATTATGAATGTCAAGTTAATAAATCAACCTCTGGAATTAAGACTTCTATATTCACAAGAACAAGTAATCCCTATGTAATTGATCTCAATATGATTCATTAATCCCATGATCTTTTCCATCCAGATTTCTGAGTTTATCGAATTTTTTGGATACATGAGGGAATTTGATCCCTTGAAACCATTTGCAAATGTGAAAAAGTTGATGAAGGTAATATTTTTGTTTTAAATAATCAAAATCAGATAATCCTTAAATAATATGTGAATATGTGAATCATTCAATAAATATATTTCCCAGTTAAGATCCTTTAAAAGATTGTAAATGAGAGGAGGGAAGCTTTGTCATTGGCTGGATACAGAGTTGAAAGTGGCAGATTTCATTTAACTCAGCTGTAAAGCAGTACTGACTCAAATCACAACTTAATCTGCAAGCATGTAGAAATGATCACACACACACATACACTCTCTCTCTCTCTCTCTCTCTCTCTCTCTCTCTCTCTCTCTCTCTCTCTCTCTCTATATATATATATATATATATATATATATATATATATATATATATATATATAAATATTATATTTATATATATCCCTTCCATGTCACGTTTTCTCTCTCTCTCTCTCTCTCTCTCTCTCTCTCTCTCTCTCTCTCTCTCTCTCTCTCTCTCTCTCTCTCTCTCTCTCTCCAACACTTTCTTTTTTTTTTCAGGTGTCACGCATTAAGTATGAGATGGACAAAACTATTGTGGAACACCACGTAGCTGACCATAACTCTATCTCCACCCCAGTGCTACGCTGGGGAGTAGATGCCATCAAGGGAGTTCCGCCCCTACCTAAGGACTTGGTAGGTGCAACATACATTAAGATCTTTAAAAAGGTATTACTTATTAGCAATTTTTATTTGGCTTCAGTTTATCTTCTTCCCAACCTTTTATGTTCTCTTCTCTTTCTCATGGTATATTGTTCTGGTTTGAACCTTTTTTTTACACCACCTTCAATTTTTACAGTTGCTAAAGGAGTCAACTGCCATGGAATCAAATCAGACACAAGTTTTTGAAATAATTTTTTTCCTGGCAATACACACAAGTTTGTTTATCTGGCAAAGCTGAACACTCATATTCAACACATCCTCAACCTGGCCTTCATCAGAAATTGTATACTTTTTTGAGGCATTTGGGAACAGAAATCATATACAATGACACCGTTATACTATCGAAAGAACTTCAAACTTTATTTCAGCATTGTTGTGCGCTATCACAATAGCAAAAAGAAATACTTATTGTATCTACTAAGAAAAATTGAATCACTTTGAAGATTTCACTGCCAGCATGTGAAAATATTAAAGATTTGTCATTAGTCAAGTAAATGCTTCTACCCTGCACAATACTGGCTTTTTGATCAAACCAGCTCTGTGGATATTTTTTCATGAAAAAATTTGACTGCAGCCTAGCACTGCTTTTAACTTTTTTTTTTCTTCATTTTTTTTTATCGGCATGGCAGGGGCTTTTTATACCCTGGTGTTTCATATAGGAGAACTGTGGATAAAGATAGTCTGATAGTTTTTCAGTTTGATTTTAAATCTATTTATGGAGAATTCATCTATCCCATGCCTCTCAAAATTAGCAATTACACCATTGAAAAAGTTTAATTTGTACTGTGCATTAATATCAGAATAAAAATTGCTCCTTATTTGCCTTTTTTATAACAAAAGAAACAAAGGAACTAAAACAAAAAGTTTTCAACATTATCTATTTACTAAGTTTCAATCAATGGTTGGAAAAAAAGAATTCATTATAAAACCGAATAATCATTTTTAAACACACAAAGTACGTATAAGGTAAATAAATCTTTTTAACAGAAAACTATGGCAATTTGAAGACAATCTGGCAGTTAGTATTATTTTATAAGACAATTATTGAGAGCGTTTATCTTTGTGAATAGCCTTGAAAGAGAGTGAACTGTTCAAGAGGGGACCACTCCAAACTTGACAAAATTATTAAAATGGCATAAAAATTTACCAGCCACATTTCTTCCTCAATAAACTCTAATCAATAGTTCAAAAAAAAGTTTAAACTATTACAATAGACATGAATCTTCCACTGGTCCTTAATCACAACCATACTATGATAGGCACAGAGAAATTTTTTATTCATTTCTACCACTGGCCATAAGAATTTTTTTATGATAACTGTAATAAGACCATGAGTACTTCAACAACTTAGGGTATCAACTCTATGAAATTTTTATTGTTATCTTTATTCAAGGAATTAAAACATCCTCAAAGGGAGCATTCCTGAAGAGAAACGATGAAATGCATCATTGCAAATGGATTAAATCAGTTGTGCCTATAACTTCAATACCCTCAGCATTACAAAGTTTTCATACAGTAACTTGAATCCTGCAAGTTAAAAATAATTATGCTACTTCTCCACTTATGTTTTTCTTTTTTTGTCATGAAATGATGTTCTTGGTGTTCTTTTACAGAAAGACTCACTTACTTATGAGGATCCTGAAACTCTTCTTGCTAAAGCTCTTGAATATGGAATTGTAAGTGTATATCAACAAAAAATGACCTTAATTTAAAAAAGGATTAAATTTTGTGAGGGGGCAGTATAAATGGGGCAAAGGTCAGAATTTTTTACATATAGAGTCTTAAATATTCTGCCTTTCTCAAAGTGTGAAACAATATTATCTTAAGCTTTCTATGTGTAGAGCTATTATAACATTAAATGACTACCAATTTCTATTTTCTATAACTATTTTGCTCTAGATCAAAACAAATATGAGCATCTTGTGCATGGTAGTACATATTTACTTCAATTTGCCCCCCTTTCCCCTGTGAAAAAGGGTAAAAAAGCAGGCTGATAACGGCCACATATAAAGCAGTTGGAATTGATGTTTAGGGTGATAGCAACAGGATCAGTAAGCTGTCCAATGAAAAGACAGAGAGACAAGGGTCATCTGCAAGTTGGCAACAAAGATTGGCTGCAGAACTGAAACTGAAGATTGGTGTTGTTATTGCTTTTGCCTCTGCAGGTGTTAGAAGTAGATACTTATTGTTCTAGTCAAAGAGTTGTACTTTTACTTTAAAGAATGTTTCTATTGCATGAAACTTAAAGCTTTGTCTAGATCCTGGCTTTTATTACAAAAAAAAGTGAGTCTATCATCTAAAGCAATATTTGCATGTCTCTAATACAAAATGCCACCATCTCATCTTTAAAAATATTTGTATATAAATCTAATCATTTTGATGGCTATCCATTTGTTCAAAAACCTCTTTGCTTAATGCATGGAAAGGTGAGAGATATTTTCATGCCTTGTGATTTCTCTTTCAAACCTATTTTGCAACAGTCTTAAAATACATCTCACTTTTAAAATTGTTAAGTCATGACCATAAACTTAATTTCGAGATTTAATGGTCTCTCTTAACAATGGCAAGAGACAAACATTTATTTTTCACACTGACCAACACTCTCAATAACCTACACTGAAGATTATGATGGCCTTCAGTGATTACTATTAGCTATGAATTTCATATTGTATTTTATATTGTATTGTTTTGGGGTTGTATCATCTTTGGCCCAACAATCCAATTTGAGAATGACATTCTCCTCTGTATCTAGTGCAAGTGTGTAGAGTTACTGGATTCAATTCATTGGTGCATGCTTTTTGCTTGGGTGTGTTGCTCGGATCTGAAAATGTGAAAAATTTGCCCTCTCATCACTCCCCTGGATTTTCAGGGCAGTGAAATGGTATTCAAGATGTCTTTTAACCACAACCATACCTGCAATCAAGTTAGCTGACATACAGAATGTCCTATGATATGTGTTCTTCCAACCTGTGGGGCAGATGTTCCAGCTACTACAGCTTGTGTTGTCTGAGAAGTGTCTTCATGTCGGAGAGGCCAGGGAATTTTAGAACTTGGGGTAGACTTAGATGGAAGCTGTTCATCTGCCTCTCCTTTTTAGCCTATTTGGCCCATGTTTTTCTGCCTTACAGGAATGCACTGATGATAGATGCTTAGTATACTTCAATGTTGATGGTTACTCTCAGTTTGTGGTTCTCCTAATGTGATGCACAAGGCAGCCATTCACAACATCAAGAAATATACTATTGCTGATATTGGAGCCAGTTACCTGAATTGGTGGAAAGCATCCAATTCATAAATGCTAATGGCAGTTCAGAGAACTATTGATGTCTTCACATATCAAATTGGGTTTTTTTATATCAAATTGTTTGGGTTTTTTTATTTTCATATGAAGTCTATGCATGTTTGTGAAAACTTTTCCTTGAGATTGAAGTTGTTGTGAAGTGTGGGAAGTTACTGCAACATCACCGATGATGAGCAAGTCCCTGATGAGGGTGATGTGTACCTTGTCTTTTCTGTCAGTTTAGAGAAGCTGGAGAGTAATCTGTCCCTTCTGGGGTGTAGATACTTTCCCTCTTTGACATCCAAAATCATGCTTACATTTGAGGGAGAAGAAATAAGGAAGAGCCTTGTTTCAACCCGCTCTTGGAATGAAATGAATCTGGCATGCTGCCCTAATTCTGTCCATATTGTCATGTAATAACTTGATAAAGCTATGTGGGACTGAGGAAAAGACTTTTTTGAGGGTTTCTGTTCCTCTGCACTTTTGCTGTGTTTTTCATAAGGAAAAGATTATATCTACCATGGCATGATTCACTCTCAAACTGCTCTCTTGATGGATGGGTTTGCCAGCTGTTAGAGGCACACAAGGATGACAAGAGGGTAGAATTTATTTACAATGCTTAAAAGAGAGATGCCCTTTCAGATCTTGCATTAGCTTCTGTCACCCTGAGGACCATGCAATGCCAATCAAATAAGAATGTCTGGCAAAGTTTTAGATGATTGTGAGCTTTTTACTTTTTCAGATATAATTAGTTAGTCTCAATAATCTTTCAAATGATTATATGAACCTATAAAATTACAATATTTTTGCCTTATTTACAAATTTCTAAAATCTTGTTTGTCTTTTGTTTTTCGCAAGAATGTAAAAGAGCTTGAGCCTCTAATTTCCTGTAAGTGCACATTATATTGAAGTTATTATATTTGTTCCTGATTCTCTGAACTGTTGAGTCTAATTAAAGTTATGCTCATTTTATTTCAAGCTTAATGATTTTACAGACTGTTTTTTTTAGGTATATTTGAAAGCTGATTGAATTGTGAAGTACTGCTAATAGTGTTATGATCTCTCCTAGCTCTTATCACTTCCATTATGGCTATTCACTTTTTCATCTCAATTTATACTAGATCAAAGCATGTGTATCATATTTCAATACATTAGTCTATGTGCTTTGAAGAGAACTTGAAGTTTATATTTGATGCTTATGATAAACTTAGTTTTATTATAATTGGATTTTTACTTTTTCACAACAAATATAAACAGTTCATATCTTACTATCATGCTATGGTTTCTTTGGGTTATAATATAATCTTCTTTTACAACCCTTGCATTATCTCTTCCTGTCTCGTTAAATCTCCCTCACCTTAAATATATATATATTTGAAGATTAATGTAAACATTTAATTAGAGTACTCAAGCGTGAAAGCTTTTAATAATAGTAAAAGATCTTATTATTAATGGTCTATCATGCTACATAAGTGTTTCGAACGGAGGACAAGGCTGTTGCTTGTCCTCAGATCTCGTCAGGCTTGTGACAGACATGATGCTGTCGCGATCTTATAAATTACTTGTTATTCGTCAATTAATTTTTTTTTAGTTTTGTAGGAGATGCTCTTTCTCCACGGCCCTATAAAAAAGTATCTCCTACTTTTTATTGTAAAAAGCATCTCTAATTTATAAAGCATTTTCTGCAGAACTAGAAAAATTCTAAAACAAATAACAAGAAATAATTATGTAAGATATAAACACTTGTTGTTTCGCATGACAGGCCATTTATGTTAAGAGCTTTTACAAACATTAAACCATTAATGAAAATTTTCTAATGTCACATCATTTCAGCTGTTAACAAGTTTGTGAATGATGGAAACTAACGGCATGTTAAATAATTAATTCAGAGCTACAAGTAGTGAAACCTTTACAAGCAAAATTGTAGAAATTTACCGTCTACATGGTGCAAACTTCGCCAAATTGAATTGGTTTGAAGATCTATATCTTGAGGTGTTGTAGACTGTAATAATCATGACTCTTTTCTAACATTATTCTCTCTAAATTACAGGGTTGTTGCCAATTCCGAATTGTTATTGAAACGAGAGAGAGAAAAAAGCTGTAAATGAGAAATACTATTTTTGTGTTATATTGTTTAACTTAGTGTTGCCTTGAAATTTTTTTAAAATAGGGTATTAAAATGATTCATCAGGAGTGTGTATACAAATTTTGGTAAGTTTTCCCATTTGTAAGGTTGGATTATTTTTAATTTTTACTATTCTTGTTACATTTTTTTTTTTAATTTAGATGAGAGAAAAAAAACAGGGATTTTAAAGTATTTGTAATCTACTCCCAATTTTAATGGCTTCAACAGCAGTTTTTCTAAATTATAGAAAAATTATAACTGACTTTACTCTATTTTAACAGTGATGCTCAAGACTCGTAGGAAAGCCAAAAAAGCAATGGAGGTGCGAGAGACAGAGGAACTGAAGAAACTTCAATTACACCTAGCAAGGGTTCAAGCTCGACTTACTGAGCAGGTATTAAAAAAAAATTGAAAATAGTTTTTTTATCTCAAGCCATCAATATTTTAATAATTATTCATTTCTTTTTTACTCAACTCAGTATGATGTGTTGATCAATTTTTCAAGCCTAGAATACTTTTGTTATAATGTCTACTTCACTTTTCTCCTCACATGGAATATAATTTGCTTGTACTTTTATGTTGATTTTTCCTTTTTTATTTTTGTTTGAGCCTTTCCTGAAACTTTGGTACCCTTTTCCCGCACCTACTTTAGCGTATTAAAGTATTTTTCTTTTTATGTTATAGGTGGCTTTAGCTGCTCAGAATGCCTCTGACTCTGCAGCTGTTGAAACAGATTTTCAGCGAGAATACCACCGTGATGAATTGTACAATGTAGAGTTGTATGCCACAAGAGATCTAAAACGTTTCTTTGGTACAGCATTTGGATTTTTTGTGCTTTTTGTGCTGGTTGCTATGACACTGTTACTCATGCTTTTCACTACTTTCAGGGCTAGCAATATGAGCCTGGAACCTGCAAAAGTTTGGTTCATAGCATGTGGTAAAGCTGCTCTTATATATACACTGTTATTGCAGCCAGTCAAGTGCTTCCTCTATTCCTTGTTAAGATTTTACAGGATTTAAATAAGAAATATTATTCAAAGATTTTTTTTTTTGCTTAGTATATGTGTAAAGACCTGAGAAAAGTCAGAAAAAATATCCTATGCCAACTGATTCTTAAATTTTAGTTTATGCTGTTTTGTGTGGTTTTTGAATTTTTAAAATATCTCAGTAAGGTATTTTTTAATAAATTTTTAAAGATTTAACCCATACCGACATGCAAACTGAGAACAGCCTCAAAGATTTTGCAATGATTTTCAGTAACTATGCAACAAACTTTTCATAAAATGCAAGCAGAAAGTTATTCAAAACTTAACATCAGGTAGTAAAACACATTTACAAAAGTGTTGAATATTTTGTAGTCTTCCCATTTCTCATTTTAGCCTATTTGGGAGAAGGTTGGAGGTTCAAGTCATTATTGTTTTCATCTTTGGGTAAGAAGACGGATGGTTTGGGTGCCTTTATATTTTTGTGTGGGTTTAAGACAAACTCTCTAATTTTCTTGCATAGGTAGTTCTACCTCTTTTCATCAAAACCAGATGATGAATTTGATAGAGGTAAAGAGTTCTGTAAGGGGCATGGGGAGGGGCTTTGTAGAATTTTCATGCAATTGGACATAAACTTCTCCCTCCATGTCGGCTGCAAGCTGTGCAGTGGCTGAGCCATCAGCTACAAAGCAGAAGTGTGGTATTTCTTCATGCCAACAAAGTTGTTGGAGAATATTGATAAAATGCCGTCGGCTGCTGTAAAAGATAAATTGATCACCAGCTTTATTGGCACAGGGCTGCACCAGGTTTATCGTTGTTGAGGATGTAACCACACCAGCCTTGGCTTAACACCTACATTCTTTTAATGTGATAGTAGTTTATCCTCATTACGATGCTCATATTGAAAAACGTCCGAACAAATGCATCTGTCAAGGAAATAATAGTCATTTTTTTTTTGTTTGCCTGCGCTCTGTTTGTGCTTTCTACATAGGCCTTTCGGTCTGGACCAGGAAAGTGATGTGCATAACACATTCAGTTTTCGCTTGCACAGCAACGTATCGTTTCATCTTAGAGAAGGACTGTTACAGGTCACAAGTATCATCCAACAGCGCTCACTTTCTCTCTCTCTCTTAAAAACTGATAAACATGGAAGATGATCTTTAATTTAGTTGCAAGCACAGAGACTTCTTGAAGGTCCAAGTGGTGCCAAGAATGGCTGTTCTATGTTCCCTTGGCTGTTGCCTAAGAACGAGCACAATATCTGTGGTGTGCATGACAGCTCTAAAAATAGCTAACACCATCGGCACCCTCATCCTTCGGTTCAATTGTGGTCCATACCCATTGATAACTGAACTAATCATTACAACGCTGTAATAGTGACATGTAGGCCTACTCATCTTCTTTACGTCATAAAAACCAAGAGTATTATTTCCAACAAGAACAATACAAAACGTATAGTATTTATGGAGAAGGAAAGACAAAAACTTTTCTGAATTTAAATTTAGATCCAGAGTACAACATTTAGTCTCAAGAATACAGATCGGAAGCAATTACTGTAGTTATTAAGAGTAGATATAGAGTTCTAATGTAGATAAAACAGCTTTTCAAGACTAGGATAAAATACACATTCTGTGGAATCTAATTCAACTTCTAAGTTTGATTGGATCATCTTTGCAAAAAACTCAAAAACAACATCCAGGAGACCTAATCTATCTTTATTTAAAACATTTGTGATCCGCAATGAATAATTCTTCAGTCTGATCTCAGGTCACTATCTTAAAAAAACCGAGTCTGTGACAACGTGATGAATTTCAATTTTTATCTTTAAACGAAGTAAGACTAAGTTTAGATTACTGGTTAAACTTTGAAAATCCATAGATTATATACATGTATCTTGATTGCGACTGTGTTTTTTTTTGTTTTTAATTAAGAAATCAAACCATTGAAATTGTTCACAAAGGTTTTCCAAATAAGTAAAAACAATCATAACAGTATATTCAAGTGTGCAACTTAATGCTGTAATCAAAATAGTAAGAAGTGACTGAACTAGAGTAAAGTGTTAGAAAAAATTATATCTTTTGTTTAAAAGTAATAATTTAGGACCAAATTTATCATATAAACACAGAGTCATATGGTGGCGACAAATTTTATATTCGAAAAAATGGATCTAAAAATGAGCTCATTGTTGAAATGCAAAATGTCCAGGCATGCATGTGTTTCTGTATCGTAATAGTCATGCACAATTGTTCACACAATGCAGACTTGAAAATTTCCTTATGTATAGAACTCCATGACTGGTATGATTTTCATCGTTACACCGTGAGCGAGTAACGATTTTAAAAGCTTTCTAGGCCGATTTCGAATCATTTATTCCATAAGCCCTTCACAAAAAAAAATGAAAATAACATATTTTTGACAGTTTTTTTCACATTTGATCTGTACCAGTTTTTCATTTATTTTGGGTTATATCTCGAAACAACAAATTGTGACAATTTTGTACTTTTCCCTGGCGGCTTCACATATTCTCTTAAAGAATAGTTCATTGTCATTATAATTTAGACACCTTGAATGATAAGACGCAAGTTGTCTAAATTTTTGCCAGAGCCCATTAAAAATGGAAAGTTCCTATTTTGTGGTCTTTTTTTCCTTTTTCCTTTTAAAACAAATATCTCTTGGTGTAAAAGTTTCCCACAAGTACTATCTTTTCTCTATCCAAACTTTAAGAGCCATGTCAGTCAGAGTTCAAGGTTTCAGTGAGGCTGTATAATAGGTGTATGTGTGTGTTGGGGGCAGGGGGGTCCTATGCAGCTTGAGGGATAACTGTGAATCAGCTTTTGGGTAAATAATGAGCAAGACTATTACAATCTTGCAGTTTATGCTTAGTTTTTTACTTAAATTAATGATCTTACTTAGCAAGGCTTAGAACAGAACTCAAAATTTTTTGCAAATTGTTTTTTCGAAAAATAAAAAAAACCTTACAAGTGTTAGCATTGTGTGCAGAATGGACAAAGTTTCTGCTCAGACATTGCCTGTTTGATGCCATTAAATTTGAACCGGTGCTCATCAAGTGAACTATCTTCATAAATTTGCAAGCCTATATTTTGCTCTACATCTCAACTTTTTCCATCACTTACATCTATTATTTCAGAAAAGAACTATTACTTATTTGTCTAAGACGAATTTTAATGTAATACATTTTACTAATGTGTAAAAGCAAGTCATTACTAGCCAGTAAGATATTGGTACAGTTAATTTTATTATGTCTTTTTCAATTAAAAATTAATTTAGAGTTTAAGCAAGAGCTGTGAAAGATTGTATAGCTTTAGCATCTTTTGTTTTCGAAGTAACCAGCTACAAAATGATATCAACTATTTTCTACAGAAGCTAAGCAAAAAGATTGCAGGCAGGTTCTTGATTGTTTTAGGATAATGCTACTCAAAGTGCGCTTATTTGTATAATTAGCAAAATATTGCAATTCACTACAAAATTTACCTTTTTGAGATCCTTCAAGAAAAAAAAAAGCATCGACATAGAAGGGTATGTGAAGTTCATGAGTTGATCCTTGTTTGCTTTTTGCATACCAGTATTTGTTCTTTTCTTTCATGATGACATTTGCTTTATGAAGATATCAAAGAAGACATTTTGAATTAACAATTCAGATTGACAGCCAATTATCTTTTAACACTCTTTTAAAGTTGGAGTTTTAGGCCCACCATACACACAGGGGGATGCTAGGCACTGCACAAGATTTGGGATCAAGGCATTTGGCACTGTGATTTTACATACCACACGCATAGTGGAAAAACAAGGAGTTGTGGGTATAATGTTTCCAACTTTCCACAGGAATTTTTTAGATCACGGGTTAATACATTGAGCAACATGTCGCCAGTTCATTCAGCCACACTTGATAGTGAAAAAAAAAACCACCAAAAACTGCAGACGCATTTTTTTTTCCAGGTCAATTTTAAATAAACATCTTTTGCATCATGGATTCTCAGAGGAAAAAGGTATTGAGTTGTATTATTATAGCAACAATCTTGATAAAGAGATAATAAATAAAAATTTAAAATGCAAAGAAAAAAAAATAAAGCGACTCAAAATACCATAACTTCCTAGATTCACTCCAATAAATCCAAGTACCTGATCTTTGGACCACAAAATAGACAAACCTTAATGAATTAATTATAATTCTTGGTGATGCAACTGCAATTTAACTTATTTCATTCTTCGAAGTCAATAATGTAGCTACGAGAGATGCACAATAGTTTGTGTGTGCCACACAGAAGACTGTGGGGTTAGCAAGACAATGTGTGGAAATGGGGAAACCTAATGATAGCAACACGCCCACGTGACCCAATAGCCCAGAAAGGGGAATTTTGTTCATTTTATTTTCTGAATCTCCTCTTCTATGTAACAATGTATTATTTGGTATCAATCTGCACTAAAGTTTGACAAGTAATACGATTCTGAAACTTTTTTTTGTAAAAATTTGAACTTTTTAAGTCGATTTGTTTTAGCCCAGCTGAGCCTGTCAGGCACTGCATCAGAAATTTCAGGCAGCTTGATATTTTGGCGCCCTGCTAGACCATACACACCCTGTTTTTTCATGCACTTTTTCCACACTCAGTGGCTCAGCTGAACAACCAATGTGTGTATGGAGGACTTTAGGGGATTCTGACTGTAAAAGAGGCAATAATTATCCAAACTAAGATGTTATTCCACTCATACTTAACCATTCTGAGTCGGGCTAAGTGCATAGCTGGACTGTCTTTCATTTTTTAACATTCAATGCAATTCACTATTTGTACTACTACATATATGTAGATGTTATTCCCTTAGCAACCTCTTTTTTTTTTTATTAATTACCAATTTTGTAAAACCGCTTCCTAATTCTAATGCTGAGGCTACTAGTATTGCTGATACATCATTTACTACTACTACTGCTTCTTCTACTATTTTGACTAAATGTACTACTACTCACGGCTGTTTACAGGGCGCCACTTAGTTTGCCTGCCTCACCGGTAATATGATACCAGAGGAAAAGTTCAGTGAACCATGACAGTGCACTGGCTCGCGAAGCCTCACTGCTGAGCTTGTTTATCACAATTTATAAAAATTCCATTACATTTGAAAAATCATAGAAAATGCAATTTTAAAGCTAGAGGCTAGAAAAGGATATCATTTTAAAGATTGTTCAAAGCTTAATAAGACGCACGCATCAAAATAAATGAAGAAAGTTAAGCAGGTGATGATAACTTGGGAAACAAAAACCCATATGTGTATCTTTATTGAAGGTCATAATTAATTAGATATTGGTTAATTTAATTAATTTACTGGATTTTTTCTGGAAATTATTGTTTCATTATTCAAAGTACAAACATTGCTGATTCTCATGATGGTAGAATTTTGCTGGAATGTTGGCTTGGAGAGGAGCTATTGAGCATTATTTCTGCCCTACTAGAGGTAGTGGTGCTATACAAAGGCCCTAAGAGATTTGAAGTGAAGATAATTCTACCAAGTTACCCACTAAATTGCTCGAGGATAATAAATCTTTCTCCCCATTCAACTTTCCAACACAATAATTATGGGTTTGGCTGGTGATTTACAGTTTAAGTTACAGACATGGGGTGAAGCACACTCTACCTTATAATGCCTATTCAACCAACATTCACATACTGTGTGAGCCAGGGACTGTACAGTACAAAGTTTAACTTAATTTAAAGCTCTCTACCCAGGACAAACATAACTATTCATTCCGGCTCTAGTCCTCTGGTGACTTTCATTTTGTCAGTTTTTTTTTTCTTTCCGCTTCACTGCACTTGGAAGTAAACAGTGAAGGGTTGGAGAGACTTGGGCCAGATGTGATTTCATTATGACTTTGAATTTATCCTCTGCTAGTCTTGTGCCTTGGGCTTGGTTCTCTAGCTTCTTTATGGAGGAATGCATCAGCTCTACTCCCTGCTCCCCGTGAAGACCCATTCCAAAACCCCATCTGGAAATCCACTGGGTGCAGTGGTGTTCAAGAAAATGTAATTTAGGAAACACATTCTTGCTTGCATTGTTCCTGTAAAAATTCATGTATCCATCTATCATTTTTTGAATTGTGTCTACTTTATTCTTATCTATGGGTCTACTGTGAGAAATGGCTTTGTTGATATTGAAGAAAAGAGTGTTGGCCTGATAAAACGTTTTTTTGTACTTGGTCTGCATAGTCAATTATTTTTTGTTGTTGAGTATAGTTTTTTGTTTGAGACAAAATCCAAGAGCAGATGGTTTTGTTAATGGATGGCTGTATGTATTGTTGGCAATGGTTACCTGTGAAGGATCTACCATGATAAGCTTGTGTTAATATTTTGTTTGTTTTGAGGACTGTGTCTAAACTGCTACATACTGGCCCACACCTGGTTACGTATTGATTTTTTATTTCTTTCATTCTATCAATTTTCACTTCAAGCTTCTCTATTCTCTTCTCTAGCTGCCTTGTTTTCCTATAATACTGCCAGATGCTCAGCGATTCTCAGAGAGTGTATGTGTGTGTCTCTCGTCACATCGATGTTAAAAAGGTTCAGAATTGTTTGATAGTGATGAGTTGCTTTGCGTGGCTTTTTTCCTGAATCTCTCTGAGCAACTGTCTAAACCCGCAATCCACAAACTCGACAGAGTCTATCTGTGTAACCAAATGATCGGACTTGGTGTGGAATTTAGCCTCCATTTAATAACTTGAAAACAAAGAAAGGCGCCTGTAAAACCACATAGCCATTGTCAAAAATATGTAGCAAGGTTTTAAAATTACTTAAAGCAGAAAACTTCATATTCTTTTAGTCTTTATTCATATGTTCTTACCTTGGCATCTGGTGAAAACTGAGCTAATCAATTTACTGCTCAAGACTGGGCTTTTATAAACTAAAGCAGAACACAAAAATGCCAACATTCCGCTGTGATTTTTTTACCAGAGAAAGATTTAAAGATGCACTTTAAGGGGATATGCTTCTTTTATCTTTAAAAATCCAGTAAGAGGGTTAATTAGGCGTTTAATTAGCAATTAAGACAAATTCCTAAAGAATTTTACAGGCCTTACTTGAAATAGTCAAATAAGTACAACTTACGTGATACTGTTACAAGGTATACAGTGTTCTAAAGATCAAATACATGTCGTCAGTTTAATACCAAACAGGACTAACAACAGATTTTCAGGAGTGGAAAAATTAATGATCAAAAATGAGCTTTTTAGGTAAATTCAGAGAAATAAGTATGCCAGCAGGGCTACGCAACCTGAGGCAATTATCTCACTTCACTAAGCGTGAAGTCACTGAAGTGTGAGGTATCAATTTCACTTGGAGGGCTGAAACTAAGTGTCCACATTTTGGGCCCTTTAAACAGCCGTGTACTACTTCTGTTGCTGCTGCTACTTCCATTCAATACAACTAATACTAACTACCACTACTTATACTGCTGTGGCTACTAATATTTCAACTTAACTCTAATATTTTTATGATCACTTTTGCTGCTTTAACTACTGCCATTTCTACTATTGGTGCACAGGAATAATTACAACCAAGGCTTATTTACATGTTTACTATACTCACAAATGGTATGGTCTCTCAAGAAACTATGGTGCAGAAAAAAATCGTTAAAAATCAATAAACCATGAACTATGAAATATACAAAATACATTTGTTGAGGAATACAAAATAGTTTTATTGTTAAATTAGATCATTTCAGAATGGTTTGGTTTTGACAGCTAATGTTGAAAGGATCAGATTAAGAAAAAAAAACATGAGTTGTGGTCATTGACATTACAGAGTTGTTTGATTTTGCTTGTTGGGTTTTTTTTGGGTTAGGAATTATATTGTGTGATGATGAAGTCCACTTTTGCTTAACAAAGCATCTAAGTCCGTTGATAGCTTAAATTTGTTTGCTTTACAGGTAATTTTTTCTGTTTATCTCTTGAAGGTTTAACTTTCATAGTTTAATTAATTTTAAGATTATTCATTTTTAAGGAGCTTGATTTTCCATACACTGATTATTGTGAAAGCTTAATTTATTGAAATGTATTGCTTTCCATACCTTCTGGCGTTCAATTTGGCATTAAATTTGAAATTAAATCTGCTTTTATGTTTTAATTTTCTTTTCTCTAAAACTGATTAATGAAGAAAGAAAGGTTATTACAGATAAATATTTTCCTAAAGAAAGATCAATTACTGAAGTTTTGGTTGAGAAAGATGGAAAATATTGGTGATGGTGGATTTTTAAGACACCCAAGAATGAAAGGAAGGGAATTTTAAACATCAGAAGTATGCAAAACCTGCAGACTGGGCAAAATACTTCTTCACATTTGACAATTTTGTAAAGGCTGTTTGCACATGCTTTTTTTTTTTTTTTCCAAACTAAATGTAACAAATTCAGTCCTAATGAGTCAGGTGTTATAAACATGCATATGAAAGGAGATAAATCAATTTTTTATTGCAATTTTAAAAGAACCCAAAAAATTAATATATCTTTAGAGAATACTGATATAATCAGCACTAAGAAGCTATGGAGAATGCATTGTTCTAAAGCTTTAACACCGAGAGGCTACGCAAAATGCTTAGCTCTAGATATCAACTCTCTAAAATGTTATGGGGGTAATATGCAACTCATTTTGTCATTAAATGTAGTGGGCTTGTATAAGCACTTAATGTTTCATAAATTAAAAGATTTGTAACCTGAACAGCAGCATTAACATTTTCTTAACTGAGCCTACCCTCTAATTTCCCTTGTCAACCAGGATTCAAGATCTATTGTAGCCATAGTTCATGACTAAAAATTAACATTTTCAAACGCCCAATTCAGGGTCTTTTTTGTCCTTTGTCTATTGAAAGGTAAATAAATACCAGACTGACATTGTTATTTAGATTTGCAAACACAACCAATGGACAGCAGAGTTTAGTACAAGTGGTAAAGAATATAAAATAAGCAGCTATTTCTTGATTCCATTCCAATGCAAAAAAGACATTTTGTTGTCCTGCTGAACAGAGTGACTGTCTTTAACAAAAAACATGATGGTGCACTCAATATATCTTTCTTTTGTAGTATGCAAATTAGAAGTATTTAAATTGTTTCTTGGGTGTTGATGGAGATAGTCTTCTTGTCACTCCCTCGAATCACAGTCACTTTGAGGTGATCTCCCTTCTCAACAGCATCATAGACATCAGCTGCAGACCTGATAGCAACTCCACTGATTTCAATTATAATGTCCCCAGCAAAAATTCCTCCTCTATGGAGAAAGAAAATAAAATTTCTTTTTTCCTCAACTTTAAGTTGAAAAGTGATTATATATTTTCAATTTGAAGTTATTGTGTTGCTTTTCTACTCACAGAAGAGAATTGAAAGAATTTTTTTGAGACACAAAGCATTGATTATATAACTCCAGAGTTGCAAAAAAAAAAAATGCAAATATTTTTTGAGGTACAGTGGAATCTGTAATTAAAGTCAACACCTTGGGATCAAAAAAAGAAGTGTTGACTTTCTCCATTTTCTGGAAATAAGTCCAAACATTTGTTATAAAAACTGGTTATCTCTCTTTTGTTACTTATGATAGTGTCTCCCTTTGCAGTGTCGCCATTTCACTAAGGTGTGTTAAATTTTTACAAGTTATTTAGGCGAAGACAAAAACCACACTAA
>JAWDGP010000706.1:40000-145000 GCA_033675545.1 Elysia crispata
TGTTTTTCTTTCTCTCCCTCCCTGCTCCTTGTCTCTCTTAGCCACCCCTCATCAACTTCCCTATGAAAGAAGTAAATTGGAATAATAGCACCATAGTTGAGCCAGTTATTTTTTTTTTTGTGTGCCTAGGAAGGGATGGGGAAGGGAGTAAGAGAAATAAAATAGATTATGTAAGAGAGAAAGTGAAAGACAAGAAAAAGAAAGGACAAGAGACAGGAGACAGAGAGAGAGGCAATATGTGAGCTAAATGTTAAGAAAGTGGCATCAGAGAGCGAGAAGTTAGTGCTAAAAATTGATGAGAGAAAACGAAATAGGAAAAAAAATAGATGAGAGACATGCGAGCAACAACAAAAAAAGACAGAGATGAGAGAAAGTGAGAGACAAAGATGAAAAAAATAAGACATAGACGTGAGAGCTAGAATGGGAGAGGAAGCAAAAGAAAAGTAAAGAAAAAAGAACAAAAGAAATAGAGAGAAAAAGAGTAAGAAAGAAAACACCAAGAGGGCAATATATAGAGCAAAAGAGAAAGCAAAAATAGAGAGAGAGAGAGAGAGAGAGAGAGAAGGATATCAAACCTCAGCATTTTTTCTCTCTTATTGCTTTGGCCTCTAGACTAGGGAGTCGGAGTTATTCCCACTATGTGGATAGAGCTATTCAAATTGCTTCTCTTAGAATAGTGCAAATCAAAAATTCTTCATTTGAAAAAAAATGGTGGGTTTTAAAAATTATTGCTGCTCAGAAAAAACTCTTTGTTATAGAGTAAAGTGATATATCAAATTTGTTTCTTGAATAAACTGATTTTTTTTTAATTGTACTATCCTAAGAATTTTTACAATTGAAAAACAAATTATCTTTGGTCACATTTTTTATGATTTTATCCCTGACATAAGATCACAGTAAAGAGAATGCCAACTACAGGAGGAGGAAATGTGAGGGTTAGCAAAAAAAGGCATTCAAGGAAATTATCATAATGCAATTGATTTCTTGTGAACAAAGGGGAAACAACTGACAAAGAATTAAAATGTATTCAACTATACAATAAAAAGAAGGGATCACAGTGGTGAGGCTTAGGATTTTTCAAGCTTTGACTAGCAATATTAGTGATTGATCCATAGACACTCATCTTAAATCAAATGCATGAACTTGATTCTTGAAAATAATAAAAACAGACTCACAGTTGGTATTTTCACAGCTGCCAGGTCTGATATTGGATCCACAGCTGTAACTTGACCTTCAAATACACGCCCATCTTGAAGCTTGACACTCACTGATGATTTATTTGCAACTACATGGGCATTGGTCAGGATGATCCCATTACTTCTCACAATAAATCCCGATCCATTGGACAAGGTAACTGGTCGACCAGTAAGTGGATGCCTGAAATCATCTGAAACTGATGACTACTTGATAAACCTTAGTCTACTTCAATTTTGAAGATTGTCATCTAAACACCATAAAAATAGCTGAAAAAGTCATCATAATTGGCTATAGATATTTGAAAGACATTTACGACATAATCTTTACCAAAAGAGGAGTATGATATTATAAAGGCCTATACTTTATATTCGAAGTTTAGAGTTGAGCATGGATTCCTCAAATTATCTGGCGAACTTTGAAATGTTTCAGTAAGCAGTTTTCATACACTCAAGGGCAATAACCTAATGTAATAAATGCATTATCGGTTTACTTCCCTTACTTGTGGCAGTCATGTGGGGATGCATAACCCCCCCCCCCCAAAAAAAAAAAATGAAAGAAAATTAAAGATCTTCTATTATTTCCCCGCCTACCCTTTTACTTGTCCCAATCTCATCCTTTCCAGCTTAGTATATGTCTAACTCCTGCTATTCTCCTAGTCCTAGAACCATTCTTCTCCTTCCCCAGATCTCCTCCTTCTTAATGACTCTTTCTTATCTTTCATCATAATTATTACCTTTTTTCTTTGTCCACACTTCCTCACTATCTTTTTCCTTTCCCTGATCTTCTACCTCTCTTGCAAATGCTATTGCTTTTCTACTCTCTTGTATGAGAGTGATAAGTTTTAGATGGAAGTCCAAACTAGGGTGGAAGTGAAAGAGAATGAATCATCATTCGTTCTCAAATAATCTTAGAGTTAAAGATAGGGGCCGTATATATGTCAGTCCAACCCCTACCTACTTAGCTATGTATATGGGGGTCCTCCTCTAACACTCACATGGGTTTATTTGTCTCCAGTACCCATGTCTTGCACAGATGAGATGGGTAGAATTTGTTCACAGTCTGTCCCTTTTGAAGTTTGATAGGTAGACACACTTGCAGACAGACAACTAACACCGGATGCATCAGACTGAGCTAAAGTATGTTGGGAGAGGAGAGGTGCGTCTCTCTCTAGCTCCCAACCATAAATCAAAGGCTAGGCCTAGGGTGTCTGTCAAAAAATTAACTACTCAATCAGAGAGACTGATGGGCAGAGCCCCTTTATTAATAGAGTTATAACAACAGTGTGTTGAACGAGACATGATTGAAATTTAATATTAGATTAGCAATTGTGGTAAAAAATGATTCTTTTGAAGCTAATACTTTCTTTGTGTAGTTGAAGGCAGATTGTTCTTTCTCCACACTACTGCCACAAAAAGGTGAAAATAATAAGGAAACAAAGAAAGACTCAACAGGAAAAACAGATGAGATCCACAAATTCATGATTTTGAGGAATCTATGTCTGCCCTAATTGTGCTCCACTGTGCCTGCACCAATAATTTACGCCTGCATGTCTTGAATTCATCAAAATTAAGAAATATTACTATTAGCTTCCAGCAGACAAGCCATGTTATATCATAGTAAATCTTGAGATCAGATGAAGGACAAATATCTTGACTATTTGATATTTGCAAGTGTTTTTTTACACAAGTTTAACTTCTACTTTTGCGTAGTTCCTTTGAATTAAAAAAAATGAATTAGTTCAAAATTTGACTGAAAAACAATACAGTGGAATCTGAGAGGCAAGAATAGATTTTACTTATTGGTGATACTGACCAGGTATCAAGACAGTTTAAAATCATTATTTTACTAAGCAAGTGGGTGTAGCTAAATTAAATGTCAAAAACATGGATTTATAAGTTTTCAAGTTAAATCAATTTTACTTAAAAGTACAGTGGAATCCGCTTAAAATCAACACCAAGGGACCAAAAAAAAGTGTCGACTTTAAGTTTGCACAAGGCTGGCTTTATCCATTTTCAGGAAACAAGTCTAAAAATAGGTTGCCTCCATTTTGTTACTATTGTTAGTGGTCTCCCTTTGCAGTATCTTCATTTCCTCACTTATAATATAGTTATAGTATGGTAAATAAGTAAATAAAAATTTATTCGAGTTATTTAAGCTAAGAGAAAACCACACTAAGTCTGAAAAGAAGTTTATTTAAACAAACTGAAGGATTACAAAAAATATGTGTATACCTACATTGTTTTTGCTATATTTTTTTTTCAGCTTTACTCTCTCATAGTATGGGCTTGAGACTTTTGTTTTGTTTTCACTCCCCACCCCCCCCCCCCCCCCACAAAAAAAAATGGCCTCATTAAAAAAATGTTTAGTATTATTGGAAGTTCTGAAAAGAATGCTGTTAGTTAAGGGGGGTGGAGGTGGGGAGAAGAAAGTGCACTGTTTACCACAAATAATAAGTTAGGTCTAGATCTAGACACACACAGCCTCCATCCTACCAACACCCCACCTACCCTTCTTTGTTATGGTACAACCACAACCATGCAAGACCACACTAACTTAGGTAGGCCTTGTTATGCATGCTATTAATACACAGTCACTTAATGACTGTATTGGGTTTACAAAGAGCTATATCACGCCCATGCATCCCTAACCCGAACAAACTTTTATGGGTTTCACCTTTTCCCATCCATCAATTGGTTTTGACTTTAAGCAAAAATGTCCCCAGGCCTTGGACTTTATCACAAAATCATTTACCTAAACAAAGAAGGAAAAAAACGGGACTGCAGCAAGGTGTTGACTTCGAGTGGATTTCACTGTAATTGTTTTTAAGACAATTTTTGGTTACCTTCCTTTGATTTCCAAGAATACTACAGCAGGGCCTGCTTTTTCAACAACATCTGCAATGAAATTGTTTCTTTGAAAATCTGCACTGGCATGCACAGGCTGCATGAAAAAAGTTGATAGCTTATCACTATCACAAAAACAAAAATGAAGGGTGCTGTATGAGACGAGAGAAAATCCCACAAGAAAGGCTCCGAATTGTGCATATTTATTGGATCCAAAATTTGTTGATAAATTTTTCACAAATGTTCCTTCCTGGTGATAACGAGATTTACAGGTATGGAATCTAATACTAAGGTTGTTGGGTTTGAAGCAAGAGGTATGTTCAAATACCTGCCATGGTCCTTTCAAATGCCTCCTTTTTGTAGTAGCAAATCCAAGATTTATAAGTTTCTTTGGAAATATTCCTAATGTTGAAAGTCTAAAAAACTTTTGGTTGGATACATGTCTTGATGGCGCGTACATTGTCAGCGAGAGTGCCCTTGCATTTTGTTGAATTGGAGTATAAACGCAACTGTCTTTATACGTGATTTGCCGAAAGTTAGATCTAGTTAATTTAATTCGGCAACTTTTACAAACGGATCGAAAGATGGTAAAATATTGCATTTTGGTCTAACATTAGTTATCTATGATACATGCAGATCAACGCTACAGGACAATTCCACAAAACGTACTAACTGAAACACAAGCACACGTCGCAGCCATTTTGAGTGTTGACAAACATTGATCTGTGGAAGTGTAAAATGATCCTAGATGTTATACAACAGAACGTGAACGTGCCGTGACACTTTCTTCCGTCTCAGGACAAACCAGTTTTGTAATAATAATGGTTGCATAAGTATGACAATTCTGCCAAAGACAATTCGTGGAAATACAAAGCCTTTTATTTGAATTTTACTTCCTTAATTTTGTGTTTCTTGAGTTTTAATTAAGTCTATAGCCCATAGCCATTGCTAATTTCCGCTTTGACCTGGATCATACACGACACACACTTTTAGCTATTATAATTGTCGATCAGAAGATAGAATATTCCTCCCATACATACACACACACACTGACTATGTTTAGAGACAAGTAATATGTTAAGTGATATCAATCGTTTGGTACGTTAGTTTAGTACATGTATATTAATTGATAAAACTATAAAAGCTAGCTCTTGCGCATTCTAAGCATCAGTACTCTCAGTAGAACTTTGGTAATGTGGCTCATCAGACTAATTGTTCTATGTAGCTCACACTCAGTGGCACTTGGGATTTTTGGCAAAGCTATAAATACAGATTTTGCCAAGTCTTCTGGGATTGCTCCTCTATCATAAATTGCATTGAGAAGTTTAGTTGTCATCCCTATACCCATTTCTTCTAGAGCTAGAATTATTTCTATTGGTATCCCATCGGGACCTGTAGCTTTCCCACGTTTCATTTTTCTTATGGCTGCCTCTACTTCTGCTTTTAAAATTGGTGGGCCATCTGTGTTTTTCTTTATTGCAGGCCTCTCTCCTCTATTGTCTTTGAAAAGCTCCCCTATGTATTCTGACCATCTGTTCAAAACATCTTCTTTATCCATTAGCACTGTTCCGTCTTTAGATTTAATGCAGTTTGTACTGATGCAGCTCTGCTTTCCACTTACTTCCTTTATCTTTAAATGCATATATTTACTGTCTAAATGTTGATTTTGCTCTATTTCTTGACATTGTTCATTTATCCATTTTTCTTTTGCCTCATTGCATTTCTTTTTCACCTCCTTGTTCAGCATTTTGTATTTTACCTGATCTGATTTAGATTTCCTTCTTTCTTCCATTAGTTCAAGAATTTCTTTGTTCATCCATTTCTTGTGTTCTTTTTTAGCTTTCATCGGTATTCTTGATTGAGTCTTTGATATTAGCCCAAATTGTTTCAGTTTCAGTGATACTATCAAGAAGAGCAAACTTGTTTTTAATATCAATAGAAAATTGTTCCTTTATCTCCTGGTCTGATTTGAGTAGTTCGACTTGAAATTTTGAGTGGGCTTTAGGTTTTAGGTTTCTCATCAATTAGTCTGATGAGCCACATTACCAAAGTTCTACTGAGAGTACTGATGCTTAGAATGCGCAAGAGCTTAAGACCAGAGATATCTAAAACACAATTTGGTTTTGTCCCTGACAAAGGAACTGGGAATGCAATATTCACATTATCAATGTTAATGGAAAGATGTATTGAAGTTCAAAAGGATCTCTACATATGCTTTATTGACTATTCTAAGGCTTTTGACAAGGTATAGCATGAAAAGTTGTTTGAGATGCTGAATCAGCTAGATATTGACGGAAAAGACTTGAGGGTGCTTAGAAATCTCTATTGGGATCAAACTGCTGCGGTAAGGGTAGGTGGAGAACTCAGTGAGTACACAAATATTAAAAGGGGGGTAAGACAAGGTTGTGTGATGTCACCAGACCTGTTCAACTTGTACAGTGAAGTAATTTTAAGAAACTTGGATGGAAGTGAAGGACTCAAAGCGAATGGTGAAAATCTGAACAACCTAAGATATGCAGATGATACTTCTCTATTAGCAGGATCGGAAGAGGATTTACAAAGGCTTCTAAATATTGTTGTAGAAGAGAGTGAAAAGCTGGGATTGTCTCTAAATGTAAAAAAGACTGAATGTATGGTAGTATCTAAGAAGAAAAACAATCCAGAATGCAAGCTTTTTAGCAAGGGAGAACAAATCAGGCAAGTACAGAAATTCAAATACCTAGGATATACATTGACATCTGACGGTAAATGCAAGACTGAAATTAAGAAGAGAATAGCCATTGCAAAGGCTTCTTTCCAAAAAATGAGCACCATTCTTAAAAAATAGAAATATATCATTTTCAACCAAATTGAAGGTTTTGAAAACATATGTGTGGTCTATACTTTTATATGGATGCGAAACTTGGACAATAACTGCAGAAACCAAGAAAAATTTAGAGGCAGCGGAAATGTGGTTCTACAGGAGAATGTTAAGAATATCATGGAAAGAAAAGAGGACAAACGAATCGATATTAGAAGAAACGAACCAAGAGAGATCCCTCATAAAAACAATAAGGAAAAGGCAACTGAAATTTTTAGGCCACATATGTCGCCATAAGGGACTGGAATTTTTATCTCTTACAGGCAAGATAGAAGGTACAAGAAGCAGAGGTAGACAAAGGATTACATTTCTTGATAGCTTGAGCTCTTTTGTGACAGGAAACAACAAAGACAACATAGCCTTACTGCGGATGACGGAAGATAGGGACAGGTGGAGAATCATGATCGCCGATGTCTGTTCCAGACAGGGCATTTGAGACATAAAAGCTAGATCACAACTTTTGAAGCACTACATACAGCTTAAGTTCCAAGATCAATTAAGATGCAGGAGTAACCGAAGATGTTTGAGAAATGTAAAAAAAAAAAATATGTAAGACATTCACCAACTTGAACTCAAGAACAATGAATTAAATAAAAAGAATTGCAGCGACATAGAAGACGTATCGCCTTAATGGCTTCGCCAGTAATTTTTATATTAATCAAGATATGATGTAGGATATATGATTCCGTTGCTTGTTTGTTTCAATTGGAAATTCATTGTTAAAAAATAATTTTACACTTACATGAGGCATCAATTATGTTCAAGCCCAAACTTTTCCGATTGCCCGATCAAACGAAGCCCTCTTTAATGCGATAGAGGTACCGAACCCATTCGGAAGTCCTTTCAAATACTGTAATCCAAAAAATATTTAAAAAAAAAACAAAAAAAAAACATGCACCTGATGTTAATTCTTTCCATATATAGACCATATAGACCATATAGACCTAGCATCTAGACCTAGCTAGATACATAGAGCTAGTACGTCTCTGTAAGCACGTGTGTAGGGGCGGGAATGGCCCGATGGCTTACAAATGCTTAACTTTAGAGCTTTGGGTTCTTCTCTCACTCTTTCGGTCATCAGTGAAGCAAGGATGCAGTGTCTAAAGATTTGTTTATTCATTAAAGTCAAATGATCCGGATCTACAGTCTAATGTGCTTACACGGGCTTAGAATAGATTTAAGAAACTCAGGGAGACTCAGGGAGGCTCAGGAAGGTTCCTGACATGAATATTAAACATAGTATGAGCAATGTACGGTGGAAACTTAAAAAAAAAAATTACATGTACCTCAAGGAACGCAATGGATAATGCAGCACAACCGGAATCATTCCTCAATGAATGCGGAATTATACACTCGTAGACAGGCGGATTTAATTTGTAAATGGCTGGTGAATCTACTATTTCTCCGCCTCTTACTTGTTTCTCTCTCTTTCTCTCCCCCCCCCCTCTCTCTCTCTCTCTCTATCACCCCCCCCCCCCTCTCTCTCTCTCTCTCTCTCTCTCTCTCTCTCTCTCTCTGAAGTTAATGCCTGTATTTCATACACAAAATACAGCGCTTTACAGATTTAAGAATGAAATTTAGTCTCATTCCGCCTATTGTCAGTCTTAATTGCATCCGAAGCCATGACAACAAGTACAGCAACATAAAAATTCATAACATCAAAGTCATAACTTCAACGACTATTTAACAAACAGATCAGACGATAAAGGAATATTCTTGTAGACTTTTAATCAATTCAATTGAAGCCACTCGTTCGCATGAATGCCGGACGATTTCCTCCAGAGTTTGGTTTAATATCTAACAAGATACCTGCAATGAATTATCTAAATGAAAAGGCACTACCAGATCTAGCTTAGATTACTAAGTATGCAACATTGTATTTCGACATAAATTATTCCTCTGGACGTTGGTCAAATTGGACGAACGTTCGTTAGCTGGCCGAATGTCAAGTTAGTTTGAGGGATACGCCTTTTATGTAATTTACGGAGGGCCATCTACGGGTTGGACTTTACTCTTTAATTAGTATATGATGCTCCACTTAATTGTGGGCGTCACTGGTAACTCATAATCCTATGAATGGATGGGGACTTGAGACCAATTCTAGTATTGTCTTCATGCCTTTACTTCAAGACTTAATGACGAGAGAACAAAGGTACCTTACACATGTAATTGTTTTATCAATAAACCAAACGTACTTATTCCACATCTGATTAAAATGCCCGAAGCAGTGACTAATGAGCCATTTGTTTGAAAAAGCTAATGCTAAGCATATATTTAAAGTATGTTTTTAATACGGAGATGCAATAATTTCTGAGGTCTCGCAGGAAAAGCTAACGAGCCCTAAGCTAGACCTCGACGTTATATTTTTAAACTGGTCGACATCATTTGCACAAACTCCTCCCAACTAGCGGTACGTAGCATAATCGCTTTTCGTAAACATGCTAGCCCTCCGACCGAAGACATGACAGTATGTTATGTAAGGGCTGCATGATGACTGCTCGCGATGCTTTAAGTTTAATGCTACAGCAACTGAGTACTAATCTGGACCAAGTGTAAGCGCGCTGTGTGGAATGTGCTTCCACTGCATGCTCACACATTTACATTAAATAACAATCAAATAATCCGAGACATTTTTACCAGCAGCAGCAGATTTCACTGGTTTTAACACTTGACCAGACTCAGCAGGCCTAAGTGAACGAACAAATGCTTTAGGGTTGAGGATAAGCCAAGGTGGGCTTTTGGCGTCTTTTCTGCAGGTATAGGACAGAGCGAGAGTGCACGAAAAGAAAGATTTACGAAAAACGTAAGCTTCATGGCGCCATGTGCAGTCGGCGGTTTCTTTTGAATTTTTTTTTTCAGGCAAGGATTAAAATGTTTAAAATCAAATCTGAGATCATTTTTTTCTAAAGATGAACGCCATATTCGGATTCTGCGTATCAAAATTAGCAGTCTAAGCGTAAGCGACAGTTTTTAAAGTTTAATCCACAAGATATTTATTTTTTAATGAATGCAATGGATTATGAAGAATTTTTTTCAAAAGTATACATGCTCTTTAGCAGATAATCTAACTAAAGCGAAAGGGGATTGTATTCAACTGTAATTTTGAATAAAATTAATGTATCCTTTTAGAGAGTCTCTCCCTCACTCCCTCTTTCTGTCTCTTTATGTCTCTCCTCTCTCTTTCCTTGTTTCTTTGTTTCTCTGTCTCTCTCTCTCTTTCTCTCTATTTCCAACACCACCTTACCACTCCTTTCTTCGAAAAGTACTTTGTCGATCACTTATTTATGACCGGTGTAAATGTAATTTCGAACAAAATTTAACGCATTTAACATGCAATCTTCAATTGAGCTGGCATATGCCGCTAGCTTTGCAATGAAAAGTTTTTAAAAGAAATTTAGTTTATTACAATAAATCGGACAGATTGTCTCACTTCTTCTCTGAATCGAATTTGATATATCAATTCTTTATTTGCAACGAGGAGGGTGGGGAAGGAGAGAGAGAGACAGACAGAGATAAAGAGAGACAGAGAGACAGAGAGCGAGAAAGAGATAGAGATAGAGACAGAGAGAGAAAGAGAGAGAGGGAGAGAGAGTGAAAGAGAGACAGTCAGAAAGAGAGAGAGAGAGAGAGAGAGAGAGAGAGAGAGAGAGAGAGAGAGAAAGACAGAGAGACAGAGAGAGAGAAAGACAGAGAGAGAGAGAAAAGCTAGAGATACAGAAAGAGAAAGAGAGAGAGAGAGAGAGAGAGAGAGAGAGAGAGAGAGAGAGAGAGAGAGAGAGAGAGAGAGAGAGAGAGAGAGAGAGAGAGACTACACACGATTTTTAAAGAGGTGTATTTAAGATTTTGAAAATAGTTTATTGCTGTTTCAGTTGACGATGACGTTCCATTTTTAAACTACATGTTTAAAAAAAAATTTCGAGAATCACATTTTGGTTAAAATGTGAGAGAGATTGCTGCCGGCGGAGATATCTGAGGGTCCAATAATAATTATTATGACCGAAACTTGACGCGGTGAAGATCGCGAAGCCGATTTGCACACGTCACGAGGGAAACCACGTGTTAGTTACGTCATGACTCACGCTTACGATACGTTACTCGGTCTGCCTAGCCTATTCGATGAATTAGTGACACGATATCTAACCTATGAAGATCAATCACCTATTTTGGACATAGAAATGTTAAATCCATGTACTAGTATAAAGTTAACTGAAGAGCAGAAGAATCTGATTATCTCATCATGTAGGACTGTCATATGCCCCATGAAGCACAAGTAGACCTATACAGGGTACCTCATTTTATACAGGACTTCCAGAGCTCGTTCGATTAAAGGTTTGAAGGATGTAGATAGCAATAATTATGTTGTATCTTATCCCTCTATAAAGCCTCACTGTTCTTCTGCTGTTTCTAATTCTAGTTTGATTTTGGCTCGCAGCATGATGATTCTTAAAAAGTATATTGGTGCCTTTGGTGTCTGGCAGTGCTATAAAAATAGATTTGGAAATGACCTGTGTCATAGATTTCATTGAGTAATGGAGCGATCTTATGAATTCCATACTCTATGAGACTAGCGTCTAAATTGCACTTCATTACATTGTACAATCATTGTAATCCTTTTTGTGGTTTTCAAAAATTTCAAACTCTGCCCATCTGCCTAGGATTTTTTTTTCCCAAAAGGTCACCACATTTATTTTGCTTTACTCTAGGCATTCTGAAAAATCATGAAGTTACACAATTAATATCACATAAATAATGTAATGAATGTTAATTGTGAAAAAAAAAAGATAAAAAAATAATAATAATAATAATAGTAGTAGTAGTAGTAGTAGTAGTAGTAGTAGTAGTAGTAGTAGTAGTAGTAGTAGTAGTAGTAGTAGTAGTAGTAGTAGTAGTAGTAGTAGTAGTAGTAGTAGTAGCAGCAGTATTGGGAGTAGGAGGAGCAGCAGCAGTATTAGCAGCAGCAGCAGCAGCAGCAGCAGCAGCAGTAGTAGTAGTAGTAGTAGTAGTAGTAGTAGTAGTAGTAGTAGTAGGAATTACTATTTAAGAGCTAGAGTTTTAGGTGGTGCTCAACAGTGGTGAGGATAAGTTTGTGAAAATGACCGAAAAAAGTTTGCCATTGTGCATCCATCACCTTGCCACTCAAGGAGAACATCGCTTACAAGCATGATTACCGTTTCAAATGAACAGGTGGGTAAGATAACTGCATGGAAGAAATGCAAACTTCCCAAACATAACAAATTTATATCCCCCAGACCTTCAAAATGCGTGCAAAGAAGCAAAAGTGGAGCTCACATAATAATATAATTTCTCAAACTGCTTGTTTTTCTTTACTTATACTTACAGACACCTTATTATGTGCAAGACCGTGATGGCAGGCACTTTTGTTGATCTATTACAAATGTCAGCACTTTTCCTTAGTCTTACAATTACATTTGCATACACACAAACGATAGCTAGATTCCTTGTCACTGTAAACTCTCCCAGAGAAAACCTTTTATTATCTTTGCCTGAGTCCAAACTATCTTAAACAAAAAAGAGTAAAAATTCTTTATATGAAGTGTCAATTTAGACATCAATAAATTAAATGTATATCTGAGAAGAATTTAATGCAAAACAATAGTAAGATGGTTCTAAATTATTTTGACTTTTAAAAACTTTTATTTTCATATGATTGCACATTTAAAGAATAAATAGCAACATAAGACTCGAAAAACATTTTCTCCAGAATAATCTTTTCATAATAAAAGTGAAGTTCACTCAATTGTTTTAATAAACAATCAGTCCTCTACTGACAATTTCTCACAGGACCTTTTCTAATCAGTCAACAGTTCCATGTGTATGATACTCATTTGAGTCATTATCTTTACCGTTCGTGTTACGGATCTCAACTAAGACTAAGATTAGTAAGAATAATTAAAATTACAATCAGTGGGGCTTATCACTATCAGTATAGATCTATAGAATTAAATCTGTCGATCACATTGATAGGATGAATCCCCACCTAAACAGCTTGTTCAAATTAAATTAAAAGGGTAGGTTTTAAATGCCCAGCTAGAGTTAGACTTAAGCCTAGAAAAGCAAAATGAATGTCGGTCACAGCGTCTCAAAATTGTCTCTCACAAGTCTAAGCGATGATTTAGTTTATCAATATCATATGTCTGGTTGCCCACATATCGCCTTACCAACAACCGTTTTCTGTCAGATACGCTCTGCTGACGCTGTTATGCAGGATAAACCAGTGCGCCCGATATTTTGCGCACTGCACTTTGATGCGAAATAAAGTTTGTCTTTGTTTATCAAGCTTCGGTCAAATTTGTTAACAATCAACACCGGTTTCTTCTTGACTTTCGATCTATAAACTCTTTCTTGTGATTTTTGTACAAGGTCTAAAAGGAAATAGGCACACAGCTTTATAATTATGGGACAAAAAAGAAATAACGAAACTATTATCAATTCAACATTCAAACGTTTCACTTTGTAAGCTTCGTCAGTATCATTACAAAATCGTGCTTTCCATTTAACATTCAACCCAAGGAGAACTAATACACATTTTATGATTTCCTTTCAATGTACATTCTTGCAGACGTAAAACTAACTAACTAACTAACACACTCTCTCTCTCTCCCCTCCCTCCGTCCCTCTTTTAGCTCTCTCGTTCTCTCTTTCTCTCAGTTACAAGCATGATTGCCGTTTCAAATGAACAGGTGGGCAAGATAACTACATGGAAGAAATGCAAACTTCCCAAAAATATCAAATTTATATCCTAACTATATAGGATCAGCTTGTGTGGATGCCTGAAGAATAATTACCAAGTTATCCTCCAAGTGTGTTGTTTTTGCTTTCTATTTGTAATTGTATTTGTGATTTTTGTGAAATTCCCGTGTTTTTGTCTTTAAAAGGTTTTGTTTTAGAGCTTTGTCTTGCTCACTTAGTTTGTTAATTAAGTTTTATAAATTTACTTCTATTGTGTCAACTTAATTTGACAATTACACTTACAGACAAACGGCCACATATAAATCATTTTTTCTACTTAAATGGTTTTCAAATATTATCTCTCTTTCTCATTTAACAGGATTCATATTCTCAGCATTCATAGACAATTTTTAAATCAATAATTTTTACACCATTATGGAACATACTAAAGATCGTCTCTATCAATATACCTCTATATACCATACAATTTACAAATCATTTTTTCTTCTTCGGTAGTTTTGAAATATTATTTCTCTTTCTGATTTAACAGGTTTCATATCCTCAGCAATCAAAAACAATTTTTAAATTAAATATATCATTATGGAACATACTAAAGATCTTCAATATATGCGAATGAAATGTGCTGAACATGTGGCCAACTGACTTTAAATAAGAAGCGAAAAAAAAAATATAAAATTAAAAAGTTGTTCTCTAACGTTGACCTTAGTGATGACATTTGCATGGTGTTCCGAATCGATCCAAAAACAATTACTTTTTTCGAGATATGTTTGCCATATAATGTAAGGCAAACATATCAGCGTGGAAAAAAAAAATAAGTGTGACAGCCATAAAAGCAGCTAGGACTGTGACACAGACAACTAGAGCTTTATGGTGTGACTTTGACGAACAAAATATCTTATTAACTCATCTCTGTGATATCGTCTCTTTAACCTAGCTAAAGGCATGGGTTTTTGTAAAACAAGCACGGGCTCTCAAACTTAGAGAGACACAACCGAGAGAGAACTCACTGAAAATAAAGCCCTCTCAGACACTCATACCATTAGCCACTAATTACTATTTACAAATTGAAACATGGCACCAGATACACCACTTACTCTTGCAGACGCAATTTAAAAAATGACAGATAGCTTTATAGATAATGAAATCAGCGTAAAACTAGTAGGTACCAGCAGGACTAGTGAAAACATACAGACAGAGAAGATTCCCACCAGTCATATCAGCATGAAAATACAGACCACATAGAGATTTCTCCCACCAGAGACAATTTCGAAAACGAACACATTGGATGCACCATTAACAGACACACAGACAGCGGAAATAACCATCGACAGAGATACATAGAACATAGATCTAGAAACTTACCATAAAACATGATTTATCAGCGCAACAGTCATAGAAATGACTTCTAAAAGGCAACAAGCACTCTACATTCCAACTACCCCCATAGCTTCATCAACACCTATCAAATCCTCTGGTCACCCACAACAGATTTCAACATCACCAATAATAATATGTGTTTTATTATTCGCCATTGTTCCTTGTTTGGATATCTTAACTCAATGGAGTAACATAGTTACATTGCAGTAATAATTAAAACGATTTAGGTTTGGACCAAGCTCACGGACACAATTTTTGTGCTGAGGATATGACTTTTGCGTGAATGGTTAGAAAAATATTTTGTCTTATTGACAGTAAAAAAAATTTCAAGTTCTGTGGAGCCGATTGTCCGCTAGTGGTCACTTAATCATTAACTCAGTAATCACCTAATTTTTAAACTTTTTAAATGACTGATATAAAAGTTTCTATCAAAGCTATTTTTTAAATTTTTTTTTTTACAACAACTTTTTTTTTACTATTTCTTTAATGAGTGAATGATTAAGTTAAAAGATAATTAAATGAAGCTTGTAAATCATATTAAAATGAACCATTATGACAAAAGACTGGTGCATGCCAGCAGTGCAGCTGACCTTGATCTCACATTGAGTGAATGACCCCAACCCCATGACCTAGTTATCGCTTGACTGGGACCAGTGCACCGCAACTAAAGTATCGCTAAAGTGACACCATGCGGAAGGAATAAATTGCAAGATTATGTTTTTCCTTTCGACTTTTCCCCTTCTATTTTAGCTTGGCGAAAATTTGTAAGTTGTAGCAAGCAAGCTGATAAAGCAGAGTAACCGAAAAAGTAAGTAGATATTTGAGAATTTTATCACTAATGACATTGAGATTAAAATTTGGTATTTGGGAAAAGATGATAAACAAAAATGTTGATAAATCGGATGTCAATATAAGTGGGTTATACTATACGTGTATGAAAATACAAAAAAGGTTGGGGATACCCTCTTTATATATTTATCTCCACATCCAGATTCTAACATTACTTAAACTATTTTCTTAGATCCTAATGATACATTCGCTAAGAAATTAATTTATTTCCGCCTAATTTCTCAATTTTTAAGTTTAATCTTCATAATAAATATATTCTATATATATATCAAGATGGCCACAGCCTTTTCTTTACAATATACAATGCTGTGGCAAAAAAGAAAACCAAAGCAAGTAATATAAGAACATTGTCTGTCAAATTTCGTCTCCCATATTTCGTCAATAATCGCTGAGAATTTTGAATATGACCTCCCATGGAGTCAAACTCTTTTTGTGTTTCTTTTAGTGTGTTTGAAGAATGATCTGGAAATAAAAACAAAAGAAAAGAAAAAAAGAGATGAATGATAAATATACTATTCACTGAGAATAAAACCTTGTTTTTCTTTAACCAGAATATGCAATACTTCTCTTTGATGCAAAGAATAATCTTGATAATTTTTTGTTATGTATTCTGATAGAAATTTTATAAAACTAACTCTGTGTAAAGAGATATAAAATTTTAAAAGGCTGATAATAGATTTAATTTGAATAAAAAGAAGAAAATAGATAAATTGAACTAAAATTAGATCAAAAAGTACAAAAAGTTTATAATATAATCCATAAATAAATCGGACCGCTCAGGGTAAGCCTGAGAAAGTAAAAAGAAATACATTCACAAGACTTCCTCATTGAGGCAGGGCAGCATCATATAACTATCATTATCTGCTCTTGCTTTTTATCATGATTGTGACTGGTGTATCAATATAAATTGGCAGATTAATTTTATATGGTGAAAAAAAGACTTTTTAAGTTAACAAGCACATTAATTTTTCTAAATCAAGACTTTAAATGCAGGAATAACCAGCATCCAATGCAGATCTACTAACCTAAAGTTGTTAAATTGCTTCCACTTTGCTTCACTTGTTCAGCCATGGTGCGAGTCAAACTTATAAGGCTCTCAGATATGTCATTTGCTGTTTTCGCAAGAGTTTCTTTATTGGCCTGATTTCTGGGATGAAAAGCCATTAACATTTTGTTAAAACTAAGATTAAAAAGATTTGGATGAGCATTATATCTGGCATAGTTTTCTAAAGTTCTCTGTTTGAGACACCTTTTGATACCCAAAGAAGAGAGAGAGAGTGACACACCTCTGCCTCTCTGCACCATACACTTTACTTTGTATAAATAATGCATACCACGTCAACTGTTTGTTAGAACATGCCAAGTCTACTGGTTGGTTTAAATTCAAAGATGCAGATTGCAAACAAATTCTGCCCATTCTATATGTGCAAGACAAGATGCTGATGGCGGTAAAACCTGTCCGTGCCCACCTCTTTGCTCATTCAATCAGTTCATCAAGAAATGGTTAGGATGTGGGTTGTTCAGTAGACTGACTAAGGAGGTTCAAAGGCAGGGTCAGATCCCCTCTGACTAATCTTCTCTTGACTTGACAGAAACCTCTATCTCAGCATAAAATTTTGTTTAGGAATTTTTGGTGTGTGGGGTGTGAAAATTAAAAAAAAACGGTCTTAGGTGGTTTTCATTGTTTTTTAACTTGCACTTACAAATTACCATAAATGGAAATAGCAGGGAAGGAGGACATTTGGGCAAGATGAAGAGCAAGCGAAGGAGTAGCAGGAAATGGAGGTGATCTGATCAAGGATAGGAGAAAGCAGAGAAGTGTAAAACTGGAGGGGAAAGATTAGGTAAAAAGGAAGGGGAGAAGAATAGGAATGTCAGTAAAAAGGAAAGAGGAGAAGGAAGCATGAATAAAGGGGAAAGAAAGGGAAGATCACTTCAATAGGCAAATAATTGATGTTATCCAGGAAACTCAGAGAGGAAAGATGATCATAGAATATAGAAGTTTCCTGTTATGACCATGATTATGAAAAAAAAGTAAATAAATATATATATATATATATATATATATATATATATATATATATATATATATATATATATATATGTAGCAATCCAGCCAAGATGAGGATGTAGGTTCTATCCGGTGCTGTGCAAAAAAAAAAAAATATAGCAGGGAGACACCTGGGAGTCATGAGCTAGATTTGGCCCAGCTCCCTTAGAGTATCAGAATGCCAGAACACTTACGATTGTGGGAAGGGGGTTCTTCTATGAAGACTCTATGTTATCTAGCTCCTATAAAGTTAATGTTGATTCTTTTGCTTGTAGAACATGTTCATACACAGCTGTCTCAAACATTAAAATTATTCAAAGAATTTGAGGAATCCATGCTCAATTGTTTTGGAATAATCCACTATAGTCCTTTTCCAGAGACCAATTTTGCTATTCTGAACAAAGAAATAGACAAAGAAAATTTTTACTGTATAAAGAATTGCATTTTAATTGCTGAGTGAAACTTCCAATAACTTAACTCCTCATGGCAGTAATTATAGGCAAGTTTTTTTTACCAACTTGAAAAGTTCTTTATTTAAATGAGCTGAATTTCTATGTCTTGAATGGATCATGTGTCTTTTTTTGCAAAATTTAATTTTTAATTGATACACTTTTCATGACCAAATGAGTTTACAAACCTTTTTCGCACTTGTGGGTTTCCCTGAAGAAGCTCTTGTTTGGCTTGTATATCAAGTTCCATTTTTTTATGTATGCATGCTTGTCTGAGACTTGTCTCAGTGCTGTAAAAGATATAATTTTAAAGTGGCAGTTGAATTGTTTTCATTCTTTCTGCAAATGCTTCTTTTCTTTTTGGTTTATTTTTTTTTAATTGTCTCCTGGTCCTGATGCCAACATTTTATTTAACCAACCTTATTTTTCCTGATGAGACAAAATAAAGGTAAAATATTTTATGTTCATTTTAGTCAAGCAGTATTTCTACTTGTAACTGTGTGCTTGTTTTTGCTTATTCAAATATATATACATATCAATCTTCTATTTCTATTATTTTTCACATAGCATTTTATGTATATAACATACCAGATAAATTAGAAAACATTCATGGCAAAGAATAGCCATGTTGCTCGTTCTCGAGGGTAAACTAATAAAGCACCATCTATTTTCACTTATTTATCACCTTCTAATCCATTCAGTATGTTATATGAAGGAGCAGATATAAAAAGAAAAAAAGTGAATTTCTCAGGCTATACAAGAAAGTCAAGCTCATCCCACTTTCTCTTCTCCCCCCCCCCCCCCCACCCTTTTCCCACCACACACACATATTTTCCACTGTCAGTGAAATAACAGCAATCCTCAAGAATAAAAATGTTAACAAAGAGACTGAGTGGACAGTGTTGTAAATCTACTGATTAATGAAGCAGCTATGAATCTTTTGAGCATGAACTTTAAATAATAAACTGCTTGAGCCAAAAATAGCATTGTCAAACATGTACACAGAAAATATGTCAATACTGCAGTACATGGGTCAAAATAACATAACTTTAATACATCTCAGAGCAAATAAAATACATACCTTTTCTGCCACACTTTTTTGGCACTTCATACTAAGACACAAACTAAAAAAGCCACAAGGTCATACAGAAGCTCACAAAACAAGATTAAGCTAAGCCTAGTCATAAAGACTAAGTACATGTTTGCTTCAGATGGCCATAAAAATTATAAAATAAAATAAAATAAAAAACAGGAATGGGTGAACCTCTGATCAAGAGAGAAGATTGTAATGGTTTCATAGAGTTACATGTACATAAATTTCACGGAAATACAGAGAAACAAAAAGGAACTATTTGCTGTCTTAGGCTATAACTTCTACTGATAAATTTTCATTTCTAACAGTTCAATTCTGTTTCCCTTTTCACCAACATAGCATCTAATCAAAAGAAAAGAGTGTGAATGCCTCAACTAAAACCAGTAAATGACCTAAAACAAGAGCTTCTCCCTTAAATTTTGGATGCAAAGAACATACACTATTCCACATTAAAACAACTCAGCAGACCACAGCCGTCTTAAATGACATAATGTTAGGCCAAAGGGCAAGATGTGTTTCACAACAAAATTAAGATGCAAGTAGAACTTCACAATGAAAATGCCCAATTAAAATATCTTTGAATCTAGAAAATTCAAATTATCAATTAATTTGAAGTCCATTGATTTTGTTCAATACATGTACATGTATTTGCCATTTTAAGTTCGGTTTTTTGTTAAAATTGATTAGATTGAAGTCCAATAAATGGATCCTGTTAATTCTGAGATCATTTAATTTCTTTTTCTTTGTATTGTTTCAGTTGAAAAGTATTGATCCTGATTACAGAGAAGGTAATGTGTTCCTCTGAGCTCCGAGTGTGTGTGTGTGTGTCTCCTCTCTCTCTCTCTCTCTCTTCCTCCCTCTTTCTCTGTGTGTGGACTTTGTTATGAATCGTTTCTACACTGGCAGAGAAGAGGATTGTATGCCCATAATTGTTAAAATAATAATTGCTGACCAACTGCAATCTCAGGTTAGGTCTAATTTTTATTATGCAATGTATGTTGCACGTCAACACTTTGTCTACGGCATTGATGATTGATTTGAGAGAGAGGCATATTTGCTAACTGTTAAAAATAACATTCCAGAAAGCTCTTTTTAGGTCTCCCCTCCATCTCACACAACAGAAGCTATCATAAACAAAAAAGTTTTAAACTATTGACTTCAGTCGAATAGGTCATCTTTCATCTTCAATATCAGTCTTGTATTATCCAAACTAAATCAGTATCTAAAACTAAAAAAAATATGGTACTAAGATGCTCTAAGCCATATTATGTTATATTTTTGAAATTCCATTATATAAAAATTTCTCATCAGATATAAGCTGAAATTGCATATATTGTTTACCATCATCAGTTGACATAGTTCTTACCTTGATAAATTTTGTCTCATGCTCTCCACGTTACCAGATATGGCATCTCTGTCTGAAGCACGAGTCTGCTCTAGGCCTAGTCTTTCCAGCTCCTAGATGAGAAATAGGGCAAAATAGAATTATGGGAAGTAAAATGTGCAACAGTGGGGCCCTTCATTTCAATCCTAGTAAATCATGGGGGAAAAAAAAATCACATTATGGGCAGCTCTTCTTAATGATGATAGAGAGGTGGAGTATATTGAGAAGGCTTGTTTAAGATGTCCTACTGCTTAATAGCTCAATAATAAATTGTAACTGTAAGACTTAAAAATTTGATCAGAAACACATATATTTAACTCATAGCGCTTTGGTCCATAACCATCTGCAGTCACTTTGGTACATCCTGGAGAACAGTCACAATAATGTTTGGTAAGTCGATCTGGAAAAAAATCTTAATCATCCCAGTTCTTCATGGGCTAAAATGATCAATTTCTAAATAAATGAGATGAAAGAAATGAGCCAGAACGCTTTACTTAACCTATTTAACATTCAAATATAGAGTCTAAAAAATTTCAAAGTTTAAATGTGTTTCTTAATTAAGAAAAAACATTTTATCTCAATGATGCAACTGAATCAAGTTCATGCGAATGTCCAATTGGAGACTTTACACAAAGTACACAGCTTTATTTTATCCTTGTTGAGACAATTTTCCTTTTTATTTTAAATCACTGGTCCAGTGAGTGAATGAGAGTGTCAGATAGAGAGAGTGAGAGAGAGAGAGAGAGAGAGAGAGATACAATGAACAATAATAAGCGTAACTGCTACATTAAGACGATTTTTGAGTGAATATTGGTTGTAGGTGGTTATTTTTATTTATCATTATAAAAGTGTGGGCTGAAAACAGCACATGAAATAGAAATTGTGCTGTTATAATAAAACGTAAGTCATGGAAGTTAAGTTTCCAGTACCTGGTTTGATCCACATCTTTTTCATTTTCAAAACTTTTCACTCCTCCTGGAACATAGGTCACCAACATCACCTTCTGTCCCGCGCAGTCTTCTCTATTTATCCCCAAGAACATCCAGTATGTCCTACATCTGCCTCCAGATCTCCTCTCCAAGTGTTCTGAGGCCTCCCTCTTTTCCTTCTGCCCTGCAGGTTCCACTTCAGCGAATGCCTTGTGATGCTTGAGTGGGACTTAGTTTGTAGCTTCTGAGTTTTCGTTGCCTGCCATGTTTTCGATCCATACAACAGGACTGACATAACGTAAGAGTTAAGAAGCTTCAGTTTGGTCTTTTGTCCAATTTCTTTTGATTTCCAAACGTTTGGTAATATCCCAAATGTAATTCTGGTCTTCTGTATTCTTCTTTTAATGTCTTAGTCCATCCCTCCTTCTTGGTTTACTACACTTCCTAGATCAGTAAAATATGAAACTACTTTGATATCCTTACCGTCTATAGTTACAGAGGCTAAGTGGACCCACATATGTTTGTGTGAAAAGTTTGTTTCAAGGGTCTTAGAATCACTATGGTCTCATTAAAAGTTTCCCTTTGGTCCTGAAATTGACAAAGAAATCTTAAAAAAGGACTTTTAGCCCTCATAAGAGCGCAGGAGTTTTCAGTCCAAAAAATGGTTGTTGGTTGAAAGGATAGGGGATGCTTGTCAAACTTCATTTCAGGCAACACCTAAAATGTTTCCTGGTATGATATATTTCAAAGGGCTTGTTCACACAGAGCCCAGAATCACAATTAGAGCATTAAAAAAAAACCATTGCTGCATGTCTGAATCAGTCAAGTTGTACAGACTTTTTCTGGGTTTTCCAATCACAACATAATTAGAAAATTAATATTAGGTTTCCTGCACTGCTAAGATCAGAGTGCTAAAGCTTACTGGTAGATAGATTGTTGATATTAGAGTTCTTCCACAACCAATCTTACAAGTACCGTAGGTGAAGAGCAGTTTACTGGTTAAAGCCTTGAAACAAAATGACCTTACTTTGTTATAAATGGAATAACAGATTTTCGACTGTCATTATATAAGATTTAAGTGCAGACAGAAAATAATGAAACAAATTTTTTTTTCACACTCTTCTCCGTAATAAAGAAGAAAGTTAAAGTTTTCACAAAGCTGAAAAGCTCTAAGGGGGTAAAAATCAATAATTTTTTCATGTTTGACTAAAGCTGAAAGTAGTTCTAATTGCTTGTTCAAGCAACCCTGAGTGTCTCTCAGGGTCTTATACAGTACGCCTTGGACTCAATGAACTAGTTTGTTCATTTTTAACAGTTCATTGAATGCAAGGTTCATTGGAGCCATAACATAAGGCACACAAGGGAAGTAACCAACCAAAGTGAAACTACCACATGATTATCTTCTTTGTTTTTATCAACTAACCATGTGTCTATAAAGCCACTCTTTACCCTTCCCACCATTGCCCAAGTTACCGCCGCTTTGGCTCCTTAATCCTCTATCATGATATCCCCATGCATTTGCTGCCACAACCTGCCCTGTTCCCCCCTCTCTTTTTATTATCTTCTCCATGTACGTCAATATTTTGCTCTCCCCCCATCCTTACTACCAGTATATACTATGGCATAATGGATGCACAACACCTATACACTTAAAATATTTCTTAACAGCCAACAAGAAGCCTTAAGGTTGAATTTCAACAACATAGTTTCTAAGCAAAAAAAGCATTCTATAGTGGATTTGCCAATACTTGTAGTTCATTGAACCTGGGGACGGGTCTGAGTTTAGTTTGTTTGACGCAAGGTATTTTAAGAGAGTCAAAGAAGAAAAAAAAACAGGGATTTTACTCCGTTGAATGTAAGGTGTTCTTTGAATCCAAGTTCGTTGGATTCAAAGTACTGTAGTTGCCTATAAAGAAATACATGTTGATTACAGAAAATCGCACACTTCTGAGATTTTTGAAGCCCACTTTTATCACAACAAAAATTACTTACTGCTATTTTTCCTCGCAGGTTTGATATTTTCTGTCTACCATTTGCATTGTAGTCATCGAGCATTTCATTTGTGTGAACATCTCCTTTGATATCCTGAAAAAGGAAGTGTATACATAGAATACAGAAGGTTTCATAAAAATGTATTTTATTCCATAAGAAACCCTTTACCCTAATAATTGTGGTCATCAAGCATTTCACTTAAGTGAACATCTCTTTTGATATCCTTAAAAAAAATTGCAAACATAAAATGCAATAGGTTTCACCAAAATTAATTTGTAACCCCACAAATCTTTCAATCCAAAAAAAACTTTGATATCAATGATAAACACTCAAATCCATCCCTTACACGTTGAAAAAAGAAATCTCAGAACAAAATCAATCCCAATCACTCTGACCAATCGCTCTCTGCCAGTCTGAAGGTGAATGCAATGTATAACCAAGTTAAGCTAATAATGCGTTAGATTGGAATTATTGTCAACTAGTTACCCCAGAACTAGAAAGTTATAGCTTTAAACTCTCCTTTCTGTCACGATTACCCCTCTCCCTTCTTCATGAGGATCTCCCACTTGGGTGTTGCTGACACTTTTTTCTTTGACTAGCTTCAGAGTATACATATATATATATATACAACAAGATGATTTGGAGGGTCAGACTGTAGTAGGATGGGAATCTCTCTGGATTGCAGAATGCCTAGAGTGCTAACTGGACCAAGGAAGATAACAATGACAGTTGTTAAGAGGGCAATATTGGTGCATCTTGATGCAGATGTGCTGGGCTGGACGTGATTCTATCCCTTTTTATGCAGTGATAGATCTGATGAGGCCTGAAATTCACCCATTGACATTTTGGGTTTTGAACCCCCCCAGGAATGGAAGCAGATTAAGGCAGACTTTCTGATCTCACAGCCATATGCACTCCTAGCACAGACAGATATACATGAATGTAACAGTTGTGTATGTGTCTTATAGTACATGTTAAATATATCAGCTTATTCTAGATGTAGAAACAAGAGATGTCCCAGTGAGGTCCCGCCTCTATTACATGGCAGTCACATTGGATACTGGGGGCAAACGAGTACTCTATTGATTAAGGGGGGAAGTCACGAGTCCAATAAATATATATAAGAAAATAAAGAAGTGCTGTTCAATGTTATCGGTGAGCCTATTGAATCAGTTTTACTTTTTTTTTTCCAATATTGAATCAAATACCGGCTGTTAATGTCATGTAAACAACAAAGCCGGGATCCGCACTGGGTATGGAGTCCCATAAAACTGTTCAGTGTGTATAACCTGCCATTTCTGTTTCAAATTATCTTTTTATGCGGTTATTATTTTCCAACAAACCTGAATAATAGCCTTGGTCTCTAAATCAAGTTTCACAATCTCTTGCAGACAGAGTCGTACGTGGATATCTTCCGCCATGTTTGTTGTTTACAGTGTACACTTTAAGCGGCGACACAGGCTTTGTTGTTTCTAAGCGTAAAATTTTTATTATATCATCATTTATTGTCTTTTACTTTATTCATAAGAGCAGTAGAATAAGACAAAGTACTAGCTTCAAATATTCAAAGATTTTTACCCTTAAAATAGCATAATTTATTGAAACTATGTAGGAAAGACAGCAATTTTATTTGACATGAATTTAACTTATGAGGCAAGCTCTCATCAAGGAAGACCACTCTCGATTAGAAAATTGTTGCGGTGGGGCAAACGATGTGGCACCTTGTGTGTCCTGAAGATTTAGGCAGAGGTTAACAATGAGCCTAGATCTACCATCAAATTAAGAATATCATTAGGCAAATCTAAATTTTGAAAAAATATACAGCTAAACTTTAGTTTTAAAAAGTTATCGATCAATCAAGAAAGTTCAGCTAAGGTAACCTCGAGGTAAGAAAAGTTGATTTGTGAATACATCTAGATTCTAGTCTAGATCTAGATCTTTGTAATTTGTTTATAACTCATTTCACATTTCAATCAATTAATATAGATTAGATCTAGATTGCAGATGCTTGTGTTGCAGGCTCAATCACAAAAAATTGCTTGCTATCTTTGTGCATTATTGATTTTGAAATATTACTTTTGGCAAGAGTTGTTTTCAGCTTGCCTCTTTTACTAAAGAATTAGGAGGTTAAAAACTTCCTGCTTGAATAAGTTTGTACCGTATAGACATGTGGACACTATTTTTGGTACATCTGTTTGATTGAATATATGTGGTTATTGGTGCAACAGTTAATATAACTATAGGTACAATTTTTAAAAAAATGGTAATTCATACAATCTAGATATATTGTAGGCCTAATTCAACATAATTTTAGCTTTATATCCGTAATATCGCCTCCAATGGGATAACATAACTCAGTTAACTGACCCTTATCAAATCAATAGACAAAGATGGTTTATAAGAGAGTGATGGAGGTATACATTTGTTTCAAACTCTGAATATTTATTGCTTTGTACAATTCTCCATGTAGGTTATAAATATTAGTACTTAGATCTACCTATAGTACTTATAAATCTTTCTTTATCTTCTTAACATCATTTGCAATTGTTAAACTTTCCTTAGGCCTAACTTTACATCAATATCATTCCAGCTTTAGATTTTGCTTGGATCATTGCATATGTTCGGCTGTTTTGGTATGATTTGAATTGAATTTTTTCATGCTTAATTTTGATTTCAGCATCTATTGCTTCTCAATGCCCAATCTCTCTCTCTTTCTCTCTCTCTCTCTCTCTCTCTCTCTCTCTCTCTCTCTCTCTCTCTCTCTCTCTCTCTCTCTCTCTCTCTCTCTCTCTCTCTCTCTCTCTCTCTCTCTCTCTCTCTCTCTCTCTCTCTCTCTCTCTCTCTCTCTCTCTCTCTCTCTCTCTCTCTCTCTCTCACTCTGTGTTGTTCTTATATTTCATGACAAAATTAATCTGTATATCTTTTCTTCATATTTTTAAGGCTTTAATTTTTGTTCAACAATTAACTTTTTTTTAGGTGTGTGTGTGGGGGGGTGTCCTTTTCCCCTCCATCTCTTGTACATTTTCAATGGTTTGTCGCTTCCTGTAATTCTTTTAAACTATTTCGATTTTAACCACTTTATTTTAAGTCTGTATCTTTACTTTGTTCTATCATGGTACCTCAATCCTTGTACTTTTTTCCCCTCTAAAATACCATTATGGAATGAGCTCAAAAAGTTAACACTTAGTGTTAGCATTAATAGCAAATAAAATTTTCAAAAAGTATGATATATATCTTGATGCTTTTACAAAAGACCTATTATTATATCAACTCAGTACTCAATTTTCAAAAATTTTTTCTACATTTGAAGATAAATAACAAACTAATAAAATTAAAAAGCATAATTTTACTGAAACCATCTGTTTTTTTTAAAACAGTACTGAAAGGACAAAATCATGCAACAAAATATCACTTAACCTCAGGATTTGTTCTTGTGTAGTTGTATTTGTAATGGTTTTTCGGATAACTAATGTGAGTTATCAGTACAATGTATGGATACCAAAAAAATTTGATATCTTGTTCAGAAATTTACATTTACAGACTTTAAAAAATTATATATTTTGAAGCAAACACCAAATCATGCAAGTTGATCGGTTAGTGTAACCAGAAATAAAAACTGTCGCCAGAAATGGGGGCCAACTGCCATTGCAAAGTTAATTATGGGAAGGAATAATAGGGCAAGGATGCATTTTTAAAACAGCTCTGTCACCAAAGGGTCTAAATTGTTAGTCTATTATTATCTAGATCTAAGTCAGTTGTATATTAAGCTTTGAGAGGCTATTTCACTTCCAGTTGTCATTCAAAGATATTAAAAAAAAAACATTTAATTCTAAAGATGAGAAAAAAACATAAATTTATTATTTAAAGAGTACAATTTTGCATAATCACATAGAAGGGAGTCTGGCTTACTTAGGCTTTTGCGATTTCTAACACTGCTTACTACCTATTTAAATGATTCTGTTTTTGATTGATAAAATATATAAATTTATCTTATAGTTGTGGAAAAATTCAAATCTTAAACCAACTTAAAACCTTTGGTCAAAACGTACAACATATTTTTTCTGCCTGACAGGTGTTGAGCTTGAACTGTTTTTTTTTTCTGACTGTAGAGTGAACGAGAATGTGATCAATCCAAAACTCAGTATACATGCTTTAAATGAATATTGTACACGTTCTTTGACCTATATACCCTACTGTTATTACAGGCTTGAACTCAGTGAAAGGACACTCTAAAAGACATTGCTCTGTCAACAACAAATATGGCAAGGTAAGATTAAAGTTTATAATGAGTGCCCAAATTGTATTAGATAATTAATAGAATCTTGTTCTGCACAAGTGAAACAGTGCAAATATGGCATACTCACATTTGACCTTTATGCTTTTGAGAAAGTTAGAGGATCTTGACTATATGAGATATGTCCACTTGCCTACCAAGACCCTAAACAAAGTCTTGAAAGTTTAAATTGCATTATCAATGATGGTATGGAACCGAACATGTAAAAAGAACATGACACAGACAGAAGTAAGGAACTGAAATTCCTAGCTACCTAGTACCTTTATGTGTTCATTTTAAATAAGTGTGAATGATAGATAATCACCAAATAGGTACAAGAGGAAAATAAGTGCTATTGAGCTCAGATGCCATGAGCAGGATTGTTCCGACAGTGCCATCAATAAAAAAAAAAAAGAATGCATTTCTTCATTATAGTAAGTTTGAAACTGAATAAGCTTGATTTATTAGCATCATCACAACACAAAAAAAGATAGAATACTTCAGATACTTTGAAAGTATTTGCAAAAAAAAAAGAAAAACAGATTTCAAAATAAAGTGGCAGAAGGTGCCCATGCAGATGGAATTTGGATACTCTAGCTTGGCTGATCATCAGCTTTAATGAAGGCAGAAGTCTTACAGGCTGCTTAGCGTTGCAAATGACCTGATTTGTGAATATGATTTTTATGGACAGTTTAATCCGCATTAAAAGGAAATTTTTGAGAAAGCATTAAAACTTTTTAGTGAGTGCTTTGATTAATTTAAAGGAAAAAAAATAGGATTTAGAATATGAAAGAGTATTTTAGGATGCTACTGTACTTCCCACTTTATATCTAAATCTATCTCTAAAGGTGAGGAGAGAAAAGGTTGTAGTAACCAAGAGTTAACTCTCTCCACAGCACCAAAATAAAGAATACATGGAGAGGAAAATATGGTTAAGTCATTGATCTAAATAATAAGTTTATGTAAAGTGACTGAACATGCCAATAATGATTTCAGTACACTTTGACCTTAGCATCATTTCTAGTTAAGAAAATTCAAGCATATTCTTATGGATCAGCAACGGTTGCAAATGTGTTCTCCTTGTCACCATCCTTAATCATCCCAATGGTTGACCTTTTGTTAGATTTACAATTAAGACTGCAACTCCTTTTGTTAGAAATCAGCGCTTATGAGAGACTACATAACACATAATGAACTGTTTACTCTTGATTTCTTAAGCTTTGAAGTTAAGGATATGTGTTAAAAGTAAACTCATGTAAGTCAATTTGTTCGTTGATTTTTGGGGTGTCATGAAAGGTGAAGAAAACAAATGTGTCTCAATAACTGAGTAGGAAAGGAGAAATAGTATCTTTTACAAAAAAAAAGTTGTTTTCAATATTCAGTCTTATCAGTTAAAAAAGAAAAAGAATACCCATTTGAAATCAATCAATCTCTCTCTCTCTCTCTCTCTCTCTCTCTCTCTCTCTCTCTCTCTCTCTCTCTCTCTCTCTCTCTCTCTCTCTCTCTCTCTCTCTCTCTCTCTCTCTCTCTCTCTCTCTCTCTCTCTCTCTCTCTCTCTCTCTCTCTCTCTCTCTCTCTCTCTCTCTCTCTCTCTCTCTCTCTCATTAGGTATATGTTAATTAATTACTTTTGCTTTTTTTTTTCTTCAGAATTTATTTCAACCTTCCTTGTTTAGCTTCCAATGGAAAAAGTGTCTATTCTCTGTGGAAATTTCTAGTTCTAGGACTGGCACTCATCATAGCCCTGCTGGTAATTGTGCCATGGTCAAGTGTCACAAGGAATTTTTATGGATCACATATTGATGAGTCATTAGGTGAACTGCACTATGGCATAGTTATAGACTGTGGAAGCAGTGGTAGTCGTGTGTATGTGTACTACTGGCCCCAACATTCAGGGAATCCTAAGGATTTGTTGAATGTGCAACAGTTGAAGGATGAAACGGGAGAAGCTGTGGTTAAGAAAGTATCACCTGGTAAGATTTATTTATCTGTTTTATGTTGTTCGTTTCTTTTTAATTTACTTTTTATCTAGTTGTTCAAATCAGTTTTTGCCCTGAGTTTGATGATGTGATGAGCAGTTTGAATTTCATAGACATAAACTTGAGGAGACTGCTCTATTCACCATTGATATTAGTAAAAAATTAGAGCTCTTAACCTGAACTACATAAGCAATTTGATGAAATATTTGTTTTTGCACAAAATAGTCTTAACATATAAAGTATTATATTTCTATTATATGTTGTGAGATAATGTTGCAGATTTAAATTGATAAAAAGAAAAAATAAAACAAGCTTATCATGGGGAGTTCTTCCTTTAAAATTTGTGTTAGTCTGTTATATATATATATATACAAGGGCAGGCTGATAAATAAGGGCCGTTTTTGAATAACTTTTTTATTTGAAGGACTACAGAAGCAAGTTACACATCAAATGAAAGCTTAGAGTCTCACCTATCTGATGAACTATCATTTTTCAACATAGTCACCATCGCGTTCAATACAGAGGCGCCAGCGTTGTACAAGTTTTCGCATTCCGTCGGCGAAGAATTCTGGTGTCTGGGATCGGCACCAAGTGCGAACATCCGCCTCAACTTCTGCATCGGTTTCATAGTGATTTCCTTTGAGATGTTTCTTCAGCAAAGGAAATAAGAAAAAGTCAGACGGGGCCAAATCAGGACTGTATGGCGGATGTGGTATGGTAGGAAGTTCCAACTGCTGTAAAGCGCACTGGGTTTGGCGACTGGTGTGTGGCCGAGCATTATCGTACTGGATGACAACGTCTTTGACTTTGTCCTGTCGAACCCGTCTGAGTCGGCCCTTCAATGCACGCAGAGTTGACACATATCTCTCTGAATTTATTGTTGTGCCTTGCTCCAAAAACTCAATATGGATGATACCTTCCATGTCCCAGAATATTGTCAGCAAAACCTTTCGAGCTGATGCGACGACTTTGAACTTCTTCGGGGCTGGAGAGTTCTTGTGTCGGTACTGCATAGACTGCATCTTGCTCTCTGGGTCATAGTGATGCACCCAAGACTCGTCACCAGTGATGATGCTCCGCAGAAAACGCTCGCCGTCATGAGTGAATCTTTCCAACAGTTGTGTACAGATCGTTTTCCTCTGTGCCTTCATTTCCACAGTGAGCTGTCTCGGTACCCATCTTGCCGAGACTTTCCTGTAACCAAGGTGGACTGTGATAATGTGATGAACTCGTTCTTTTGAAATGTCCAGCGCATTTGCAATGTTTTTTTGTTTCACTCTTCTATTTGCAACAATCATTTCGTCTACCTTCTGTTGGTGCATAGTGTCAGTTGCAGAGACCGGCCGCCCGGGCCTTTTGCGATCACGGACTGTTGTTTCTTTAGGGTCTTCTCCTCGATAAAATCTCGCCCACTTTCGAACTTTACCTTCCGTAAGACAAGCATCACCGTATACAGCTTTCATTCTCTTGTGGATGACAACTGCAGAACATCCTTCTGCAGTAAGAAACTCGATAACAGAGCGTTGTTTCATAAGGTGGTCATTTCTAGAAGCCGCCATTTTCTCACCGACCGAGATCGCTGCACACATATTGCAACGTCACTGATTGTGAACGCAAATGACGTCACACAGATCTATTTTGTGAAGTGTGGTTAGACAATTGGTTCGAGAGTATGCATGCAAAATGTGAAGTTTCTAGCGCGGTTATTTTTAAAGTTACAAGAAAACGGCCCTTTATTATCAGCCCGCCCTCGTATATATATATATATATATATGTATAAGTGGTATTTTTTCTATGAAAAATATTGATGTGGACTGATGTTTCTATGAGAGATTTTTATCATACTTGCTTGAAAACAGTAAAGAAAGTTTGATTCACTTGACATAGGCTATACAATGAATAGTGCTCTCTAGTGTTTTGGGTTTTTCAAGCAAGTATAAGTTTAGCAAGCAGAACTGAAAAGGTAAATCCGAAACCTATCCACAGATGAGGTTGTGGCTTGAACCCTTAGTGGAAAGTCCCAATAGATTTCTAAACCAATCATTTCGACACCTCGGTTTACATTTTTTCTATGTCCAGTTTCACTAAAATTAGAACTAGCATCAATTTTCATCCCCTAAACACATTATTTATATACCTTGTTAATTTTAGAACCAACAGTCAAGCAAAATGGACCAAGTTCTCTTACATTTTTTCTATGTCTAACATAATGAGTATAAGGTAAACAAAAGTTTAAAAGCCATTTTCTCAAAACTACATCTTGTGGACATAGAACAAAAGAAAACTGAGGCTTCGATTCGTCTCACACAAGAACAAATTTTGCTTGATTTCAGGCCTCTCTTCCTTTGAGAACAACCCTGATGCAGCAAGTGATCACATCAAAGAGTTATTGTTGTTTGCTGCTGGGTATATACCTGAAGAAAAACATGCAGAGACGTCCTTGTATGTTATGGCGACTGCTGGAATGAGAATGCTTTCAGAAAGGTTAGGTACTATTACAGTATACATATATTTGTCTTCAAATTTTCTTGTACAAAATCAATAAATAAAAATTAAATATTTTGTTGGAATGTGGTTTTTTTTTTTCAGGGTAAGTGGTGAGGAACAAAAATCATTTTTTATGTTTATGTTTTGCCTGTTAGACAAAGACATCCTATGCATCCGAACAAAATCTTTCCTTCTTTTAATTAGAAGACATTAAACAAATTAATTTTGTTTTTAAGAAAAATTTCAGAATGCTCTAAACATGTTTTCATAACCTGATTAATTTTTTTTTAATCAATTCAGTGCCCAGAAGGCTATTTTGTCAGACCTAAGGAAAGATATCAAGAAAGATTTTAAGTTTATTGCTCCAGAAAATCATTATGAAGTCATAAGTGGCAAACAGGAAGGAGTATATGCTTGGATAGCCATCAACTATGTTCTTGACAAATTTTCTCATTCAACGTTCCCACCTGGTAGGTGTAAATATTTTCATATTTTTGTTTGTATTTCTGAAATACTTGGTCGGTTTTTAAAATGATAATTAGTGGATGAAAGTTTAAACATGTTTTTTTTTATAGTTTATTCAGCAAACGATAGTAGATGCCATATGAATACAATAATATTTGTGTAGTTAATGTTTTAAAAAAAAAAGGCAAACATTACATTTTAACAAATAATGCAGTCATTGCCATGTGTCACAATGTTAAAGAACAGCACATGAGAATAAACACTCTAGAGTGATATTCATTAAGGCTAAGTTTCCATCGCCGGAGGAGAGAAATCTTTTACATGTAACTCATCTGATGTGTGTGAAATTGCAGAACACATTTTAGTTGTTTGCTAGTCATTCAGTGAATAAAAGAAAGCAGCAGTACAGAAGCATCTTGTAGGTGTACAGTTGAAATGTTTAAGAAAGATTGATGCTTTGGTAAATTCAGATAAAAAAAAATATGCCAATGCTCTTCTATCTGATGTGTTAAAGGTTTTTTTAATGTAATTTAGGACAAGAGATGGTCAATGTTGTTCACAATGAAGGAAGCGGGACTGTCACACACACGCGTAAGAAGACAGTTGGAATTATTGACATGGGTGGAGGATCAGTACAGATTGCCTTTGAAGTAACAGATCCAGTAAGTTTGATTTTTTTTTCATCGAATGCAAAGCTGTACCTTGAGTGGATATAATATTCAGTTTATAAGAAATGTTTCTGTTTGCTTTGATTAATTGTTACGGTACATAATGATGAAGTCATACCAGTTTTGGTTACTTGAATACTGGTCTCTTTGTGATTCTAGCTTAGTATTTGAATAATAACGATGATTTTGTTGAGTACTCTTGGAAATTCATTGAAAAAGACTTACTTTGGAAATGATAAAGAAAAAGATAATGCATTGTTTGTTTGCTGCATTGAAAATAATTTTTTTTTCTTTAACGTTTGGTCTGATCTATTAATTGATTGCAAAACAAACAAAAATTGAGTACAACAAGGCATATGACAGAGTACAACATCATACTAACACAGTTAAAGATAGATTGAAAAGATCTGCAAATAATAATAAAAAGAAAAGTGTACTACAAACAGACAGCAGTAATGCAAGTTGATGGAGGAATCAGCTCATTTAAAAAAAAAAATAAAGTGCAGTGTAAGACAAGGGTGTGTGTTTTCGCCAGGCCTTTTCTCTCTCTATCAGTGAAATAATTATGCAAAACCTAGAAGGATACCTAGAAATTTAAAGTAGGAGGATGCAACATAAACAACTTGAGATACGATGATAACGCTATATTTAATGCAGAAAGTAAAAAAAGACTTGCAGTGATTATTAGACATTATTGAAAAAGAAAGCAGAAAGAAAGGATTGGAATTGAAGAGCAAAAAGACAGAAGTAATGGTGGTCAGTCAAAACATTGATCGTCAACAAACCAACATTTTCATGAAGGGGATTAAACTCAAGCAAAGGGATCAATAAAAATACTTGGGTACTTTAATATCAACTGATGGAGGCAACAACACTGAAATTGCATCAAGAATAGGGCAAGCAAAAAATAGTTTCCAGAGAATCAAAATCAGTAGTAAATTATTTCTATTAATGAAAAAAATTGTTCACAGCATGAAATTTTATTTCTATGACTGTTGCTTTAGTAATGTCATTATGGATTTTATTCAACCATTCAATTAGGAACAAATCAAGAACATACCATCACCACTTGTTTCTGAGATCCATTTGGGTTGCAAAGATTCAGACTTAGAACATGCATACAGGGTATATGTGACAACCTTTTTGGGATATGGTGCCAACTCCGCTCGAGAGAGATATGAAAATATGCTGGTCCTACAACATAAATCATCAATTCAAGGGTGAGTTTTTTTTTGGGTTTTTTTTTTTGGTTTTTTTATTTTCTCTTTCTCCCCTTCTCTCTTTCTCTGACTTTCTCACTCTATCACTCTCTCTCAATCAATCAAAGAGTGTTAGATATGTTATCAGCCATCTACTCAGACTGTAGTGGTAGTTTTGAATTGGAGTAGAATTTTTCGTTGATAATAGGATAGTAATAAAAATTTAGGTGAAGATAAATAATCCACATAAGGATTACATTAAATGATTAATTTACCTCAGTTTAAGTCACAAAATTATACGGCTGCACTATAGACCTATACTCTGATTTAATATCAAGCATTGTAAAAAAGAGAAATAAAGAAAAAGTACAAGTTTGTCATTGGTTTATCATTAACCTATTTAGGGCCATCTGTAGTGCCTGTGTGGTGGTTAGCAAACAGATAATTACTGGAGTTGAGGACAATCAGTTTGGTTTTCTTGTTGTCTTTTATTTCGTTAAGATACCAATGGAATCAAAGTGTGTGTGTTGTACAATAATAATTGGAAGAGAAACACACATCATTCAGTGGCATCACAAGACACAACATAAAAGAGTTCATCAACAGTGTAATGTGGTGCGATGATCGCCACACCTGATACTGGATATTAATCTTGGGAAAGCGTTGAGTATATGTGTTATTATCTTAACATTTTCTTAAACTTTTTTTTTAAATTTTATCCTGCAGCACTACAAGAGCTCAGGCTATACCTGATGTTTGCCTTCCATCGGGCATGGCTATATCTGGGAAGGACGCTGTTGGCAACTCACATGAGTTTTTGGGGACTGGAGATTTTTCTGCATGTGAAACAGCCTTGGAACCATTGATGAATTTGACAGAACCATGTCTTAAAAGCCCATGTTCTCTGAATGGTGTACATCAGCCAAGGATCGATATGTCCTCACAGTTTTATGGCTTCTCTGAATTTTGGTACAGCACTGAGGATGTCTTCAAAATGGGAGGACGCTATGAATACTGGGCATTTCATAACAAAGCAAAGGTAAAATACAATGTAAAGTAAATTGCTTGTGCTTATATCTGCATTTCTTTTTGTAAAACTAATGTGCTCATGATTCAAAATCTGTTATACAAAGTTTTATAACTTTAATTTTTCTTCATAATTAGAATTAAATGGGCAAAAAATTGAAATTTTTCATCGAGGAAATGAAGTTGTTTACACTCAGCTAATTTTTTTTATATACACACACAAAACATGTTAATGTGAACTTCATCTCAGCCCAGATGTCTACTAACACATTTTTCCTGTGGTTTTAGGGATCTCATATTCAGGACATATAGTTCTTTGACCCCTAGATAATAAATGTATAAAGAAATGTTTGAAAATTTCATTAGCATGGAACTTATCTAGATATCTTTTTACACAAAAATGCTCCTGTATCCACGGCCGTAAAACTTTTGAGAAATTCATATATGTGTAATAGATGTTTCTAGAAACATGTATAATCGGGATGGTTTATGGAAGTTTTGTTGCATTTTAAGTATTCATCACCCTAAATGCTACAAATGTTACCATTAATAAACTTTTTTGCACAGACAAACACAAAGCAACAGTTATAGTTATTAAGAATCATAGGTGAAGAAAATCACTAAATAAACGCAATATAATATAGCCTTTAAGCGAAATTTTCTCAAACTTCACTTTAAGAAAAGTAAACAGTTATTGAACTTGTGAAGTCAGTACAGATGAAAGCAATTGATATGAAATTAAATATCTTCTTTCATAAATTTTTAGCCCCCTCGATTGACTGTCCTAAAGTTTTTAGATGTAACAAGAAGAGTAATGTATTGGAGCATGTACGCATCAAAAAAAAAATAGGAAAATTTGAAAGGATTTCTGTTCAGAGGTAGGAAGTCAACTAGTCAACATATCAGCAAAAATTCTATTGCAAAGAGAAAAATTAGTCTGTGAACCAACTTGTGAAGTCCTAAATCAAAGCAAGAGTTTTATATGAATCTTTATTGTCCCATCTGATGAATTTTGACTTTGATAGTTGTGACTGAAACTAATACATGAAAAGTGAGGCAATAGTTCTCAAAGAAAATGAGCTGAAAAATTTTACCCTATCCTCAAAAAATTGAATTGCTGCTGAAGGTAAGGAAAATATATTTATATAATATTTGAAAATAGATCAAAATCTAGTCTCAATATTTATTGTTTTTTTGAATTCTATGTCATTATTGGCTGTGATATTACACTTGTATAAGTAGACCCTTTTACTAAAACAAAATCTGCTTGTCAAAAAAAACAACCAAAGAATCCAGTGTCCGCCCCAACTCCCACCAACTTTAAAATGCTTTTTGAGCATATTCTTTGCCATTAACATAGAAAGAGAAGAAAAATGAATGAATAAATGAATAGACAAAAGAGATGGCATTATGGCATATTTTTTTTAATTGTGTAAGCTGCGTCAGACTGTGCATTGATAAAAGAACTTTCACTTCAAAATTTCTTATACCAACGAAACACTTCAATCAAAACATAAACTCTTCATGTTATCCTTTTTGCCAATAGTAACATTTCAATTTTACGCCTTGCTTAAAACAGTAAAATATTACACTTCTAATTTTGTTACAGTCTATAACCTATAATCACAAAACGATGTACGGTACTCCTGTTAATAGACAACTTGTAAGATTATCCTTTTCATGATAAACACTCCAACTAGTACAATTTTAATCAAAAAGATTTTTTAAAAAGCAGGTAGATCATGTGTTTCCTAAAATTACGACACTCAGTCATTGAGGAATTATATTCTCAATTACACAGTTAGAATGACTTTCTCAACACAAGCATATTATTTTAAGAAAGCATTCTTCTTCTTCTTCTTCTTCTTCTTCTTCTTCTTCTTCTTCTTCTTCTTCTTCTTCTTCTTCTTCTTCTTCTTCTTCCCATTATTATTTTGTTTTTGATATTATTATCATCATTAATATTATAACTATTCTTATTTGTATTATTATCAACATCATTGTCATATCTTTTTTATTCTTTGTTGCCTTTCTTTTTTTTTTTTTTTTTCATTAAAAATGTATATGGTTTAAAAATCTTTTTAAGATACGTAATGAGAACATGTAAGTAAAGCTTTACCATATCTGAAAGTTTCTTTCGATGAACTCTTTATTAAATGATAATAAAAGATAGTGTATATTTATTTATGCTTTTTTATAGTTCCTGTGCATGATTTAAATCAATTTTAATAAAAATACAATCTATGTCATCTTTTAGGAGTTTTGCAGCACTGATTGGAAGACTTTAGAAGAATGGTATAAAAATGGAAACTATCCCAAAGCAGATGATCACCGTTTTAGGTAATACAAATTGCAATTGTGTTATGTACAAGATATGTCATATTTTCTCTTCTTTTCATATAAGTTTCTGTAAGCCCTAAGCACAACAAATATCGCAAGTTGAAAGTAATTGGAAGAAGCATATCAGTTTCTGAGGACAGATCAGAGGGGGCTGAATGATGCAGTGTAGAAAAAAGACATCAAATCAAAACTAGATAAGATCCTTGTGTTTAAATTTTCATTATGAGGTATGTAATATCAGAAATGAAACGAACAAATTAAGAATACTTATTTCAAATTTGAGAAAAAAAGGAAGTTCTCTGATTTTCAAAATATGTGGATTTGTGGAAAATCAATGTATTTAGACCATATTCACTTTTTTAGAAAAATAAAATTAAGTAGTTGTTACGTCTAAAAAAAAATAGAAAGGCATTTATTTCATCAATATTAGCACATTCTATCATCTTTCATATCTTAACTCAATGAAATCATAGCTACGCAGCCTGCGTAGCTCAGCCTTGCTCAAACTACAGAGCCACACGTGATAAATCATTTTATGCTTGTTTATCCTTTACTATTTGGTGTTTCCTTTTGTAAGAGAGTTCTAACAGTCCAATATTGTAAATGTTGGCGGTTATTTCAACATATACAGTCCATGGTTTGTTGTTTCAAAGAAGAATATAAATAAAAATATCGCGTTGGAACCCACACCTCCTAACTCTAGATCTAATGTCAATAATAGATCTCCCTGATGCTTGGCTGCTGATATAGATTTGTTTCAATCTTTGGAAGATGAAAAAATGAGATTGATGTGGACTATGAAAGTGATCAATCTAGATCTAGATCTAAAGATATCTTGATCGATCTATCTCAAAATCTTATTCTGAGGATGATTGGGCGTTGCCCCTATCAAGACATGAACCTACAAAGAGGTGATGCAACTTATGAAACCTTGAATGGGATATTTTTTATTCTCTGTTCAATTACCTACTTTGATATATAACACTATGCATTTTCTATTATAAATGTCACGTAAATCGGCAGTTGTAGCAACCCCCATGCAAAATCTCTATAGAAGCCGAAATTAATTCTGATTGGAAGCCAAATTTATTCTGATGTCAATGAGTTAAATCATTAAGGCATACAATACTAAAATTTGTTATGATCAGTGTGTAAGTACCGCTCGGTCTATTGAATTTATGGGAAAAGTCTCAAATAATAATTAGAAACAAGAACAGAGAGAATTGAAAAATGTGAATTCTTTTGTCTTGCACAATTAGGATAAACTTTGAGTAAATGTGAACTTAGTTTTTTTCCCTTAATTAAAAGAAGTTTTTGGCTTTCCTTTAATATTTAAGCAATAAAAATTTTGACAGCCATGGGTATGAGTTTAAAATTGGGTTAAGTCTACTCATTTCAGCTTGTCATAAGTGCAAAGATTTCACAGCTTTTTGCATCTGCAAAATGATAACCTGTACCAAAGTTATGAAATGGGTCATTTTATTAAGGCACCTCTGGCGCTATGAAAATTAGCCTCCTAGTATGATCTCCATATATTGATTAGATGACTAAACAGTGCAGATGAGTGCTGTTTCTTACTCTGTTTCTATTTTTCATTTGCATTTTTTATTTTCTCTTTTTACTAAAATGCCAGGACAAGTATCCCTCTCTCAATATTTTAGATTCCCTATGGTTTTAGCTTGTTTGTTACTTTATAATTCATGCAAATATGTGATACTGGTAGACATGTATTCACTATCATTGGATTTTCCGGTTTATTCTTTTACAGGTTCCAATGTTTTAAGGGTGCGTGGATGTCACAAGTCTTTCATAGGGGATTTTCTTTCCCCACAAACTTCAAAAAGCTAAGATCAGCTCAATTAGTGAATGGAAAGGATGTAGGATGGACTCTAGGCGCACTGATTTATAAAACAAGATACTTGCCGTTAAGGTAATTCAAATCTTTTGGTGTAGGACTGGGCAAACCATTTTACATATTGAAACATCTGTACCTTTTTTAAACATCAGAAAATCAAAAGTATTTTAGTTATTTTTTTTTCATCTCTTAAGGTAAAGTTTTTGGTTTTTCTTTATTGACAGTTTTGAAATTGAATGGCTTGGAAGAGGGAATGAACTTGATTAAACCTTTCAAAGTCCATTTGATAAGGATTATTTCATTGGTTTTCTTTTCTATTTTCTAAATACATTTGAGAAATTATAACTGATAATATCAAAGGATTCCATCATCGTGTTTATTAGCCTACCTAACCTGAATTAATTGACTTAATGTATAATTCAAACTTATTTTAGGTTCCGAATCACTTTTTTTTTTTTAGTTAATTTGTCACTTACATTTTTTTAGCTGTTAGTTGGGCTTAAGCATACGTGACTGGATAATTCAAGATGTTACCGACGTTTTGTGGGTTTTTAATTATTATGAAGTTAATTGTATATTATTATTTTTTCAGAGATATTGAAAATGACAAAGAGCACATAGAAACTCAAGCAACCACCACATGGCAACGTGCAGTTAGAACTATGGACACTCAATTCCTTATGGCTGCATGTGTTTTAGTAGTACTTGCTGCTATTGTCATATATATGAAACACCTGAAATGGTGTCCAAGGACAGAGGATTTGAAACGTGTGCCATCTATGTCTTTATTCATGACCGAACAAGACCAGATGGAGCAAGGAGTTGAGGTTGTTAAGGGTCAAACCTTCAATATATAGCCTTACAGGTTAGAAGTTAAAGATTTATTCCATATAAAAATTTAGTTGCAGGATAGATGATTCAACTTTCCTGATTAATGCATTTGATAGTTACTCTAATTTATTCTTATGAATGAGAATTCAAAAGAGTGTGAAAAATATTGCTCAGACAAGATATTTAACCAAGAAAATTTTATCATGGATAGTAGATATAGAGCTAAGATACAGCCAAAATTGTAACTTTTATACAGAAATGCACAATGTTAATTTTTGTTTCTAGGCAGCTGGTATTTCAAAGGCTGACTTATAGTTCCTGATATACCATATAAATAGGTTTTGGGTCTGTTATAAGCATTGTTTGGCTCAAAGTATAAACCTAATTTACATTTTGAACAAAAATGACTCTTTGGGCCCCCCTCCCTCTTTCTCTCTCTATCTCTGTCTCTCTCCCTCTGTGTCTCTCTCTGTCTCTCTCTGTCTCTCTCTCTCTCTCTCTCTCTCTCTCTCTCTCTCTCTCTCTCTCTCTCTCTCTCTCTCTCTCTCTCTCTCTCTCTCTCTCTCTCTCTCTCTATCTATCTATATATATATATATATATATATATATATATATATATATATATATATATATATATATATATATATATATATATATATATATATATATATATATATAGAGAATAAGAATATATATATATATATATATATATATATATATTCTTTTTCTTGGTCATACTGATATACAAAAAGCAATTTCTCACTCTGTGAGTGAAAAGTGGCATTGGCTTTATGATGTGACAGCCAATCCTGTAACCTTATTTTAAAAGTTTTCTCAGCAATGAATAACTTCATTGGACTAAAATTATGTTTGATCTTTAGTTAGTTTTATCTCATGGACAGGAAACCACTGAATTTGAAAATAATGATTAGAAATACATCACATTTATTTGCAGCAGCCAAATGGTATTTTATATGTCCAGTATAAACAAAAACTAAACAGTTGTAATATCATTTTTATCATATTTAAATTTAAAAAATTCAAGATTCCTGCAAATTTAAAGAGAAGTCCCCCGAGAGGAAAAAAAAGAAAGTGGGACAATAAAGAGGGCACATATTGATAAACTGACTTTAATAAATTTTGTCCCTTTAATTTCTTTTTGTGTCATAAAGATATGAAGTTGCCAAGGGCCTTGATGGTTGTGGGAAATTTTTACATATAGGTTATTTTTTTGTGGAGGCTGGTGAATTAGATGTGATTTGTAAAATGATGACATTGTACAAACTTTGAATACTTGGGCTTAATACTTTATATCAAAGAAATCCTTGCAAATAGTAGCAGGTGGTATGGTTCATAACCCTTCCTCTTCCCTCTATTGTATTTTTGTTTGAACTGATAAGGCTCAGTTCTAAAGTAATTTTAAGCAGTTTCCTGCTTTCAATTTCAGTCACTCAACAGGCCATGTGCCTTTGGTAAGATTATCAGTCAATAAATAGGTGGCATTTAGCCTTCTTTGGTGTTGTGCTGAGTGATCTCGGACCTATGAGGTGTGAAGGAGTTAAGGTTTCATGTTATGATATGATACTTGGCACTGTAAGGCTTTGACTTTTGTTGTGACTGATTCCGTTCCTATCAAACTAGATTTAGAAGCTCCCTAGCTCTAAGTGAAGCTCTTTCCTTGCATTACTTTCTCATCAATTTTACTGTTATATAACTGGTGTATACAGTTCTTCATCTAAAGGACTGGAATAATAGAAAATGCTCTTATCTCTATCTCTCTCTCTCTCTCTCTCTCTCTCTCTCTCTCTCTCTCTCTCTCTCTCTCTCTCTCTCTCTCTCTCTCTCTCTCTCTCTCTCTCTCTCTCTCTCTCTCTCTCTCTCTCTCTCTCTCTCTCTCTCTCTCTCTCTCTCTCTCTCTCTCTCTCTCTCTCTCTCTCTCTCTCTCTCTCTCTCTCTCTCTCCTTAACACATGAAAACCATAAAAACAAACATAAAAAGACATGGTCTCAATCATGTTACATTCATTACATTTGCAATGTGAGTGGGAAATATGTGGTTCATATATTTGATTCATTATCTTTGCACAGCTGTGATATTGACAATTAAGTTATATTGGGTTTTTTTATAATCATAATAAAATGTATATTTTACTATAGACACAATTGTTCTTCAAGTGTGGCAGTAGACACAGGTGTTCTTCAAATGTGGCAGATGAAATTGGTCTGATGATTGTTGTTTTTTTTTTTAACAAGATGAAATTTAATTTAGTAGCATTTTTTGGAGTTGAGTGTTTCTGGATTTCAGTGTCCTAGAATGTTGTTTCAATAACTCTCTAGTTCGTCGTCACTGATCTGAGCTGGGGGTATGTTAAATTTGTAATTTTGTAAATATTTGTTGTACTGAAGTTTTTTGTTTGCGTTTTTTTTTTTCTTCTTGATTGTCAGGTGGAGTGTTTGAATTTTTAAATGCTCCACTTTTTTTAGCCAGAAAAATGTAATATAATTCTAGTGCTGCTATCAACACCTTTGCAAGAAAGTTATTTTTATTTTCTGTGGTGAAAATGCAAATTTGTTGGTGGAGTTTCAAATGATATGTCAAAGGGCTTTTGATTTTCTGAAATAATAGCTATTGTTTCTCTTGGAAATTGCACTGAACAATTTCTGCTGTCAATGTTGGCAAATATCATGGCATGATTTATTCTCTGGAAATAAAACTATGTCAGACTTGGAACTTACAATTAATTAAAAGTTGCTGTCAACTAAAATTAACATGATTTCAAAAACCAGTTTAGACAATCAAAATTTTCATATATTTCTTAAAAGAAAAAAAATTATACTATCTTTTTTTAACTTTTCTTACATGCCAAAAAAAATTTAGGTGCCAGTAAAGCAGTTTCACTCATTTAAGATACAGAAAAATCCTTTATGCAGTGATAATCAATATGTTTGCATCTTTTTCCAAAGTTATTGAATAAAATATTAGAAAGAGAAAACAGAAAAATCGTAAACCAAGTCTAAAGTTATGGTCAAAGTATCCCCACTTTATTATTTATTGACTTTTTTTATATTCACATATCTTTGAGTCACGGGTAATTTGATATGCTTGAAGTAAGAATTTCTTAGGTAAAGCATGTAAAAAAGATTATTCCCCCAAAATATATTCCAAATCTGGAAAAAAGTTTAAAATCTTTTTTCAGTAATTATCAATAGAAAAGAAATAATGGCTGATTGCAGGGCATATGTAACCTTGAGCAACTCACAAATAAATTCTTGATTTTTTAATTGCATGTACATGTAAAATTATCATGGTGCTGCTTATTCATAAATTTTTTTAATTACTTTATAATTACACTCAATACTCAAGTTTGATACTTACTGAAAGAAGCTGAATATCCCAGAAAAGTTGTACAGATACTACATGTATATGAAATCATAATTCATTCACTTCAAATTACCTCAATAATTAATGAATACATTGGTTTATTCCTTTTAAAATCTCATTGTGCCATCTTGGGGCGTTTTTTTTTTCACATTGCTGCATCACAATAATACAGTTGTAGGTTTAAATCTTAGATTTTTTACCTATAACTTTATTATTCCCATGCAGTGGGATGTATTTTGTTTCTGCTACTTGGTTTACTTTGTATAAATATGATTGTAAATGTCTCTGGATTCCTGCTTATACAACTTACAGTCTACTTAATATTTGTTATGTGACTGATGAGTCTTTGTTTTATTATTTGACAAAAAGTAGTGTCTCCTTATCATAAGGTTGTCAAGATATGTAGGAAAGTTGGAAAAGAATGGGCTTTTTTGTCATGTAGGTTATAAAACTTGTGATGGATAAACTGGTGGGAATAGTTGAAGAAAATGGGCATAATAAGAGTTGAGTTTTTTATATTGCACTCTTTTGTAGTAAAACCACAAGCACTTTCACATTATTTGAAGTATTGCAAATTTACAAATGCTGTAAGGAAGATGTGAAAAAGGTATAAAATCAATCACTTTCTTTTGAGGACTAGTGAAGCTTTGAAAGAAACTCACCGTGTGTGCGACAAAGTTTGACAGTGGTATGTCAGAGATGTTTAGTCAAATTTTTCTGAACACCATGACCTTGAGGAATATTTTTCATCTTTTTTTTTTCAGGTAAAAATAATCTGTAATCAGAATGTTTATTTCAAAATCTTTGGGATAAAAAATAGAATTCAATTTAACCAAAATTCAAATTATGAGGAAAAGAAATATGCAGTATTGCTATTCAGTTTATTTAATATAGGCCCTTATATGATCTGAATCCCAGTGACACATTATCAAAATACCACCTTTTTTTGTTTGTTTTGTACTCTCTAATTCATATTGCTTTTTATTAAGAACCCAGAGTTAACCTCTTTGCATCTCTCACATCAGTGACTCAATAAGAGATACGTTTAGCAATTACAGACAAACGTTTCACTGATATCTAGCCCTAGGGATACAAAAATCTTGTGCTTGTTTCTCAAACCCATTTTATTTTACTTTATTACAATCACAAAGCTGAATTAATATGTAGTTATTTGTCATAAATACATACATATGAGAAACCCGTAGAATGAAATTTGATAATTAGTTTTAAATTTGATTTTGAGAAAAAAAAATTATTTTGCATGAGTTTTCTTCATGATTTCATTACAAGCAAAGCCTATCAAAAAATTTGAGAACAACTGATGAGATGATGCAGTTAACAAATAACTATGATAGAGAAATAAGCCTAGAGATCAGACTGTCTTCTTTCTTTTATTTATACTATACTAGACGTAGTATAATCTTGGTTAATTATCGAAACAATGCCATGCACAAAATTTAAAATTAGACATAAATGTCCCATTGGCAGTTCAGAACATTGTATGAAAAATAAATGGATTTGGCAGTATTTGGATAAAACTTTAAAAGACAAAGGAATCTGAGTAACTTTTAATAAATTGTGTGAAGAAAGTGCACGTATCTGTGTCCCATATACATTTTAATGGGGGAAAAATTTGGATGGGTGATTTCAGGTTTGGTAAAATTTTCTAATAATACCCTTGATTTAACCAACAGGTTAGATCACCATTGGTGACTGGTTCACTTACTTTATGCTTGCCTAGCCACTTTCCTCTCACAATCCAGGATTGATTGTAACATCAATCCTTGGCATTTATAGCTCTTGCCGCTTGCAATATTTGTTGGCAAAACAACATTCCAATGGTTTTTATTTTATGTCAATATTTTTGCAAAGTATTGTTAAAAGCAAAGAAAATACATGTTCCTGCTTTATCTGTTTGTTTGGTTTTTTTTTGTCATTTCATGGTTATTTAGTTGAATTGTGTGCACTATGATGTCTGTGTTCTGCAACATTTAACTATTTTTGTTTTTACATAATTCATTCATTGTGTGGACTTTGTCACATACTTTTTACTAGTTGTATCTCCATTTCATGGAACTGTAGTTTTGCTTTCATTTCTTACAATTACCATGTATACTTGAAACTAAAAAGCACAGTGGGAAAACAACCATTATCTATCTTACAGATAGAAACAGGACTTGATGTTGTTCTTGCCTGAAGATCTAATTCATTTCAGTGAAATCTACTCATAAGGTATCATCCTTTTACTATCGTTATCTTCCTGAAGTCAGCAAAGTTTTAAACTACTAAATAAGTTACTTTGATCCCTTCAAGTCTAAAATATTCAATTTAAATAAGCATGCAATGCAAACTTTTCTTTTTAAATATTTTGTCATAGTATATTAATATTTTTTTACCAGGTTTTACTTACATGTATTAGGTATCATTTATGACATGAAATTATTTTAGGCTAAAAAGTAGTGAGTTTTCAACTGAAGCCCTGTATTTTGTATACCTTGTCTTTATTTTGATCTTGGAAAGTATTTTTGTTATGCATCAATGTTTGCAATAATGCCAATTAAAATGTTAAGAATCTGTGTTTTTAATAACCCTGACCATTTCTCCTCATTTGGCTTGAAATTTATGGTGCAGGCAGATGTATGAAAGGATAATGAAATTTTGAAGACAGGCAAGAGATTCAAAGATAGCTGATCTCAATGCATATTTGAAAACTTCAGGCAGTTATTTTCATTATGATCATCTAGTATAATTATTATAATCAATTTGGGAAATATGTACCGGATGTGCTGTATTTCTTTCTTAAAACTGAACGTTGTTACTTGAATAGCATAAGGAAGACACAATTTGTATTAAAAATTAAAATACATTGTTTGCCATCCTCACTATGTTCATGTTGGGTCTAAATACATACTTATCTAACAAGCTGTATCATGTATGTTGTTCTCCATCTGATTCTCAAATGATTGTTTATATTTCACACCAATGCATTCAATTTCATACCATAACTTCTGTATATGCTGTGTCTTATCAATTTTGACGTTAAACAATTATTTAATAGTACAATCGCTGAGGGAGAGACAAAATAAAAAAACTCTTGTTGAAAAATTGTCCCTTCTTTGTTGCTTTTACTTCATCAAAATTCTTTCTTTTGCACTGCATCTTGTCCTCATGGGCAACAAATTGGCTGATATCAAACTGATCAAGAGAAGCTATAATTTCAGCCATGCCAGAGTTCATACTCACTCTTCAGAGGATATTATAGAGTTCTAGCTTAACACGTATGCACTGTCTATTTTTATATCTGGAAGAATTTAAACCTCAGAACTGATCGCTTACTTAACTAGATCAGATTTTAAAATCCTCTCATTTGCAATGACAATGTTTTATCTTTTATTTATTCATTTAGCGCTTTAGGATTTCACTGTCACCAATCTTTGATAAATATGGCGATTCTAATTTTTGGCCAATGATTACTTTGAATGTGATAAATATTACATTAATAAAAGCAAAGAGAAGAAAATCAAAGAAAAGTTGACAAAAAACTACCAGATTACTACATGTACATGGAAATCATTAGAAATTATTGTCTATCAAAATTATTCCACACATATTCTTTTTAAGCAATTTCTTTATAAGTACCATTATCTGTTTTGCAGGCATATGGGATGTTTAATTTGTAAATTTGTAGTCAAAAAGATTTAAACCAGGATCTTCCTGCTTTAGACTGTAATCTACCCTTTTGAAGTCTAATTTCCTTTTCATTTTTTTTAAAGTCCAATTTTTCACCCTTCTCATGTTGAAGCGGGTCAGTAAAAGGATTGTAAATGCGTTCAGATGGCTTTAATATTTGCAACTTGATGGTTTTATTTTTGAATTTTGAGAACCATTCCCATGGACCCTTCTAGAAAGGGTTATCTTCTTTGCAGTTACAGCTGCCCTTTTCATTTTCTTTTAAGTCTTGTAAATTATTTTTAATAAACAGTACTTGTTTAGAAGGCTGCATACATGTATATTTAGGTAGAATTGATTCTCTAAAATACTTTTTAAAAAAATTAAATGTCTTGGCATCCTATATTGGTGTTACAGAGGACATGACTATTGTTTATTTCCGTTCACTTAAGTGCCTCTTTGCTGTCCCTTATATATACTAGATTTTTGTTTGGCCACTGGAGTTTTGCACTAGACCCCATTTGAAACAGTGTAGCAGCAGCAGTAGCGGCAGTACTAGAGGTTCATGTAGTGCTGTAATGATAACGTTGATATGTGGATAGCAGAGGAAGTAGTGCAGCTGCTAGAAATAGAAGTACATGTACATGTTCAGGAGCACACAGTGTTATCCACTTAAAGTCACACCTTTAAGTGAAACTTGCTTAAAAGTCAGCTCTGGCAGTTCCATTTTGTATTTCTTTATATATGTTTGCGTTGATTTAAGTCAATTTTTGCTTTAATTTTTCCACTTACGAGGTGTGGTAGGCGGGCCACTAGGTATACAAGACAAGGGTATGAAATCTTTTTCTCAGCTATTTTAACTCAAAGCCCTTTTCTAATTGCTGCTGAGCACTACATATATTGTAATTTTATATTGACCTCTGTGCAAATCATACAAGTTTATTATTGTTTGACCTCCCTTAGAATTTATGATCTGAAGGTGGGCCTGAACATATATCTTTATTCCGTTCATCCTTCTGTCTATGCTTTCATTGACAAGTATTGATGTGTACAGACCGTGTCATTGAAAAGTTTTGTAATTAAAATAGTCTTTGTAACAAAAACTTTTTCTTCAGAACTGTCCAAATTGGTTCTTTTTTTTAATACAGAGAAGCAGAAGTCTATGAAACTGTAACTTAAAAATTTAGGGTTTGAATTCTACATCACACTTTTTAAAAGTTTTCTATTACAGCACAATCCGTAACACTTCAAGACACTAACTTTACTATATTATCTCAATAATTCCAAGTCATATCATGAAAGTCTGCCTCCTACTATTATAGTGTTAATAAAATTTATTAGAAATAATAATTAACTTAGGAGGAACTGCAGCACCTGTTTGTCTAGTTCATTGCCACAATTTTCTTATATGATTGTCGCAGCAGTTATATTATTCCAAACCTCTTTGCTTTTATGTTTTGAATAAATTTCTCTTTCTAGCATGTAGGCTTACTTCCATCACTACTGAATAATTTTTGTCTTCAATTACTTTTACGTTTTAACAGAAAATGAAGTAAGTTTCTTAGTCGTGCACAATGTGTACCTCGTATTTTTCTCATAAAATATCAATATTTGTATAAAATTGAATATGACATATTAAAAATCGTTTGACATTTTAAGCAAAATACATGAAAAGAAAAGTGTATGTTAATGTGCCATTATGGTTCGAGGCAAATGAAAGCAGCCTTGTACAAACATTTGAAATTACTTTCCTCTTTTCGCATGTACTTTAAAGGTCCAGGAATTTTTTTCCTTTGTAAATCAGAATTTGACAAAGTTTTTCGGACAAATGTACGATAAAGCAAATAAATCTATGGCACCAATATCTTGGATATTATCAACACAATACAAATCTCGATAATGGAATTGAAAATAAAAATTTAAAAAAAAATACACAAATCAATAAAATTTATTGCCCAGTTTTATAATTTCACACAGGTTAATACTCCAAGGAAAAAACATCGCATCTGTCTCAGAATTATATTTTTACTACTTTTTTTGTAAAATTTTTCATAAGTTCAACCCTATGGATAAAAGTTTAAAGAGGATCTTATGAATGTTCAAAATGTATAGAATTATGTAAATATACAGAAAATTCTCTTCTCTGAAAACAAGATCATAGGCTATTTACTGCATTTACACTAAGCAATCCTAGTATTTTTAATCTCTCCTCACTCTTTACCAAATCAGAATAGAGTTGAAATTACTAAGCCAAAGACAATATAGTATAAAACATCTTTGTCATCAAATGGTGTCCTTAAGAATTGAAAAGTTAGCTTCAGAATAAAAGCCTTTAACAAATGTAAGCTGCTGGTAGTCCACCAGAATATGCCACCTTTGGATTTCTTAAATGAAAGTAAAGTGCCCATAAGATACTGTATGAAGTACAGAGCAATATGCAGGGCCGTATTTTCTTTTCTTGTTACCCATATAAAAATCACTGCAGGAATTCACTGTCGTATTTTGCTTTTACAGGTCAAAGGACATACTTTATAGTTAAATGTTAACAACTATATCATAACCTGCAGATCTGCCTGGAAGAATTCATTTTTTTTTTTATCTACACCTTACACCTAATGAACATCTGAAAACTTGTAGCAACTGTTGACAACAGCACAAAAATTGGAAAAAAGTGAAACTTGACTCAAAATCATCTGAAAGTTCTTGGTCCAAATAGTTGATTCATTTTCAAGAAATTAAAATAGATTTCCACAACTTAAATAAATAATGTGTTCTGTTTTTTTTTTTTTTTTTTTTTTTTTTTTTTTTTTTTTTTTGTTTTGGTATAGAGTGACATGAGCACAACTGCAGTAGGACAAGGTAATTTTGACTGCATTTTTAACAAAAATATAGGAAGAAGTAGATACCAAAACAAAGGTTTGAAATACACAAATTTATTAAGATTCACAATTTTCTTTGTACACTCATCCACATATTTATTGCCACACATCACGATTCAATTAATTGAACAGAGGTCTGGTCTAGAATTAACAGCATAGAACTTTATACCACAGCCATACTAGCACACCCTTTAAGAACAACCATCCTTACAATGGCAAAAATCAGACCGCTGCACACTGTTTTGTGCAACTCATTCTACAAAAAAAATGTATGAACTTTCTTGAAATTGCTATTTTTCATTCTAACTGGGTTGAAAATAAAAATATTATGAGCCCTGGAAACCAACCAAGAAGTTTGTTACCACCTGCTTCAGTTTTTCGTCTGACTGCTCGTTGATCTTTCCCTCTGCAGCAATGGTCTTAAGAAGATCTTGCTGGGTGCCACGCAGGTGTTTCAGGAATTCAGCTTCAAACTTTGTAATCTTGGCAGGATCAAGTTTATCTAGGTAACCCCTGACACCTGAGTAAATCACACATACCTGCTCCTCAATGGCCATGGGCACTGGAAAAAAAAATTTCAGATCCAGTTAATTTTTTTGTTTTGTTTGTTTGTTTGTTGTTAAATTTTATGGCATTCATATTTGAAGGTGGATGGGTGGCTACATCTAATGCAAGCTTTTCAAGCAAACTTTATATAGCATTCAATACTCACCTTGCCTCTGGCATTAATCCCATACTCTGTATTATTTCTCACTTTATGGAATGACAATAAAATGTGCTGTAGGTGTCATAAGAAGCTTGTTTAAAGAGGCCTCATAGGTTTTAATTCTAAGACAATTCCTTATAAATGTGTGAGCGCACGGGAAAACCCTTCTGATATTATTAGGTCTAGTTTTGCGTTAGACCTATTTTAAAATTGATTTTCAAGTCAAAGTTAAAAAAATTCAAATTCTTTAGAAACTTCATTCATTTATTTATACATTCTGCTTAGTTTTATTTGTTCCTGAAATAGATCTATCTAACCTTTTGAATTAAATGATTTTAAGAATGTAAAAAATTAAACTGATTCTCAAAATATAATGTCCACTTCAATAAGCAATTGCTCAATATTTAACATGCTGACATAGAAGTATTATACATCAAACAGAAAATCTTCTTTTGAATATTTTGGCTAGATTCGTGTGCATGAAGACAAATTAATCTAGATTGACTGCGTGGCCTTTTAAATGAAGTAAACTTGAACACCCAGTGACGCAAAATAAGCCCATCTTAAAGATATATGTGAAAGGCAAATGGAAACTAATTTATATTTTTAACGGTCGATTCTTCACCATTAGTGAACTTGCAATTGCAAACTCATCCAAGAATGGTAGCATAGGTGAATGACACGAGTGTCACAAGGTTTTTAAATCTAAATTCAGTCAATTCTATAACGATTTTATTAGAGAACATTTCAGTGAAAGAGATGGCACAGATGATAAAATATATTAATGGCACAGATGATAAAATATATTAAATAAATTGTTTATTTTCATTTCAGATAACTTGTTCAGACTCTTAGTTATGGTCTAGAATGGCCTGTGGTGTGTCTTTAGATTAAAGTGAAAATAAGTACATTCAACTTTAAAGGCCATTTTCTCAAAAAAACAAAAAAAAAAACTTTCTCAATAGTGTGATTTTAAAACTTGATTACTTTTGATCTAAATATGAACCTTCAAAGAAAAGGCAAAATGCTTAAGATTGCAAAATCTAAAACTGTGCACATCTTATTTTTTTTCCTATCTGGACCCATGTGAAGGGGTCTCCCGTGCGCCCACACAAATAATTCCTAAAAAAGGTAGGCAACTCTTACCATACTGTCCCTGTTTCAAGATCTCTGTAAGCCTTACACCTCTCCTCAACAAATTCTGGGTAGCCTGGTCCAAATCTGAGCCAAACTGGGCAAAGGCAGCAACTTCACGGTATTGAGCAAGCTCCAATTTCATGGATCCTGCCACCTATAAAAGAGTTGGTAATAGAAATGAGAATCCTTGTAGTCACAGAAATAAAAACATTAGTCTGCCAAAAAAAAGCCTATTTAGTTCTCATAGATCGACACAAAATTTTTTCTGCTTTCAGTATAAGCACTATTATGACATACGATGTTAAGATCTTTTAACACAGGTAAGAGCATTTGAGTCCCATAACTTGCTATGTCTCCCATTCATTAAATGGGATCAACCTTTAATTGCCCACAGTGTTTTCCAAGACCATTACTAGCTCGAAAAAAACAAATTAACGGTAGCATGAGTTCTAGGAAATGTCATTAATTGTTAAATATTCTCTTTCTAAGATCAAATAAAATTTTACAGCATTTCGACGTTTTTTATTTATGAATGAAAAATATGATTGTTGTTAGGGAATAAAAACTTGTAACTAGATTACTAAATTTTGCTCTGCCAAAATGACTTCTAGAGCTTAACATTTACACAACTCAAAAGACCTAATCTCTTTGATGAATGAAATAAAAAAACATACCTCTACAAAACTTATCTTAATCTGTCCTACACAATCTGAATTTTGTTTCAAAAAGCATTGATGGGTCTAAGTTTAAGATAAATCTATATCATAAAAGCGATTTTTGGAGTACCAGTTTGCTTTTTTTTTATTTTTTTTAAGTGATGCTTGTGTTACTCAGAATAGCTGTAGAATTTCTTAAAAGTAAATTTCTTAGAATACCTTACCAAAAAACTTGGATTGAGCATTCAAATTTTTTTTAAAAAGCTTTGTCGCAAGTGAGTTATTATTAAGTTATTTTCATGATGTTAACAAGTTAAATTTGGCATGGAGCAGTGCGAGCTGAAGAATATTCTTTTCAATTAATGCTTACAAACACCCATACAAACAAGAAGGACAATTGCTGACAGATTTACTTTCAAGCATAGATAAAATCTCTAGAATTAAAAAGATAAGCAAAAAGAAAAAAAAGATAATCCTACACAAGCAATTAGCGTCCCTATGAGATATATAATTATCTCATCTTGTATCACTTCAATGACACTTCATTAATTTTTAACAGCCACAAACCTGTTTCATGGATCTGGTTTGGGCTGCAGAGCCTACACGGCTCACAGACAGGCCTACATTGATGGCTGGGCGGATGCCCTTGAAAAACAGCTCAGTCTCCAAGAAGATTTGGCCATCAGTGATAGAGATGACATTTGTAGGGATATAGGCAGACACATCACCAGCCTGTGTCTCAATAACAGGCAGGGCAGTAAGAGAGCCACCACCATGGCTTTCATTCATTTTAGCAGCTCTCTCAAGTAGACGGGAGTGCAGATAGAACACATCACCAGGATAGGCCTCACGTCCGGGAGGACGACGCAAAAGCAGGGACATCTGACGGTATGCTACAGCCTAAAACAAAGCATAATGAAATGGAAACCATACGTGAAGAATTTTTTCCTGTCCACTGAATGTTCAGATAGAGTTGTTTAACAAAAATTAATATCACTTCAAATTTGATTTTTTTTTTTTTTTAATCTTTTCATAATCTGTACAAGGCAATATAATAAGTAAGAAAATAAATGGCACACAGAAACACTGAAATAAATTTCCTTAGGAATGCAAAAGCTAGATGAAGGAAGAGGTTGTATGGTCTGCATCACTCTACCAAGAGTCCAAATTTTTTTTTTTTTTTTTTTTTTTTTCAGAAAACAAAAATTCCATCTAAAAAAATTTTAGAAGGTCCTACCTGTTTGGACAAATCATCATAGATGATAAGTGCATGCATTCCGTTGTCACGGAAGAACTCGCCCATGGCACAGCCTGAGTATGGGGCCAAGTACTGAAGAGGAGCAGCATCAGAGGCAGTAGCAGAAACCACAATGGAATATTTCATGGCATCTATGGTCAGAATAAGACAAAAAGGGCTTAAAAATGTGTGGGCAAGTAATACATTATCAGCAAAATTCAAATTGAAAATACTTTATAATCAGTTTAAAGTATTATCTTAATATTATATTGATTAAACAAGAAACCTAATCAACAATTAAAATCAATTCACAGAACATTTCACACTTATTTCTACCTATAAATTGTGTATTATATACGTTTTGAAAATTTATAAGTGAAGCCAAGTGGAGAATTTTTTTTTACTTAACTTTTCTTGAAACTTCAATTATTAGGCAATTGCTGAAGACCACACAATCAAAACTATTTTTTATATATATATTTTGATCATACATATTGAAAGGAATAGTGTTCTTCTTCTCCTTACCAATGTCTTGCTTGGTTTGTGTTTTGTCATTTCCAAATTTATATTTATAGCACTGCCAAAGGAAACCAGGGGCAACAGAGAGCGAATTGCAAAGAACCATGAATCTTACGAGTCATATCACCAAAATGCTTCTAAGAATCATCATGATGTAAGCCAGAAACAAAATCAAACCAGAAATAGCAGAGGAAATGTGGCTTTATGGAGGGAAAAGGTACAACAAATGCAATCTACATCCTTCGACCTATAATCGAACAAGCTCTGAAAGTACAAAAAGAGGTATATCTGTGCTTCAATGACTACACCAAGGCATTTGAGAGAGTACCACATGATGAGATAAACACACAAATAACACAGATGAAGATAGATGGAACAGATCTGCAAATGATCAAAAATGTGTAAAGTGGAAACTTCATAATTCGAATTGCATAGGAATGAATCAAAACTCCAAAATAAGAGGATTTGAATAACAAAAAAGGGGCACAAATGAATCTATGACTCATTGATTGAGTGTGTACTGTGCCTGCCACTTGCAACTCTCCCCTTCCCCTGTCCCACGTTGCTACCAGTATGAGTGTTACTTGTGGCAATACTTTCTGATCTTAGTGCATGAGCTCCTTCCTCAGTTTGTTAGCAGACCTGCTACCCACAATTTTTCAAAAGAGAAATTAGAGCCACAAAGAAGAGGAATTTGAGAGAAAAAAGAGATCCTAAGACTCAACTGGATACCTAGGATCTAGATTAGGTCTCATTGCAGTTTCTCAACATAGGTCAAGATTTTACTGGCAGAGAGGAGAATTGGACAAAATTTCTTTAAAATGAACTTTTAAAATCAGTCAATGAGACAGAGTTAACAGGAATGCAAACAGAGCCATGATTGCGAAACATTATTCTTTTATATGCTCAGACTATGACTGAGATTAAATGACTGTTGTAGCCCTTCTCCTAGATCTAGATCTAATTTTACACCAGCTCCATTTTAGCATTTCCAAATTGATCTTGATAATCGACTACAATATATCATATCTTGATGCAAAGATAAATTTGCTGATATCAGCCCAACTCATGTTAGGCCTCACAACTGAATGTTTCCTGACGAAACCAAAACTTGTAGTTAAATGGGATTGTTGAGCAACACAAAAATGCTTATATCTTGAAAAGTATTTATTTGCGACGAATAAAACCTTTATATTCGTGTTCAACATACCAAATTCATTAAGGAAAATAAAATTTTAAAGCTTAGATTGAGTTGGGCCAATAACTACAAAAATACTGATGCAAATAAATGGTCTGGTCATAAATATCAAATCAAGAAATAAGAATAATACTTTGTTGGAAATAACGTCGAGGTTTAGATGTGGTTGTGAAGATGGAAAGAATGGTGCATTCACGTTAAGAAAACAACTCAATAGCACTAAATGTCTTGGACGGTTTCAACTACAATAGAAATCTCGATATTGTTATTGGAAATAAAAATAATAAAGAAAAAAAGAAAAATATTGATATAATATATCTTCCGGATTTATACTTCCACAAAAGAGGATCCATGATGAGGAAAAAATACTGCACTTTCACACAAAAGTTAGAGCTAAAAAATCCTTTAAAAAATCGGAATCCACAGAACAAGAGCAGAAAATCGGAATTGTCATGATTTAAAAAAAAAAAAAAAAAAAAATGATTCCACCTAAATCAGAATAAGTGGCAGGTTTGTGTTAGCCTACTGATCAGCCTTTCTCAGGCAGTGATTAGCATTGCTTGCTGCTTGAGAGACGCATGTAGTACTGTTGTAATACTATATGAGGATGTCTCAACTTCGAATAAAAAGAATCAAATCAGAAAGACCTCGAAAAACGAGTCAGATTCTAACAAAGCCACAGAGAAAAAAAATAAACGATCCTCACAAAATTCGTCTTATGAGAAATTCAAATAATGAAACTTCGGTCTAAGATTCAGATCTAGATTTATAATTATTTGTGTTGGAACCAAAATCACCTACTATTAATATATTATCATGTCATGTCATTGTCATGCCCGGTTTCGATTATATAACATCTTGCTCTAATTAGGATTTCTCATTGATCATAGTTATGGACTAGATTGAGTTGTATAATTATTATCAGATGAAGAAATAATGATCCTTTTTTTTTTCTGAAACAACGGCAAGATCTGGGTGTGTAGATAGACAGAGCAAAAATAAGATATATGCATGTGTGAAATGAATTAAAGAACCACTGGTTAAAAGAACAATTTTAATGTTTGACCTATTCTTATATCAGTGTTGCACTGTATTTCTCGAAGAGCAAAAATTAGAAGGAAACTTAAAATCTGTGGATTTTACCTGCATCAGTAAGCCTCTTCACCAGCTGAGCAACAGTGGATCTTTTCTGACCAATAGCAACATAAATACAATACAGTTTTGCTTTGTCATCACCAGCATCATTGAATCTTTTCTGGTTGATAATTGTATCTATGGCAATGGCTGTCTTCCTGTGAGGAAAAAAATCAAAGAGAAAAAAAAATTACTCATTGATTGAAAAATTTACCAGGCCTTTAGCTTACAACAAAAAAAATTACAACAGATCGGACAAAAACTTTAGAAGGGTATCTGTGGAAGAAAATAAAAATAGTGCAGCTCACAATATTTACAATTACATCAAATTGATTATTAACTGAAACTCATTATGTCGCAAAGTAGCCTTTCTGATAATTTTACCTATGCTTTTTTATACAATTCAACTTAAATAATTGTAACAAAACAAAAACAGAGGTTGACTAAAGAGATCTTAGGTGCCTGAAGTTATTTGTCCTTTAGTCATAAAAAGATATGTACGGAGTCACTCTTCATGGAATTTGTGAGATGCGACAATTAGTGACGGGTGTGACAATAATATACTAATAAAATTAGCTGAGAAGGCAGTCCAGTACTTTTTCTTTCAGAACAATAAAAAGGTTAAGCATCCCAATCTAATTGTGTAAAAAAAAATTACATTAAAGTAAGGCAAAGCAACCCTCCCTCATTATTTAAATTTTTTTCAAATATTTCCCTAAAGCTGCCCGTACTATAGCGTGAAATGGTGTCATTACCCTGTCTGTTTATCTCCAATTATAAGCTCTCGCTGTCCTCGTCCAATAGGTACAAGACTGTCAACAGCCTTGATACCAGTTTGCATGGGCTCCTTGACAGATGTGCGAGGAATAATACCAGGAGCCTTGATGCCCACAAGAGCACGTTCTTTTGCGTTGATGGGCCCCTGAAATAAGATACTACTTTAAAGAAGCATTTGCCATTACACTGGATTTGAAAATAAAATTGCAAAGAAGTTATAAATTATTTTTTGTGTTTGTAAAAAGACAGGCTGACTAACAAAATGAATTTACTTCAAAATAGAAATACAAAAACAAAAAACTCATTTGCACTGTCAGAAAATGCATACCTTTCCATCAATAGGTGTTCCTAAAGCATCAACAACTCTGCCCAAGAGCTCAGTTCCAACTGGCACATCCACAATGGCTCCAGTTCTCTTGACTACATCACCTTCTTTGATGAGCTTGTCATTACCAAACACGACAACACCAACATTGTCAGGTTCCAAATTCAAGGCCATACCCTGGAAATAAGGTCAAGGTTGGGATAAACACAAGTTCAAGATGCGCTGATAAAGAGGATTCTACATCTTCTTCTAACTCTTTGCTTTTTTCCCACACTCATCTCAGGTTAAAATAGGAAAACTAATACTTTATAACATTTGCTGAATCATAGTCTGAGTTGTTCAGAAATAAAAACAAGGACATTTGCAAAAATAATGTAAGTTAGCTAACCCCTGTTTGGTGAACCTTAACTTTTGTTGCCTGTTGAGCTAATTTTGACAATGAGATTACACAAATTTTAACTCAATCCCACCTATACCTCTCGCAATCGCCTGTATGGACCATTATATTGTGTAACTATATCGCCCGTTTACTTTCACTTTCTGAGTGTCTACTTTCTTTCCCTTTAACTGCCGGAAATCTCGCCACAAATCTCGTGCAAACTTCATTTAAATTTAGAGGACACTTTAGACTTTGTTTTGGTTTGTTTAGTTTTGTTTTCGGGCTAAATTTAGATCTAAAAATGAGGTTCAAAATTGACCATGTTTGTCCACGATTTCAAGGCCTAGGCTGGATCTAAACTTAGAATTAGGATAGATGGTCACATAAATCATCTCAGGGATGCTATAGAAACCATTTATTTTGGTTATCCTTACAATCAGCATAAAAGAATGACCTTTGTCCATTTGACATCGGGAGTCTGATTGTGATGTTGAGATGGTGGTGAAGTGGGATGTTGATGGTGAAAAAATGAAATGGTGGTGGAGTCAGCCTGAAGTGAAGGAGAAGTCTTAAAAAATTGGTTTACTATCATGAAACTTAGCTTTATGAAAAATTCAACATCTCTAGTTTTTTTTTACAATTTATTTCATAATTTTATCCTGTTTTGTTCGACTGTAATATTTTTTTAAATGTATAGTTTTATTTTTTGTACGGAGTTACGTCCCTTCTCTTAGGGTCAGGGCTTTACCTAAGCTGGAGTTATTCAGGTGGGATTGAGTTAAAGAAGGATATGCAATTTATTGTTAGACAGCAAGACATAAACACAAATGATACTCACAAGCTAATGTGTCTTCATCATTATCAAATTGTAAAGGCTATATAACTGTGTCCAGTTTAATGCTAGGCTTACGTAAATCTTAAACTTCCTTTTCTTGTGTTTATTTTAACACTCAGATGTAAAATTTACTGTTACATGCTGTAAAAGGAGGTCACGCAAAAAAGGTTCATAAAGCTATTAGTAACAATGAACAAAAAAATTAAGTGAAATGCATGGAATTTTTTTATGCTACTGGAAAATCTAAAAAGATTTGTTATTTGGTATCTTTTGGGGGAATTTCATGTGCCATTCTATATTCTTAAAAACATCTTTATAAGTCACTATAGTTATAATTGGCTCATTTAGACTGGATGCAAGATATATTGTATCTCGCTTTTCACTATTTTTAGCTTTTCATATTATTTCAATACACTTTGGTTAATGGGGAGTGAGTTTTTCACACTGGGTATTCCATAATAAGATGAATTCTTTTCAATTCAATATGTGAATTTTTCCTTGTAGCCCTCCTGTGTTTTTTCATCAGTTACTTCAAGGAAAATGGTATGTAGCATTTATAATTTATATAAAAGATTAAAGGACAACCACAAAAGCTATAAACACAAGATTTACCTTGAGACCACTGGAGAACTCCACCATCTCCTCTGCTTGAATATTTTTCAGTCCATAAACACGAGCGATGCCATCACCAATGGACAAGACACGGCCCGTTTCTTCCAGGTTTACTGCAGATGACTGGCCCAAAATCCTCTCCTCCAAAATGGAAGATACCTCTGCACCGCTTGGTCCTGTTGAAAAAAAAAATTCATTTATATAATGCCTTATTGTCAATTGACACTTGTTTCTCCAAGTCAAAGTAATTTTCCATGAGCATAAATACAATCCATCAGCAAAAGTTTGTAAAAAAAAAAAAAGGGACATCAGTGAAAACATTTTTAATTTTATGTCATTGCCATTCATAAAGTAATTCATCATCCAGCCATTAACTTAACAATTACTTTGTCAGGTTTAAATTTAAAACAATCATGACAGATATATTGAAAGCATAAAAAATTCATTCCTTGGTAATGTTAGGTCGAGGATTTAATTATAATTTTCTTTTTTTCCTCTTAGTCTTAGAGTTACCTGCTGCATAGGAAGGAGTGGTAAGAGACAAATGTCTTGCAGAAACACACCCAGCAGCAAGAGCATTTTGATATACCTGAAAAGTTTGGCAAACAAAAGTTTATTCAGTCTATATATAAATAAAAGGATTATGTGCTTATGTTTTGTTTGTTTGGTGGCATTTATGGATAGTAGCTCTCGTTTCATTTATATTTAATTTAACTTATATATGGATATACAGTACATGCTCATAGCTCCCCTTCTACAATTACCCAGCTTAAGTTTTATGAACTGCTGGTTCTCAGACTAATTGGTAGACAGGCATACACGTTAGTCCGTTCAGAATAAACAATCTATCCATTGGAATGTCAATTTCAGATCTAAAGTTGCCAATATCTGTGCCGAGATTACATTTACATCTACTGCACTCAGGCAAATTTTTCTGCAAAAAATTTAAAAACTTAGCAAAAATAAAATAAACCTGTTTTGAAGGTATTCTGATCTAAAAAGTGATGCTTATAGTTTTACGTAGGTATAAGATTTAGTTTGCTCTTGTGCTTAGGTCAATGAAGCATACACTTGGTAACAATGACACCTGTTTAGGAGTTGGGAGTGGTATAGATAATATTGCAAAAATATACACATCGCTAGAAAATGGATTAAAGGTACCCATGATAGCAAACGACTTGCAACTTCTGAGTATAGCGCAAGCAACAATGATCTAACTTATGGGTGAGCTTTAGCACTGGTTTTAAATTAATTTTAGCGTACACAACAAAGTTCAGCTCATTCCCCTGACTTCCTAACACTTAATTTTTGTAGTTTTTAAGAACAGTCATAGTGGCAAAGGATACACCCACTTGCTTGCCTGACATTAGGAGATTTAAGGCATGCAAAATAAATACAGAAAGTTTTTACTATCCATCTTATTTTCTAACAAAATGAAAGGGTTTTAGTACGGTTACTAAAAGATAGGGTAAAAATATTTTAGAAGTTTAAATGTAAATGCAATTAAACTTAATTTAAACCAAAAATTTTTGTTCAAAACAACCTAATACATCAAAAAATCAGCAATAGTAATAAAAATCTATTTCGATCAAATGAAGATCATGGAAACCTTGTTTTCCTTGATTATGTACAGACGAAGTTGTATGCATGAAACAGATATTTAGATTTACCACAAGAAAATGTAGTCATTGTTTAATAATAATTTGATGTGAAATTAAAGAACTCTACGACTCATTCTTGTTGCAGAATTCGCAACGAAGAGTTTTTAACTACTATTCCAAGTCTAAACAAATGAACCACACCTTGAAACTTACAGCTCAAGAGAGATTTTTTGCCTAGAGAAATATTTCAACTTTAAGGTCTTGATTTTTTATGCTAAATCTAGATCTAGATTAAATTCAGTTTTCTGATATCACTCATTGCTGTCAAGGTCAAATATAAAGTTCGGAAGACTAGATCTAGCTCTTGTAAGGACAGCACTTTTGATTGCTTGGGCGCATATGATATATAATATTTGTATATGATTCACCTACATAGAGTTGGATCTTGAGCTATGTTGAATATTATACATAAATGGGGTGATTTTGTTATGCACCGTGCGGTGTTAGGTACACTGCCGGCAAGGTGAGTGTGGAATCTATCTCTAGATAGATCTGCGATTGAAAGCAAACCATAAAAAAACATTAACGGTTTAACTTTCACAAGCAAGGTTTTAAAATTTGTTAATTTTTCATATGATAAAGATAATTACCCTTGGCAATGCTCTAGGCAGTTGCCTCGCTAAAGATGTTGCCAACCGAGCTGTTAGCATGATGACTGTTTATAAGATCCCTGTCAAAAAATGGCAGAGGATAGTTGCAAGGTAGGACAGCAGAGGACAAGAATCCTCAACTACCGGCTCCTATTGGCATGCGCAGATATCACTTCCTGTCACGGCCTTACGGTCTTTATTTTCACAAATTTCATAAAATTATTTCATGGATCCGTCACTTGCCGTTTTTCTATGCTGCTGGTTGTTGTGTTAGTTCTTTTTTTTTCCGTTTTGTTTATCATTCGAAGGTTGAAGTAAAAGTTTGAATGGTACCTCATGAAAGTCCGCAAGAAAATGAAACCTTTTTTTTTACTCATCAAGCGCTTATAAATTCTTTTAAAATATTCCAGGTCAAACTTCGGAAGTAATTAATTAACATGTATTTAGAAAGAATGAGATTACGGTTTACTGATGCTAGTGGGCGTCAGATTAAGCCAGATTTGTGTGATAATAATCAATAGAAGCAACTTGTTGCAAGGTGCCGGATCTGCTGAGCCAGCTGGGAGGGTAAAGTAAGGAAATCATTCATCTCCCCCACCCCCTTGGACATGACCGATACCGATCAGGGTTACGATGAAACCATGGAAAGCAAGGGATGGGTGAGTGCTAGGCAATTGACAACAGACTATATGTCACAAATGGCGAACCACTCAAGCTGCCCAAGCAGATGACACAAGTTTATTGAGCAGCATATCTCATTATGAGCACTGCTCCAATGGAAGGTAATTGCAACCCACTATAGGTATCTCCGGCTCTGCAAAGAAGATCATGACGTAACTCAATTCAAGAAAGAAAGTAAACGACATGAATGAGTGGTGTGGACCACAGGTTAATGAGGATAATTTGTGGTGTGGACAGGCAGGCCAGCGTTGTCCAGTAGGAATTGCCATGTGCCGCAGGTGACACCCGATCATCATCAAGCGTCTGCGCGCAAAATGGAGTTAAAAAAAAAAAAAAAAAAAAAAAAAAACAACAACATAAAATGTTAAAACAATTATACAACAGGGAAAGTTAGAGAACATGAAAAAAAAATGAAAAGGATGAAAGTTCTTATTCTAGGCATGAGCGAAGTCAGGTGGCAAGGCGCAGGAAAGATAACATCAGGAACGTTTGGAATATTCTATTCAGGAGGTACATAGCATGAGAGAGGAATGGCTATTGTGCTGGACCGAGAAATGGCAAAGACTGTCAAAGGCTATTGGTCGCTACAAGATCGTGTTTAATTTTTAAAGATTACAAGAAAGCCATTGGACTTTCCACGCATCTCGATCCCTCGTCGCTTTTAGTTTTAGTACATCTGTCACTTGTCCTACAATAGCTGAATAAGCCACTTTTTAAGTCCATCCAGCACTTTCTCACCGTTTTCTCCTGTTGCGATTCCCTTGATCATAAAAAGATAGGACAATGAAATGTGCACACTTCGGCCAATTATCTAGTCCTGATCGTTTCAGCAATTAAAAAAAAAAAAATAAATAAACATGAACCAACTGCTACTGCTGCTGCTACTTCTACTCCTGCTACTGCTACAGCTACTGCCACTACTACTTCTAGTGTTCCATCTACATGTAATAATTTATTTGATATTTTCTTTTAAGTAATACATGTATATTATTGAACTGCCCTCTCTTGAGAGGTCTACCCTACCTCTCTTCAAGTTTTCCTTATTAACCTTTTTGAGAAAGTTTTTTTTTTCCTTTGCTTTCTAACAGTTGACCGTAAACAAATATGCTAGGCTAAAATGTCTTTTAAAGAATAAAGTGTCATTTCTATCTTATCCAAAAAAGAACATTGTGATAAATGGTGACTACTTTTTAAACAAGAAATCTATTTTTTTTTTTAAATGACAATAATAGTTTAATCAATGGAGAATTAAAAGCTTGCCCATATTTTTTTTTCGTATTTTCAATTCTAAAATACGATGAAAAATATAAATTATCATTGCCAGATATAAATTTATATAAGTTGAATTTTGATACATTATAGACTGAGCAAGTTGAAAGTAAAATATTTTGAGATACCAGTAATCAATGTTATGGATAAGAACGAGAGAGTAAAGGTGTATGGTGAAGGTTCAGAGCAAGAAACCAGTATTATATAAAGTGATAAGCAGGAGGCAGATAGGCTATACGGACACCAATAGAGCTGGGTTCTGCTTGAATTTACGTATTGTTAAAAGCTGCAAGGGGGTGCTGATAGATATGAGTCCTGCAAAGTTGACTGTATTTTGCTTAACTTATGTCTAACATAGCTGACATAGGTATCAAACTAGCCTGTATTGTCACTCTCAAGATCCAGTACTTAGTAAAGTCAGAGAAAATAGAATAACTCACTGGGTTTGAGCATTAATGTTAAACAGCCAACCTAAAGTTGGATTATCTTTTTCCTCTATACAACATAAAATTTGAGTAAAATTTTATGTATTGTCTTATCTTTCTTATCTCTCTCTCTCTCTCTAAATATCTTTTCCCTGTTTATTCCTACTTTCCTGAGACAAGTAAACATAAACAGGCAGTTGACCATTCCTTGTTACCTGAGTTTCTCTACATATAATTTAAAAAGAAAAAAAATTGTTTCTTTACGCCTCAAGGCACACAAGTTAAATTTATTATACTGCAAATTACATAAAAGCATTAAATTTGCCCCTAAAAAAAAAACAACCAGATCTCAGCATACTAAACTTAGTGCCTGTCTTGCAGTCTCTCCCTTAGCATCTTCCAGTCAAGTTTGAATTGAGCTATTAGGGCTACCATACTTCTTTCGACGAATCTGTTTTTCATCTCATACTGTGACAGTGGATTTTTTTCAAAGTTTTGCACCTTAAATAAGTGAATGCATTACAAAATCCTTAATATATATATATATATATATATATATATATATATATATGCTTGAACTGACTCCACCATATGCAAGGTAAAGGTTTCTTTGAAAAGCAACAAAACATAGCTGGCAAAAGAGAAACAAAGTTGGTCTTCAGTGGTAATGCCACCAGTTATAAATGTTTGTAGAATTAAAAATGTTATGATGAATGATTAATCTGCATGCAGAGATATGACATTATTTAATGGAAGATGGTCTTTGGAAATTATGCCCATTTATTTTTAATTATGTAATAATTTTGCACTTGTTTACATTTCACAACACGTTTACTACCTTTAGAAACATACTGACAATACTTTACAAAAGTGATTATTTATATTTTCAACAACAAAGCAGTTAGTTTGAGTAATGTTTTTTTTATTTATTTCATCTTCCATAATCTTCATACATGAATCACTATTTCTTAAAAATTACCAATGGATTCTTTCATTCAGAATCTTTGTCAGCACAAACATTGGATTATTGTCGTTTGAAATAACCCATATATCCTTCAAATTCCTTGCCCTCATTAGAAAATTTTTAAAACAAAAAATAGCAAAAAAATTTCATATGCCCAGAGGAAACAAAGAAGCAGAGTTATCAAGGCTTTTTCATGTGATCTTGGTACTGGTGCAGTTTTTGTAAAGAGTACTCAGTACTGTCAAGAAATGTAGGTAATAATACTGAAAATTAAGACCAAACAAGGCTTACTTCATCTTCGGCAAAAGAATTGTTTCCCTTTTGTACAATATTTACTTCTTAGTGCTGATGTTATTCATTTACTGCTGTCTTAGAAAAATTGTCATGATGTTATTAGTCGTAAGTCTTCAGATTGTAATTTTTTTTACCTGCTCTGAAAAAAGAAGTAAGATCTTTTCTAATATTCTCCATATTATTGTCCCTTGGTTGAACTCTAAACCAAATATTTGCTCAAAATCCACATGGAAAACTGGTTATTTTTTCAAAATTAGTTGATGACATCCTTTTTAAGCCATCAGATCTAATTCAGTTTTAGGTGGTGTTTAAACAGCAATGTAGGTCAGACACTCACCTTGATCTAAGCTCAAAGAGTCAATTTGTATGAAAAAATTTAAAATTTTAATACCACATTAATGATTTCTTTTTTTCATTTTAATTGAATATTTAAGATGAATTTTGTGTAATTTGCACAAATTTAAGCCCTTTTAAATTACATTCTGGTTAATATTTTAGTTCACACTTTATTTTGTATCTTGTTACGATAATCAAGCCTAGAGGGGTCCATACAATCTGTGCATCTTAATATCAAGTTCAATATTTCTCACTAAAGGTCTATGTTTTAATTGTGGCTCGATCAGGTATGACAAAGTTACCAATACTGCTTAGCCACCACCTTCTCCAATTGTCATTACGTTATAGGTGAAAAAGTGTGATAATCCTGTTAAAGTGCACCCGCATTTTCCACAGATAACAGATATCCATGTTATGAAATGCATAGAGCCCAAAAATTTTTTTTTAAATCTGAGCAGTAAATAGCATGACATAGCAATACTATTGATAATAACAATAATAATAATAATAATAATAATAATAATAATAATAATAATAATGATGATAATAAAAAAGATAATAATAATAATAATACTGTAATAATAACAATAATAATAATAATAACAATAATAATAATAATAATAATAATAATAATAATAATAATAATAATAATAATAATAATAATAATAACAATAATAATAATGATAAGAGTGCAAGCATGGCATTTAAATTCTAGCAAATTTATGTACTTCAAGCCTGAACTTTTCTGGAAGCTGCAATGAGAAATTTCAGTGGCTAAATTATAGTTAAGGATATTACAAAATAACTCAAACAAAACACATCATCAGGAGAAAAAAGTAAAGATTCAGTGGGTTTTGAAGAAAATGAAACTGCACTGGGATGAAATACATTGTTAGAAAAAAAAGGGAAAAAAAACAAGAACATACAATAATATGAGAGGAAAAGAGAACAGTGAGTCAACCAAACGACCAAAAAACATGACGATAAATCCTGAATGAATTTTGCTGATAAAATTGATATGAAGCCTTTAAAACTTTTTGCGTTTATTAAGAACACAGACTCGCCTCTCCAAAATTTCAAACCAGAAAAAAAAAATTTATTAATCTAGTGCAATTTACATGCATTATCACAGATGTGTTAAAAAGAGTCATAAATTTTGTTTTAATTAGCTATGGTATAGCAAAAATATACAAAAACAGTGGAGTCCAATTAGCACTTCATATTCGACACAATAGAATTCACAAATACACCCAATTTCATCAAAATCTAGGCAGGCCATTCAGATTTTAGACTTGCCTTATAACACACAGCCTTTTGTTTTTCCAAGGAAAATCACTTATAGTTTATTTTTTGAAGCCGCCCATCCCCTAATAAAAGGGGAAGACTTGAGCATATTTATATATATATATATATATATATATATATATATATATATATATATATATATATGTTTCTTTTCCAATGTTACATTAGAAGCTACAACATGCAAAATCTATATTTGATGATTTTTTTCATTGCCACGAAAAAAAAAATATTGAAACAAGATTTTAAAATCTTTACATTGGAGAAATTCACATTCATTCCTTAGTTTAACAAGAAGTTAGAGCAAAACACCTCTTTTTTTTTCCTCCAGCAACCCTTGTTCCACTTTCATCCACACAAATTGCATACTCCTTCCCTTATTCAATAACTAAGCAAAATTAACTTTTAACACCAGGAGGGATCAGCCCCAGCGGTCATCTTAAGACTTCTGCCCACGTGTTGATTTCAATCAAATTCCAATATCAAAGAATCATAATCTTGAAACCAAGGTTAAAAAACATATCTGTTTCCTTGCATCGTAATCTACCTGAGATGTCAAAATATAAGTTCTTTTCATCTTGAAGTTCAGATTAGGTCTCACCAAGAATACTAAACACTATTATAAAGATTGGCGCCTGTGAGGCTTCATGTCAGATAAAATGAAACTTGAAAAAAACAATTTTTAATCTAAAAGTACTAAAACATACCAATTCAAACCATAGTAAGACATCTCTCAAATATAGCTGTATACTGCCAGTTCTTTCAGGTCACCTCTAATTTAATACTAATATCTCTGAAAAGCGTGATCCATACAGATCAATAACCCTGTAGAATTTTCCTCTTGTACGAAAAAAATCTGCACTTACATTTGTCAAATAATTCTGCATTATCAAATTAGAAGATGGGTGGGGAAAAAAAAAAAGACTGATTCATATTTTCCCCATATAAAATACTTCATACATAACTTTTTATAGTCTTCTTCCTATGGATTAGGGATAAATATTGCTTTGAATCACCTCAATGCAATTTAACAAAACTTTTACAAAAAAATTGCCAAAAAAAAAAAAACACAAAGAGAATGGAGGAGAAGTAATCCTGGGAACAAAGAGAGCAGAATTTTAATGGCTGAGTTATTGTCTCCTTTGAAATTCAGCTTTTTACTTTAAAACATTATAAAGTACATGTATACATATAAACAGATCAACATATAGTTAAATTAAGCAAACTCAAGCATATAAATGGTACTATAAGTGACAAACACAGTTCTTAAGCAGAAGGACAAGTTTTGCAGGTTTCATTTCATGAACTCAAAAGATATTAGAACATATATTTTAGAAAAACATAAGGGAGGAGATTCAAGTTTGTAACTGAATATATTGCTTTCAAGAAGAATACCTTTTTTAAGTTTTTAAAGCAACAGCTATCATGTTAACAAAGTGATAAAGAATCATTGTGATAGGTCCTGCAATCAGTCCTAATGTGTCACTCATGACCTTATTCCTTTAAATTTACTGTAAAAACCTGACATTTTCATACAATCAATTATCATTCAAAGCAATAATTTTTCTAACGATAAACATAATAAACCACATTAAATTTTCAACTTTATTTAAGCAAATGAAAAAAAATTATCCAAAGCAATTTTTTCAATTTTGAAATTTCAATAAAATCAAAAGCAAAACTTTAACTAGTTGATAACTTAGTTTTAAAAGTGCAAACCTGAGGAAACATGAAGCAAAACTGACTAAAAAAATTTTCAAAGAAATTTGAACATCATTTACATCGGAAAAAGAATTAGTACCTTGGTTGTCATCAAGTTCATAAACTATAAGGATCTTTAAAAAAAAAAACTTAAAACAAGGGGCATGATTAATCAGAAGGACAACCATTGAAAACAAAAATATTAAGAAAAGATAAAATATCACTTAGAGAAGTTTATCAGCAAAAAAATTTATTAAAATCTACTTCAAGTAAAATAAAGTAAAATTCCGATATCTAATTACTCATCTGAATGAACTAACTTTTCAGTACTTTTCAACTCTTTACAAAACATATAAAATGCTATGTAACACAGTTGTTAAATAAAAATGCGCATAATATGTACAAAGAAACACAAGACAAGCAGAAATATGAGTATTAATGAAAATGCACAAGTTTTCAAATTTAATGGAAGAAAACAAGTTGAAAATATTACTCATGACCTAAACACACATCCAGCTTGCAGGCACTCTTTCAAGGAACAAAGTTTGGTAAAATTATATTGTCTTCTTTCCGATGATGATTTGGATCTCCTGGTATCTGGAAGCAGTCGACAGGAAAAACACTTATTGTTTTGTTGTAAATATTTAAAGAAATGTCTGTGCATCCAAGAAGCTGACTTTTATGAAGTCCGTGTCGATCAACTTTGTATGTCATATTGAAAAAGTGTAGACACATATCTGAAACACTGGGAATGGATCCCATGCACAACAAAGGCGGCGTGTTTGCTGTGGATTAGATAAATAAATAGCATAAATGTATCAGGATGAGGGATAAGATTAAATAAAAACCCACTGGAAAAGGAACAATGTGTAAATCACAAAGAAAGAAAAAAAATGTTTATTTTGTTCAATAATTCTCATACACCTGTCGATTTTAAATAATAGGGTGGTTGTTTTACTAATTAAAAATCAACCAATTATTTGATATCCATGACATCGCCATGATTTTTTCACTGTATCCAATTTAAAATTTTTTATATAATTTTAAGGTCTTTAAAACCTTGAATCAGAAGGTGATGTGTTCACATGAAAACATAAATTTCTTAATCAATGAAATAAAAATAATATGCACTCAGGTTTTCCTAAATGTAATTTTCTTTATAATTACTATCTAACACTTAATCACTTCTGATGATACTTTTGTCAAAGTATAAATAATTCAAAACATAGATCTTTGAACATTCAAATACAAAAACACTAAACTCAGATTTTAACATATATGAGAGAGAGATAGGGGAAGAGAGAAAGATAGATAGATAGAGAGAGAGGGGGGGCAGAAAGAGAGCGAGAGAGGGAGAGGGAGGGGGGAGAGCGAGAGAGAGAGAGAGAAAGAGAGAGAGAGAGAGAGAGAGAGAGAGAGAGAGAGAGAGAGAGAGAGAGAGAGAGAGAGAGAGAGAGAGAGAGAGAGAGAGAGAGAGAGTGTATTATTTTTGATTATTTACTAAGTTTGCTACAGATTTTGGATATATGCCATATAAGAGATATTTCAGAGAGAAGAATCTGCAAATAATGAAATAAGGTTCAATATCAAATTGTAAAGGGAAATTAAACATGTTATATAAAGCCAATACCTGATATGCTCCCACTGTAAACCTGCTTGCTATCAATAGTAAAGCTGATTCCCAATTCCTGGATAACAGAAAAACAAAAAATGAAATAACACCTTGCTCTGCTACTGTTGTTTATTTGACAATCAAATATTTGAAAAGTTATTATATTTCCATGCTGCTCCTGTGTATGGCAAATCATAACACACCATGCCTTGTAAATACTAATACTGAAATTTTCATTAAATTTTAACTTTTTCAACAAGAAACATAGTGCTGAAAGAGTCTCAGCATTCCCAAATATAGTCCACTAACATCAAGTGAAACAATGTATTCCTTGAAATTCCATACAAAGCAAGTTCATTTGCTCTCTCTTGCCCATTCTTTCTTTTTGAATATATAAAGTTTATCTTTGCTAACATAGTTTGCATGGACTCCTTTGATTATTGAATTATTTGACATTCTGTTATAATAAAGCATTTTGAGGTTAATAAAAATAATCAAAGAACAAAATTATGAACGTTTTTATTGGCCCATCTGTAGATGATATAATCCAGTCAATAAGCTCTGTTCCTTACTTCACCCATGTACTAATGAATATCATATCAGTTAGGGTTGAGAGCAAAAACTTGAGTAGACTTGCATCCTGTCAAGGCATGATAAACACCTTCAATATCTGCTAAACATAACTGAGCTGCGGCCATACATAATCACATCCATGAGCATCCAAGCCTTCACATATATCCTTATTAAACTTTTCTTTATGTAACCAATAACATCATTACCAAAGCCTATATATTTGAAGGGCTGTTTTCATTTTTAGTCGCAATTCTATCCCCCTACAACTATGTTAACCATGGATTTACCCATCTCCATCTGTCACCCCTCAGTAAACAAATGTCTTTATTGCTTTGGTCTCTTGCCAAGGAGATCTGAGTCACCTATCTACTTACACTCACTTTTTCTTGCACATCATTCACAATTTGTCACAATGACACTCCTATATGCTTATTCTCCACCCCCCCCCCCCCCCCATTCACAAATAAACACTAATCAATCGTCAATTAGGTAAGGCAAGGATGAAAACCCAAATGTTCAAACCCACTATTTAAGATTTGTCATGTACTCCTTAAGCATAAGTTGTTTATATCTTAAACCTTCAAACACAACATTTCTAATTTAGCTCTACTTCTAACATTCTGATTTAATCATTCTGTTTAACAGAAGTAAAGTAATAGTAATATTAGATATTCAAATTTGATTGAGCAATAATAATCTTCAATTGAATTGCTGGAAAAAGAAAATCAAACAAATATCACAAGAATGAGTGAGGTTAAAAAAATGGTTAAACTAAAAGAAATCATAAATTCAGTACTGAACTGGAAAGAAATTTGCCGGCTGAAGCCACTTGTTGCCATTCATTTTTGAAAAGATATGCATTTTTCCAAGTACACTTACCCTCCTAATTCTTAATACATTGTTGAATACAAAGCACCATAACTGTCTTGCCTTTTTAGTATAACTAGTGGCAAAGCGTCAGCTCCTCTTTTATTTCGACTTAGTTTAGCAAACAGAACAAGGAATAATAATAATAAAACACCAATGTTAAAGCCATTGATTAAAAAAATTTATTTTCAATTTTTCTGCAAAATGGTCTCTTCTCTTTGTTCTCACTATAAAACATCTGATTATTTTCTCAACCATATTTTCAATTTAGCTAGGTTACTTTTAACCTCTTCAGTGCATATGGCCCGTCAATTTACGGGTCAAATGTGCTTACCTATATGCCTATTGCCTGGCAAATTGATGGACCTATTTTGTCACAAGTTTTTCTTCATAAAAAGGGAAATTACCAATACAAGAAGTGTTCCAACCTTTTCTTGGATTATTTCCCTTGAATCACAAAACCAATTTCAAAAGTGAAACATAGCATGAGTATGGCGTCTGTGAGGACAAGTTGGGCAAGGCTCTCTTAACAAATGGGTTGGATAAAATAATAATCAAATCTGATAAATATTCATATGATAGGATAGACCATTGTGTTCGCTACCCACATGCCAAATTTCAGATCATTCGGTCCATAAATAAAAGAGAAATGCCATTTTTACTAACACATAGCCTGTACAGCAATTTACTCCATGGGACAGAGCATGCCAATACCCCTGGCATTGAAGAGGTTAACGTAACGAAAAATTGCCTTGAACATTTCATCATTTACATGAAGCTCATGTTGCCTAATGATTACATTATAATAAATTTTATATTTGGTGAAGAAACTATTGGGGCTGGAACACAAAATATAAAAATGGATAAATTTATGTACATAAAAACTAAAAAATAAATGTAAACAGTAACAATGGACCAAAGCAAAAAAAATTTTTTCTGTGGTAAAAGTTTCGAGGATAAAAAAATTAAAAAATTGTGAATTAGAATATATATTTTGAATTGTGAGAAGGAATTTTAAGATAATAAGTACATAATAAATGTTCCTAAAAACTATCATTGACATTTCCAGTCAATGTTTGCTCTTAGGTGGTGGTAGAAATGTTATCTGGCTTTTTTTTTCATTTCAAATAAAATTGCTCTGCTGTTTAAATACATTGAAATGTTGATTTTCAAGTCTTTTCGCATGCCAAAAATCTATAATCTTAAAAACAAGAGATACTTACATGGGATTTCGACATGAATGTAACGTTTGCACAAGTCTTGTTATTTAGATGTAGCCTCTCATTGGCAAGCTGTACACAGCAAAAACAATATCGCTCCCAACAATCACAGTAACCCATTTTGAGAGGCATTGAAAGGCTAAAATTAGAAGTTTTATTTCTTGTGCTAATCAGCATTGGACCATTCAGATTCAAGGGCTTTAGCTTGTTAAGGAATGCTGTGTCTTTCATGATGTTACCAATGTCTTCAAATGATACATCTAAATGCCACTTGGATTTGACATAAATTATCTTAGGAATTCGCTTTTCACTATCTTTTTCCCCCATGACACCTAATTGTGACAATGTTTTATTTTTCACAGAGTCGATACTCTCTGTTTTATTTTTGTAAAGCTTGATATCTTGGATAACAACAGGCTTCTCTAATAAATTTGGTGCAGCTGCACGGATAGCTGACTCCTGAGGTTTCGCACTTTGTTCTTCCTTTCCATCAGGTTTTTTTCCAGAAGGCTTGTTATCATCAAAATTTATGTTGCTATTGGGAACTGGTCCTGGCTGCTCTAAAACAACAAACTTTGGTTGAACTGGAGCAATTGTCAATTTCACATTCTTTGGTGCCTCTGGACCTTTATTGGAGCCACTGGTTTTAACTAGGGGAAGAGAAGGGCGAAAAAGTAAATAATATTCAAGGGTTTATATATGCACATATACCATAACAATCTTAACCACAAGCTAGAAAAAATAAACTCATGAACTTTTTAACTAACTGAGTAGTTTGAAATGATGTTGATTTACTCTGGGTCCATAAGTTGGACAAGTCAGTGTTATGCACTTAAGAGGGCACAACTAAATTTAAAAAAAGGTATTTGCAGTTATGCACTTGAAGTAAGTGATCACTGTGGAAGATGCTTCTCTAAATGGAATTCAGCTGGCAGTGGTGTTGGGAAAAAAGTGATTTAGCTGAATTAATTGTTCTAAAATTCTAGTACAAAATAAAGGTAATTTTGCACTTCTGGACCAAACTTCCCTTAAGCTTTAAAATTTCATGTTTTTTAATGAATTTGATACAATGAACACAAATATGAAGATTTTATTCGTCGCAAATAAATACTTTTCAAGATATAAGCTTTTTCCTGTTGTACTATTTCGTGATGTTTGTCCCAGTTCTGTATATCAATTAGTGCTGGGGTCTACTCGAAATTTTACTGCCAGGCGAGTTTCGAGTCCTGTGGCTCAAGCTAAATCGGGCACGGCATGTCCCAATCTGAAGGCCTAAAGTTAAACCTAGGGGCCCAGCACTCAGTGCAGACAACACTTGAGTCACAACGAGTAGCAACTGAAAGCGTACATCCACTTCCCGGCACTCCTGGAAAAGCACATATAAAACATACCCATATGCCACCTATCCACAATCTACAGTATCAACCTCGACCTTTTACTGATGCAGTGAGAATTTATTGATAGTGTAGGCATTAATTGCGGTCTAGGATTGTTAGGAGTGTCAATTTCATTTTGTTGATATTTTTTATTTTCATTCCATTACTGCATCCTACTCCCTTCCTCTCCCTCTCCATCTCCACCCCCAATCTTCCCTCTGCCCCCTAAATTTCCCTAGTGCCAGAGAGTTGTGCTGAGTAATGTCTGGCAGGAAGGTCTATCACAAACATAACGTTGACACCTACTTGTCTGCACAATGTGCACAATGTTATTTTTACGCATAGAATCAGTTCTAAGTCGATGGTACGCATGTGCCACTAAGAAGCTAGCACAGATCCCATATTATGACATATTATGCGTAACGCCCATCTCCCTCGGTACCGTCATGTTGCTGCTTACCGCGGGTAGGGTACTGTGCTGAGCTGATAACCCCAACACTAATCAATTTGCTTGTGCTTTTGCCTGCTCCACTTATTCTTGACCCAGGCAGCTAAGCTCTACCCACTGCAGTCCCAGCGCATGCACACTATTCTGAAACCAGGGGCACTACTTTCTGATTCCCCAGACCTAGACAAGGGGGGTCTCATTTCATAAATAATTCCATTTAATTCTTATGTAGTAATTATGTAATTGTGACTAAATTTACTACCAAAAATGCATTAATCTAGACAAAAGAAACACATAGAGACTAGGAATTATTCTCTATAGATGAGAGTTGATCCGATATCTGCAAATTTACCAAAATAAATAGGCAGATAATTTAAAATTGATTGTAAATAATTTGTGAACACAGTAGTACATAGCTTTAACACCAATGGATCTAAATTCTAGAACTGGATGATGTATTCATCTAGAATTCTACAGACCTGCATCTAGATTTGCAATCTAGATTTTCATTTAGATTAGTTTACATGTGGATCTAGGATTAAAAGAACTGGATCGAAGCCTGTATCCCAAACATTTTGGAGTTAACGTACAGGTAAAATTTGCTACCCTTCTTTACAATAAAGCCGAAAAGCAGAATTGAGAGGCTTTACCACAACTCCTTTGTTATTACCGAAATCACTTTGAAACTTTGCCAGGCATCTTTGTTTATGTGGCTAGGTTCTAAGTCATAAAAAATGAATGCAAACTGCTTTCCTTGATTTCCCCAAAATGCTTTGTTTTGTCAACATTTTATATGCTAACTTACAATCCCCAATTACGCGCACTATTTTTTCATTCTTTAACGACGGAAGTCTTTATCAATTGACTTGAGGTGTGAATCTAGGTTTAAGTAACTTCCAGGCTAAAAATTTCTGCACAGCAGTGCACTTTTATGCACTTAACGCCAAAATTCCGAGCTGTTTAGTATAATTATAAAGCTTTTAAAAGGATCTAAAAAAAAAGAAAGTTCTAAGAGAAAGTTAAGTTGATTTCCTTTATTCCAAAAGGAATTTAATTTTATATCTAAATTTTGTGTTTCGAATTAGAGTTATCAATATATTTAGATTCTAGGTAAAGATGGATAGATCGAGGCATAATATCTAGACCATGTAGGCTTTAGAAGTAAAAGGAGATAGATCTATATCAAGACCGTACTTTATTTATATTATAAACCTCTTTAAATAACACATGCACCCCAGCCTCGGCAAATTGACACCAGGGTCCCGTTTGTAGAACGAGGTTTTCAGATTGTTGCTAATAAAGTGTGATACAAATTCTTTGAACTAAGATCTAATCAAGACAAGATCTAGACTTAATTCTAATCTAGATCTAGATCTAGGTCTAGATTTTAGATCTAGATCTTATATCTAGATCTTATATCTAGATAGATCTAGATCTATGTAGGGTATTATATTCTAAGATATGTTACCGATGGGATCAGGAAACCAGGAATACGCAAGCATTAACATCAAAAGCATGCAAAACATTAGCAAAAAGCATCGTCTTTTTCGTAAAACGAAGCGTCTGATTGATGCCATTGTCAGGTTTTGCTTCAAGATATCATCCGTTGCCATTCTAGCAAGCACAATCTGTTAATCCAACCGCTCTTCTTTGTCGGAGCAATATAAGGTATCGGGTACAAATCTACGCGAAGAATTGAGTATCTTGACTCCATAACGCGAGAGATAATGAAGTATGTCTCTGCAGACCAAAACAAAATAATGTAGAATTATAATTATCACCTTTGCCGATGAACTTCAAATGGTGGAAACTGCTAAAATTTCGCCGCAAACACGAGACCATTGCCTCTCTCTCTCTCTCTCTCTCTCTCTCTCTCTCTCTCTCTCTCTCTCTCTCTCTCTCTCTCTCTCTCTCTCTCTCTCTCTCTCTCTCTCTCTCTCTCTCTCTCTCTCTCTCTCTCTCTCTCTCTCTCTCTCTCTCTCTCTCTCTTTTTCTCCCCCCCCCCCCTCTCCATCCCTAAATTGGATAAGATTGGGTTGGCTAAATTGTACTATAACCTTGTTAGATTCTTGTTTGATAACCCGTCTACAACACGATAAGGCCTTTTTGATTCTCAAATTTAATTAACCCCCGTCGAACACGATTGTCTTGAAAAGACGCGGCACAACTCATCTCGCCTACAATAAGGGGCTTGGACCTTTTAAGTCCGAGGGTATACTATTAGGACTTTTCAGCCTTGCGCTCCTGTTTTGTACGCGATCTGATATTAAAGATAAAAGAAAAACTCTAAACGCAGTGTATTCATGATCTTTGCTGATATGCAATAGGTATAGCAGATCATACGCAAACGACTTTTTGTTGATATGCCAAAAGGGCATCACCCTGTGTCATTCTCAAAGCACCTCGTTTACGTAATGATGGTTTTAATCTACAGAACATACGTTGCGCGCAACAGTGGGTTCTCATTTCACCCCGTTGGCATCACCCTTACCTATACATCCGGGGAAAAAAAAAGAGGGATAACCTACCATTCGACTTCATCCAATTCGCATGTTCTTACGATATGTAAAGTACCGTCTGCCGAGTGTCAAGCATCATTCTCTCCTTTGGCCTTGAACAATAAAAGCCAAATTCACAAAGCATTCGGACCTTTTTAATGCAAGTTAGCAATTTGAACAGAAATTGTGGATCAATGGTTATTGATCACAGCAGTAGAAAAAAGATCATCTCTTTATGACAAGACGGACATGTAAAACCTGATCCAAACCTTAAATTCTGCGTGACAGTTTCTTGGTAACCAGTGGGTTGCCATGAAGGACCGATAGTGTGGATGCAAAAAAAACAAAACAAAAACAAAACAAAAAAAAAAAAAAACATAGAATCAACGGGCTAACCAAACAGTTCGTCGTGCTTGATTTTCTGGCATCAGATCGGCCTGTTGGGAGTCATGGGGGGCACTTGGGAAACAGGCTGACAACTTCTAATTACCGCGAGGCTGGTTTTTTAATTTCAAAATTATTGATCGCCCTTTTTTTAACGTTACCTTTTTTTAACCACCACCCTCGAAATAGAAAAGTCTTAGCTAGGCCTAGCCTATTCTCGTTTTCACTGAATCAGCCTTTAATTCACAAGAAAAAAAAATATTCAAATTTCACAAAAATTTATTTTATTAATCATTTTACCTTCGTGGCTTCGTGATTGAAAGAAAAGTTCTCGAGTTTATAGAAATTTACCGGTCGCTTGAGTGTTTATGGAAAGTAAAATAATATGGTTATAAAAAAAAATAGTAACAGACTGATGAAAGAAATTTCATACCAAAGCCTAATTGATTTCGTTAAAGCATTTGATTTTGAAGTAGATAAAAATGCAATTTTGAAAAGATAAATATTGTGCGCGGCCTTTCCGAAACGAGTTAAAGAAATATGAATGTTCAAAACTGTCTCGAGTAAGACTTCCCCTTGGGATCAAGTTGAATACATGTAATTTTAAACAAAGAAAATATAATGCAATTATTACAAGTTGGTAATTTTATTCCAGGTTTAGCCTTTAAAATTAAATGGTAATGATACCGAAAATGTTGATAATCGGGTGGGATGAGGATGGCAATGTGATGGTGAAACCGGAAAAAAAAATTATTGTTTTAAGTAGGAGATAAGAAAATATACTTAGCTCAAATGGATAAGTGTAGATTACATACTTTCAGATAGTCTGGAACAAGAATTTGATATTGCGGCACACTATTCGGGAATTATTTTACTCAGAGATTGCCGCGAAATGCAGCTTGAAAACGGCATGATCGTTGGCCCCTGTAGCTAAAGCAGTTTATCTCTCATGAGAACTGATCGGGGTTCTAAGCACTGCCATTCGCTGCTCTATGATTGGCCGAACCAGAATTAGCAAATGTGGATAGGCCTTACATCCGCTAGCTTAAAAGTGAGAAAATCTTCGGGATACGGCTGTAATTCCCGTGAAATATAAGTATGAATTAACTGCTATAATTTCAGGAACCTATCTTTCGTCCATGCAGATCTCCTTAGTCCTATTTTGTTCTCTTCGTCTTCTGATAATATTACATAAAGAGCCGTAAGTCGTCATCGTCAAGATACTTATCCATTCTCACTTAAAGCAATAGAAATAATGCACATTACACGCTCTGCAAAGTTCACTTCGAAAGTTTTTTTTTTTACCCCACCGCCCACAATCTCGCACCGTCACCTGAGACCTTGAGGTTGAGTCCTTGTAGTGTGGATGGCACTTTTTTTTTGACAGGCAAACCGGCTGTGGAGTGTCAGTTTTACTTCAAGTTAAACCAGCCTAGTTGGAATGAAGATGTGTAGCTGCCTTAATACCGCAACAAGAATTATGGAGCTGCGGATGGAAAAAGTTGCAGAGAAAGTTGCGTGTTGTGATTGTCTTTATAATTATATTTTCCATGTCACTTTCGCCTTTCCCGTTTTCATTCCTTCCCTCTATTCTCTATATTTTTATTATGTTTGCTGTTTTTCTTCTCTCTCTTTCTCTCTCTCTCTCTCTCTCTCTCTCTCTCTCTCTCTCTCTCTCTCTCTCTCTCTCTCTCTCTCTCTATGACACTCTTTCCCGCTCTTCTATCTCACCCACACACTCAAACTTAATTTTAAACGTTTCAAGTTTCAGTATTATAGACGTTTAAATTAAATGTTGAATTTGTAATAGTTTTGTTATTTCTTTTTTGTCCCGTAAGTATAAAGTTGTGTGCCTATTTCCTTTTAGACACACTCTCTCTCTCTCTCTCTCTCTCCCTCTCTCTCTTCCATTCTTTATTCGCCTTTATTTGTCAGTCTGTTTCTGCCTCTCTGTCTCTTCCCTCCTATTATTTATGATTGTTTTTGGTTTTGTTATCAAACTGATTGTTTTTGTTTTAACAATAGAATACCAAATATATCGAGGACGTTTAGGTCTAGTACTGAAAAAAAAAAAGAAATACTTTGTTTTGAAACACACATTCTCGTATCAGTTTGATCACTCTGGTGCATAGCTGTCTCCACCTCCAATATTTGGACTCCTTATTGCAATAGCGCATACATAAATTATACATGCCTCTCGCAAATGCCAACTTTTTAATCAGTACAACTTTATCAGATTCAGAGCCGATATAATTATTTGAACCAAAAAAAAAAAAAAATAATAACAAATAAAAAAAAAAGTGGGAGTGAGGATGGCGAATCCACTCTGGCGCCACATGTTCCTTTTCATTCATCTCCCTTTCCTCATATTTATTTGATTGAGAAAAAATGGTGAAAGGACGAGACACTATGCCTAAATTTTGGCTGTTGCCCTTTATTTTGCTCTTTTTTCACTTTTGACATTTCCAAATAAATTGCCCTCCACATAGTGTAAATAGAATATTTTAAATCCAATATTGCATGTATTCATTTGTATCTAAAAATGTTGAAATAGAGTGTGTCAGTAACAGACTTTGGAAATAATATACCATTGTGCTGGTGATAAAACAATCATAACAATCAGACATATATACTAACCAGCACAATTGTTTGAACCAAATAACATGTCGTATAAAAATTTTGAATAAAAATCAACAGACGTTGGAAATAATACTAGCACTGTTGAAAAAATAGTCGTTAAAATCAGACATACATGTATATACTAAACAGCACAATTGTTTGTTCCCAAATGCGTTTCATACAGCTTTTCATAAAGTCAGGGGTTCACTTATTCATGCAAGGAATATTGACTTTTTTTTTTACACCCTGGCTGGTAAAAAATGGCGCACAATCAACGAAAGTAGAACTTGTAGTACATGCTTTGGGGCAAAATATTCCTGACCTGTCGGAGTGCAATAAGGTTCCAATTTTGATACAGCAATGTCTCACATCTCATAGGCCTACCTGGCCATTTCATCTTGATTAACCTGATAGAAAAAAAAAAGGAAATTATAAGATCATCAAGAGATAAAACAGTTGATTTTGTTACGGTAAAATTAGCAGTGAATGTCTCTTTCCTTGGCGGAGCAACGATGGTGATTCTAGCCTCTTACAAAATTCGTTTCACTTATCGCCGTTATCGCTGGCGAAAAGCTAAGCGAACCCAAAGTTATATTCTGCAACTCTGCTAGTGTTTTATAAAACATTATGCAGTCTTGTTTCAAAAACCCAGCACTATTTTATATAAGGTCATCTAATCAGCGACGAGGGTAGGATTCTAGCTTCTCACAAAATTCGTTTGCCTTATTGCCGTTATCGCTGAAGAAAAACTAAGCGAACCCAAAGTTATATTCTGCAACCTCTGCTAGTGTTTTATAAAACATTAAGCAGTCTTGAAGTAAAAAACTCGTTCAACAATCTGAATGTCAGACTATGCTTGTGCACGTAGTGACAGCATATAAAAAACTACAACAAAGGCAGAGGCTTGATACCCTACTCCTCCCTTTCTTACTCTGCTTTACACTAACAAGAGGCTGCGATTGACCTGTAACAAGATTGGTTTGGTCTAATGCTATTACAAAAATCGTCCAATCACGTTACTGTATATCAAACACCATCACATGATTGAAGGAAGTCTGAAGGTAGTGGTCTTAGTTAGGAATATGTATTGAGAGTGGAGGGTGTGGTTGGGGTGGGGGTAAATAATGGGGAAGGGAAGGGCCATGTGGTAAAGTCATCACTGTCTAGTTTTTTTTATAAATTTGTTCTTTGATCTTTGTAACAGCCACATGCAAAGAAAACAGGTTCCCAATGTCTCAGTACTTCAAGTACCCATTTCACAACATGGTGCCTAAACTACAATTTGTTCTTCACACATCAGGGGCTCTGGGTCTCCTCCCAATAGTTCAAAGAGGGAGAACTGTCAGTCACCTTTTCATTGGTTGATATTCGTAGAAAAAGATACAAGGTCTGCCAAGTATATGAGTTAAGGTGTTTAAAAGACAACGAGCTTGCCAGTGAACCACTTATTTTAAGGGCGCCGCAGCACCCAGCTCAGAGGCCCCAACACCTATATTTAATGGATCGCAGAGACCAGGTTTGCTCACAGCAAAACCTTTATTTAGTAGCTGCCTAGCAGTAGAATTCAGCCAAATATTTTGGCGAGTTTTGTACAATAAAAAAGGATGATGATAACAATAAGCATAATTAAAAAAATAGGACACAAAATTCCTTAATCGCTAGGTTTTAATTGAGAAAATTGAACAAACAAGATTGTAACAAATATCATTAAAAAATGCTTTATTTTGAAAATAGTGACTCTTAAGTATTTACAGTTCATCCAACATCAGAGCTGTACATTTTTTTTCCTTTGAATCAAAAAGTATAAAGGGATTTGAATTAATATGCATCCTCATGTTGTTTTTTTAAAGTAACCTAATTAATTGAGAAGATTATCACTCTGTTCACCTTTGAGCTCTCAATTTCAGTTCCCTTGCTCCCATCCATTTAAAACAAAGTGAAAAAAAATAACAAATACAGCTTGGGAAAAACGTGAAGAAAAACCTGAATCAATATCACACAAATATATTACACCTGAACAATTCCTTCTCTCAAACAAGACTAATCATGCAGTAAATACGAATGAAACTATTAATATTATAATGCAACAATATAACTCATGAATCAAATATGCCTGACATTTATACTGAGGAAAGGATAAACAATATGAGTTAATTAAATTAATGTGTTCCTTCTGTACATAACTCTCAAGTCCTACCAGTATTTACATTCTCTCTTCGGCACAGTCCTTTAGTAATAAAAGTTAGTTATTGTTTCCTTGACAGACCATACTATAGCACTTGTCCAATAGTTTAAAAACCCCTTTGATTTTTCAAAATTTAGCACACTGTTTATTGTGCATGTAGCACAAATGAATGGACATTGGATACTATGTAAAGGACAATCTGAAATCAGAAAAAATTGAAATGCCATTATTCCCAACTTAAAATAAATGTACTCAACCGTCATATATGGCATCACTTTAAAAAGAAAAAAATTAAAAGAGGAGCAGCGAAGTGTTTTAATTTCAGCAACTGGATGATTTCATAATAATTACTTTAAAAAAATGTATGAGCAATGAAATTAATAATTTAAGCCTACCTAGTACATGTTAATACACAACTTAGAAGCTTTGTGCTTCACAGCATTCCTAAAGTAGTGGCTTTCTGTGCCCATATATATATGCTCAAGTTGGATTCACAAATTTAAAGACAAATCAAAAGGCTTGGTGTCATACTACAATCAATTACAAACCAATGTGGGACAAGTTCCGGGAATGCAACTTTTTTACCCAGCAAGTAGCAATTATTGTTCATTTTGATTTACCTTTCAAAGCTTACACATTGCACCCAAAGAAAGGAACTGGATGTGATTTTTACACTCAAAGGGACTGAGATTATCAATTCTATTTTTCACACTTATTGTTACAAAACCTTTTAAAATGAGGGGTAGTCTAATTTCAAAAGCTTTATTTTTCTACATTCCAACCCAAAAGAATAAGTTATAAAGGAAATAAATATTGAAAGTACCAAAATTGATATTCAAGAAACTTTATATGCAAAAATTTAATCCCAATTCGTTGTTTATTAACATTCGCTTTACACTCAATGAAATTCTTCTTACAAAAATAAACAAATCTTAATTTCCTTTAACTTCTTAATGTGGAGCTGAAGATGAATGCAAACCAATATACAACATTTTCAGCTATTTTGAAAGAACAAAACTCTAGGAACAGCTGCAAAAAAAAACCAAACAAACAAAGCTGCAATGAATAATAGAATCATATTGCTGTTGTCAAACAAACATTTTTGAGATACATGAATGTATCACTTAAAAAATTAAGTGACATCTAGATATTCAATCCTTATTTAGATAACTTGCATACAACAAATGACATGCTTCACTTGGCACATGACCATCACTCTTTATCACTTACAAAATTCATACCACCTACAAAAAATTAACAAGTGTGCATTATATAACATGGTTAATGTTTCATATATTCTCAGATGAAGTTGAGAGAGAAAAGTAATATCTTGATGAAGATATGCAATCAATCTCCGCTGACATTTGTCAGCATGATCACTATTACAGTAGAACAAAATTACGAATTCCTCCAACTCATCTGTTTTCCCCTTCTGATTCTCTCTTTACTGCCTTATTTCTAAATTTGTGTCGAACTAGTTCGAAGTTATAGAAGTTCTTCTAACAATCAGTCCTCAGTTAGAGAAAGAAAATGTGCACCTCTTAAGAATTTGACATTTTCAACTTTAAAAAAAGAATTCTAATATCACATTCACAGATCTTATATTTCAATGAAGTGTTCTACACAGCTGTTGTTATTCCTCTAACAAGCATGCCTTACCTCTTACTTTGACTGTGTAGAAACAATTTGTGTACAAGTGGTCTTGCCTTTAATCCCTAATCGCCAGGTAGAGACCCTCTCTCCCATCCCACCTTACTATAGCCTAGTCCAGTTGGATGTCAACACCAGCTAGGACTACTTGTGGCTAAAATTTCAAAGGGGCCGACTGTAAACTAGATTTGCTTGTCCCACATGTACAATACATGGGTAATAATGACAGGTAAATCTGTCTGGGTCCACCCTTAGCTTAATCAATCAGTACATGGGTGTGAAAAAAGCTGGCAAGTAAGATCTCCTTATTGATGGTTAGGATGCCAGATAACTCAAAAGATAAAATGTTGGACTGACAATAGTGAACTTCAAGTTCAATCCTTTGTCGAGTCCACTGGTGTGATTACGTCTAGCTTTGCCTTGACAGACAGCACTTTGTCTGGGTTAAAGATTATTCAGGAACATGCAAGGTTCATTGTATTTAAACGTCAACTTCAGAGTGAATTTACTTCTACCTAGAAAGAAATTTGTGACCTCAATCTGAATGTAGTCCTAGAGTCTAGAAGATCTAGATCTAGCATCAAGAGTTCGAGATCTGATATGTGTTGAAGTTTGAAGATAAGTTTTCAAATAAAAAGAGTTGGGAATGACAGATCCAGTTGTTTGGAGATATCTGTCTTCAATAAGCTATTTGAAATACTAACAGTAGAGAAAATATGGCAAATCGGGTATCCCTATAATGCTCAGAATTGTACAAAAGTAGCCAAGAAAACATGAAGCCTCTATAGGCTGTTAATGCACTTCGAAATATTCATGAATGCTGTATGAAACAATAAAAATAGTGTTCAAATACGACTTCCTCGAACATATAAAAATTCCCCAATGAATTTGAGCAATGTGTGTCCAACTGTATATTAATTACAAATACATCCTTCTTTGGGTATTTATAATTAGCAAAAATTAACTTGGACCAGCTCTATTCCTAGAAGTTATTATCAGCAACCCAAAGGATATACACGAAACATGCCCATTCATGCCTTAACGTTTAATGAATGCCATCGTAAGATTTACATAATGGATGGATACGCGTATAAAAGACATCATCATTTTAATTGAATCAATAATGAAATTTGAATATGTAAAAATGTCAATTTATCACATAAAAACAAAATCCCCTTCACAACTTATGTGTTTAAATTATTTTGTCCTCTTTGTTGAATTTTCTAAAGAAGTAGATCATATGGTTTTCAGCAATTTAAAACATTCAATCTTTAGAATTTACATTTTGCACATGATATATCAATATAGTGATATGATCTGATTTTACTGGATACTCATTTGGCAAATCATAACATTTTTGTATTTGAAGCAGAGAGACTTTTCAGTATAGGCCTCTATTTGCTCTTAATCTATTCACTTCTTACTTCCAAAGCAACACTTTTCTTAAAAACTCAAGCATATGTGACTTAATTTATTAATTTAATGTAGGTTACCAATTGTCCTTTTCAAGGATCATATTCATTATTATAAAATATAATTGATGAATATTCATAGATTCAGAGACAAAAAAGATTGACTGCAGCAAAGCCTCCTCTTTGATGTGACCTAGTTGCTCTGTGTTCGACTAAACCTCCACATACCCTAGGACTAGAATGGCCAAATACACACACAAGATTATATCAACTTTCAGAGATGTTTTAGTAAATGTACTAGAAAGAGGTTAATTTTGAAACAAATTCTTGAAATTTAAAACAAGCAAAATGAAAACAAACAACAAAAAACATGATTTGTGGAGAAATATACAGCAAATTAAAATAATTGATCAGTATTTATGTTGTAATCAATACATATGTAACAGATCAAGTGAAACAAGTATATCAATGAAGGTTTAGCTGAAACAAATAAAATTGGCAATGCTTTCTTCAAAAGCTCTTTGTTCCATTTAAATTTACTCTTTTTATAATGTAAGATCTGCAATGTAAATGACTGAAAACAACTGGAATTTTTACAATCTAAGGCTCCTTCACATTTAAGTTTGCATATCCTTACAATTCTCTCTTTTTATGAATTTTAATCTTTGCTCGATATAAAGGTATATATTTACCCTTTTCAAAAGATTTTAAAACTATGTTTGAAATTCTAACAATGGTCTTGTCCTTAATGAAGGATTTGTAAAATAATATGCTAAATTTACAGAATGCTGGTAAGATTTAAAAGAGGTTAGTATACCTTTAAAGCTCATAGGCCTATCTCTTAAGCACATTTTCTGATCACTTAAGCTTTAATATTACGGCACACACATCATCAACTTCTTTTAAACTTCCTGAACTAACTTTAAAGCTCATTTAGATCTGTTTATGCATTTATTTCTCATCTTTTAAATTAAAAGAAATTGAGACTATAAAGGGCATAAAGGGCATTTAAAAAAAATCAAAAGTGATTCCAAACATTAACCCCTAAATTTAGAGATAAGAAAATTTACGATAATCTGAAAGTAAGAAATATCCACATTCTAGAGTTACACTGTAAAGATGATTCCCAAAAGAGAATGACTTCCAGCGTGAAGAATATTATCTCAAATGAAAAGAGTTGTGAGCAATAAATTTTCTTTTCAATTCCTAAAAAGGTGAATCAACAACCATAAGACCAAATTGAATAACAATATACTAAGTGAACATATGAATATGACTTAAAGACAATAATCATTGAAATGGAAAAGCAGTCTATGAAAACGTTAACTTCCATATTTGATTCCATAACACTGATTTATTTCTAAATTTGTTAATTGAAACTTAGAACAGGTTGTATAACTTAATTTTTTCAGGCAGTATTTTCACCAGGGACAAATTTGTTCTGAATTAGGAGCACAGTTATAACTTTTTTAGCTTCTGTTTCTGTAACTAAATGAAGGATTATTAAGGACTAATTAAAATTTACAACTTTTGGAATGTGTGGCAAGATGGCAGAAGTGAAAGATAAGAAACATTATGATCATAGATCAATACAAGATATGCCATTCAAGAATGGGGGAAAAAAAAAATAATAATAATAAATAAAGACTTACAGATATTAGGTATCACAATGCACATCAACTGAATTGCATTTATTACACCTCCCCCCCCTTACACACACACAACTACAAGCATAAAACCACACACACAAATAAAAAACCCAGCAATTATAGTGGAATAGGCTTATATGTTGGCTAAGTCAATTCACTAAAATGCTGTAGCTGCCTTAGGAAAGCAGTAAAGAACCTGGACCATGATTTTTCTGCATTGATAACAAAAGGCAATCAAAAGCAGCATTATTTAACCGAGAAGGCATGTTTTGTTGAGGTTCTTCAAATTTTATGTGATTTGAATCTGAAATTATCATAAAAGCATGCATAACCCATACTATCATTACATGTACAAAATGTACAACGCAGTTGATAAATCAATAGCAAAACAAAAAAAGTTATAAATAGAATGCGAGTTTTATGTCACAACAAATGCAATTCAGATTACTGAATTAATCTCATATACAGTAATGTATTCCCTTTCTTTTTCATCCATCTCCCTGAAAACACATTCTATGTGGGCAGAGGAAAAAAATCGAAACTGCTAACAAGAAATGTGGCAGTTTAGGCACAAACATCTGGGTGGTTATAATTTAAAGTTTTGCGTATCTTTGGCCTGTCCCCTTTGATGTGCTCCAAGCTCTGCTTTCTATTGGAACCTGAAATATATCAGGTGGAATATAAATAATCAAAAACAATACTGCGAATTCAGGAATGATGTCAGGCTATGTAGTCATCATATGTCTAATGATAATATTTTTTAGCTTGATTTGTTTGACAAAAGCATGTCCACTATCATAAGCAGAGCTGTCGATTATGAACATTAGTTTCCCTTGTCAGTCATAAAAACTCTTATAGAGAAAAGTTACTGTGTTTAAGTATCATCCTTAGTTAATGTGACCTAACTCTAGCTATTATAATTTACATGGTTTATGTTGCAGAGAAAGTGGTGTAAGATTTGAAAGATATGTTTACATGAAACATAGGCCACCCAAATTTTCATGTCATGCAGTATTCCACTTCATCTGTATTCCTAAATTCTGTCATTTATGCCATATTTGTTTCCAATGCACCTTGTTATTAATTAATCTTATAAGCTATAATATGTCTTATCTTTAGACTGGAGTGATCCAAGAAAGGCAATGAAATTGCTCAGAACTCAATCAATCATGTGCTGTGCTTTTTAGCGTAGGCGATCATAACCTTCCACGAATCTCTATCCCTTGTTGCATTCAGTGCCTCTGGCACTTTTCCTACCTTTGTTAATCCATTCAAACATCTTTTCACTCTATTTTCCCCTGCTGCATTTTCCCTCAATCATTCTAGTTGTCACAAGATGTTCTAGCTTTTCTCCTCTCATCATATGGCCAAAAAGGTTACTTGGTGTTTATGTATTCTATGAGTGCTCATGTTGTGTCGACTTCTCATAACACTCTTTTGTTTCATTTCTTTGCAGTCCATGAGATTTATAGCACTCTCCGAAGGATCCACATTTCTGTTGCCTCCAATTTCTTTTGCACCTGTTTTAAAATTGTTCAGGCCTCCATCCATACATCAAAATGGATTCATTATAATACTCCAGGTCTCTTCTTCTCATCTGAATCGAGATGTGGTTATTTGTTAGTATTAATTTCATTCTCTGAAAACTCTTTTCTTGCTTGCGCTGTTCTTGATGCAATTTCAGTGTTGTTGCCTCCATGACTTGATATTCAAGTACCCAAGTATATGAAATTGATCCCTTTGCTTGATTTTATTCCCATTGATAAAGATTTTGATCTGTGGACACTCATTGTTTGACTGCCAACCATTTCTTGTCTTTTTGCTATTGAATTCCAATCCTTTTTTACTGCTTTCTTCTTCAAAAGCCTTAGTTTTAATCTATATCTCCATTAGATTAGTCTAGACCTAGCTTTAAAACTGCATAATCACTGAAAATGATCAATCTTGCCTTAACTCATTGTGTGCCAATCAACGATGTATCGTCGATATAGTGAGCCGCAGCTGTGCCAATCGACGATGTATCGTCGATATAAGAACCAATGTTTGTTTCGCCATTGGTAGCCCGGTCATGAAACTCTTAAGTTTCCTATGAGAGATAACTCTAAATATATAATAAGTCATAGTTACACAAAAATAAGCCAAACTGGAACCCAATTTCCAATGCATCCTCTAAAGACAATATGCACAGTAAAAATGGCCTGGCACAACCGTGGAAAACGCTCTGGCACACAATGAGTTAAATCTAATAGACAACTATGAGAAAGGCATTAAGTGGTCTGATATAGACCTTGATTTAGATTTTAAGGGTTAAACTGACACTTAGAGTCACGTCATCTTCAGGAAAACAAGAGAAACTGTGGCGCAAATTTAAGTTTGATCTAGGTTCTATCAATGCAAGTAGAATGCATGACATTATAATCTCTCATGTGTAGTTTGTTTGAACTTCCATACATGATTTTGACCTTTATGTCACTAGCTTGTGGAGGGCACAATTTCATTAATCTAGACTATGTAAAAGATGGCTACATACAATGACAAAATATAAAAATTTCAAAAAATTATATTCTTCGTTTTTTCTAAAGAAATTTACAGAAAGATCTTTATATGTATTATTTATATAATTTAATGCCTTTAAGAGCTCTATAATCAGAGTTATTTTAAGTACATGTCTGCTCTAAGACACATTATGGACACATTTTACAATCATGCAACTTTCGGCATTATCAGCACCTACCTATGGATACCAAGGCACTTCCAACAGCCAGCCCTGAGTTTCCACTTGGAGCAAAATCTGAATTCCCAGTAGGAAGCTGTATTAAGAGGGTTAGGATTGCTGCTTTGTTGTCCTTAAGAGGCTCTATTGCTATAGAAGAAGGCTTGTTTCCCATTTGCTGTTCAGCAAAATAGAACCAAAAATATTATGCACCAGAAATATTTAAAAAAGAAAGCAAAATGATGATGGAAAGGAACAAAAACAATAAAAAAAATCATGGGGGAAAAATGTTTTTTTAAAAAGGTCTTTCTCCTCACTCTAGCTTATACAACTAAAAAAATATTTCTGCACATATAAAAAAAATGTGCAATTATTCCAGATCTTCCTTACAATGTAAATTTATTTTCCTTAATTTTCTCAGATCAATATATGAAAGTTTAAGTCTTCATAGAATACTACCTAGTCCAGAACTATTTACAAATGATATTATAATGATCAGAAAAAATATGAGGATGGAAAAGGGAGAAGGAGACCATAACAAAAGAGGGGGTGGAGATAGGGTGCGGAAATCAGGAGAAAGACAGAAAGACAAAGAGATAGAAGGACAGGAAGAAGGTAGAAAAAAAACATTTGGAGGCAAACTTGGCATCAAACACAAGGATATATAGGGATTCTCAACAGAGTACTATAAAGACAAGAGAGCTTACTGTCATGGCACACCTCTCTTCCCTATACTAGAATATTGTTGCTGCACTGACTCCACATCTAAGCAAGCGGGCGAAGAGGAAAGAAGTGTGCTAAAGTGATTGCCAGCCTGGTTAATATACTATTAGAAATAGCCGTAGCTACCACAAGAGTAGATCAATTTTGAGTTGTTTTTTTTTTTTAAAAGGGAACTGAAATGTTTCTGAAGTGAGAACAATAATTATGACTAGGGAATATTTTCCATATTATTTGTATACCTTTCCAATATTTTAAAATGGTCTAATTCTGTGCTCTTTCATTTTCCTTGATTTGTCTAATTAAATTATAAGTCAAACTCTCACTTGCAGTATCTTACAAACTGCTCATTGATGACTTATCATTATGCATTCAGTCGGAAATCTATGTTGGCAAAACTGTGAGAAAAGCTTAATCATTTGCCTCACATGATAATAAAATTTAATTTTTTTTCCAACAAAACCAGTATGCCTCCATAATAAACATGAATGTGCGAATGCCAGTGGACATTGGTTTCTTTCAATAGTTGCCTTAATAAACAACTTTATGAAATCATTACCAAAATAGCTCACACTAATAATATTAACATAAAGGCCATGGAATAACATCAACAACAATATAAACAATAATAATAATAATGATAATGATGATGATGATGGTAATACTTAAAGTATTACTATTATTACTGCTACTAGCACTACTACTACTACTACTACTAGAAAAATAAGAAGAAGAAGAAGAAGAGCAGGAGGAGGACGAGGAGGAAGAAGAAGAAGAAGAAGAAGTAGAAGAAGGAAGAAAAGTTAAAAAAGGCTATTGAGGATCTGAAATGTTCTTGAAAACATTTCAAACTTAATTGTGAAAGATAAAAGGATCATCTTTTCCTCTTTGATTTAACAACTAAATTACAAGTGCTTATCATCTTAAACAACCAAAGAAACCTCAGTGATCTAGGACCAAACAATACCAATGGAGGTCTATGCAAAATAAGATAGGCTGGCCAAGCCAGCAAGCCTTCTTCTTTGTCTACCAGAATCAAGGCACCCGTCTAGTAAACCCTCTAGTCAATATAGTACTCAGATGGATTCTCATGTGTTTGGGAAACAATGTTGTTGTTATACACTATCATTCACATAAGTAGTAACAGGCATACCACTTAAATCATTGTATGAGAAGAGTTAATGAGTACACTGTATCTTTTTTTTCTAAACTAATGAAGGCAGATGAGAAGCTAAAATGTAATGAAGCTAAAATTCTTGACATACTCAAAATGGCAGGTTTCATATATGGCTCAACAAAAAATCCAGCTTACAAGTTTTTGAAACATAACTGTTTCATTATGCTTTAAAAAGCTAACTTGAAGTTTACACTACAGAAAAAGATTTAAAATTAGCTAAACAATAGATTTTTTAAAATTAAGAAATGTTATTTTTCGACTGCAGGCCTGAAAAAAAAAACTCAGTGGAGAGCCTGACCCATTGGAATATTCATAACTATGGTGCTCTTCAAACTATATATATATATGAGAGACAGAGAGAGAGAGAGAGAGAGAGAGAGAGAGAGAGAGAGAGAGAGAGAGAGAAATCTGCTTTCTTCACCTTTTTACGTCTTCTGAGTACTGAATCTAGATGGTCTTTTCTATCAGCGACTACAGGGCTTGACTTCTTTTCAATTTCAACAGCAATGGTGGAAAATGGACGTCGTGCCATCTGCTGCATCTCAACCTCCAAACGCTGCAGAGGAAAAAAAAACTTAAATGTATTTTGTAATCAATAACAGTCACATTTTTCAATAAAACCTGCTTATCATAGAAATCTACATATTTTTTAAGCAACTTTTTTTAATTCAAATTTATAAGAATGATCCTTTCTCATCAGGGTGTAGAGAAGACATAAAAACCCCAGATGCTAATATTTATTTATCTTTTTTTAAATTCATGAAATGCAAAATGGAGTGTTGAGAAATAGACTAGAATTAAAAAAAAAAAATACAAGAACAAAAAACTACTTACCCGACCTCTCCTGTAACTTTCCACTTTGTGCTTAATTTTCCATGCTGCAGCAACCAATAAAATCAAGGCCAGAAAGCAGCTAAACAAAAAGAACAAATTTTAAAAAAAATCTCTCAAGTATCAGTTTCTTGCTAGCATTGTTCACAAACATTTTATGACTGTTCCTTCGATTATTCTTTACTTTTTTTAAATCTTTTTATCTTAAGTATTTCCAAACTGACTTTAACATAAACTAAAAGGCTAAAATATTTTTGATCAATTATAAGTGCTTTTGTATCTTTTAGAAAAGTCACTTAATACTTTAAGTACCTCTTATCAAGTTTCATTTATATCATAGCAATACTACATATGTGTGAAACAGAGTATAGAGACAACAAGTGTTTAAATTATTTTGAAAAAAAAAATTAGTAATAAAAAAGTTTTTCAAAGGATGCAAAATGCATGATCATAAGCTCAGGTTATCAAAGCTGGTACAGCAATACAGTTGGTAAAATTTATCATGAAAAAGCAATCTAGATCTACTATATGCATTTCAATGCAAAGTGAAACATTCAATACAAAACAACAGATTTGGAAATTAATTAATAGTTACAAATAAACAAATCACTTGCAATAAGTTTCAGACAAAATTGAAATTTTCTTTTTTTCTCTTCAAAATGAAGAAACATTTTTTCTCCGTTATATATAACTCCTCATATTTTCATTACTCTACAAAATGATTTTTTTTAATTCAACAAAAAAGTACTTTAGATATTCTGCCTTATGAAATTATTTATCAATATGATATGTGAGCAATACACAATTGAGTAACATTCGTGTATTGTAAAAATTGATGAGTTACAATCCCCGTTGACTCACCTAAAGAAAATGATAAAAAACTTATAGAGATTGATTTTTTCTTGCTGAACAAAAGAGATCTGTAATATAAAAAGGGGGATTTAAAAGTTATAAATCAAACTGCATACCTGATCAAAATTGAATTAAAAATGAGTATATCACATGAACAAAAATAATGTTACCATGGGGGAAAGAAAAAAGTCAAACACAGAAGAACCTGCAACACCGAGCCTTTAAACAAACAAGAAAATAAAAGAAATTTTACAATAATGAAAGGGAATACCTCAGTTTCTCAAGGGAAAAGCAACTCACAACAGACTATAAAATACATGTACATAAAAAAAACAAAAATTATAAGCTTACGACAAATGGATAGAAACATTATGCCCTTATGGAGTAAATCAACTGAGGAAATCCAATTCTGAATGCATAAAATTATTGGAGTATTACAAATTACCCTAAATTTTCCTTTGAAGCTTCAATCCTCAAATAAAAGTAAAAATTTGGGTTTGCAAGAATGAATACTGCAAAAATCTAACAGAAAGGCGGAAAGGTCAACCTGCTAATTACCTCTTCAACAAAAGCAAGAGAACATTTTCTTCCTTATGCTGCAAGCACTTCTGTTCATGCTACCTGCCTCAATTGCTTTTTTCTTCTACAATTCTCTTGGTAGCAGCTTTCATTTCCAGCACTATCAATACTTTTATTTACTACTGCTATCAAAAAGACTGCGGCTTAATAATTTACTATTACGGATGACTTTTAATTACACCATTATACTCAAACCTCTAATAAGCTGCTAATGATAAGGTCAAAGCCTTTTTTTTACAACTGCTGATGCTCAGACTAAAGTAACTAATTTTACATCTGGACTTTGATTAATCATACTTTTATCACGATTATTTCTACTACTAATGTCCTAACATTTTAATAGCCTTGATATAAATACTAATACAGCTGCTGCCACAACTAATCTGCTACTATAACAAATACTAATTGTCTTTATCAATACTACAAGCACTACATGTAATAATATTATTTTATTTTTCCCACTATTCTTCATTCAACTGAGCACCTATATTTCTGCTGCCATTATATTTGCAAATCTATTATTCCTCCTAAATTTGTTCCAGAATTAACTGCAATCAAAAAAGATCAAATGAATTTGAGTGAATAGTGCTGAAATATGTTTGAAAAATAATTTCAGCCATTCTGGTTGCTTTTAGCCATTTACATATTCTTCTTTCATGTAAATGAGTATGGTATTTAAAATATATTCCAAAATTAACATTCTACAGAAACTTATGCTTCATGCTTGTTTATCAAAACTGTAAAGAATTACTTTAAGGGGACTGCTTTTTAAGAAGAAATCACTACAATTAGCCTTTATTAATCTTTTTCAGCACCTACAAAGGCAAAATTTTACCACTTGCAATGACCGAAACCATTAATCCTGATTAAATGATTCTAAAAAAAAAGCTCATACCAAACCTACTTTTCAACATTAGACAAGCACATTTTTAGCACATTGGATATTTCTTCCGTCTCTTTGATTTGCATAAGAGAAAGACAAGTAAGAGTAAGTGATCAAGCCATGCACTTCTTATGTTGAACCTCAAGAGAATGGGCTTTATGACAAATGAAAATGCAATAAAAAAAAAAAAACCAAAGCAGAAATAGCTTGACAGTAAACACCTTTCCACAACATATGCAATCTGGATCATTTCCTTCCTAAAACCTGATCAGTTGCTCAGCTAAGATTTGTTTTAATTATCTTATTTTTGATGAATCAGCAGGAAATTGGTACCAGATTGATATTTATTTAAGAAAAGAAAAAAAAGAGCAGCTGGTATTGAATTTCTATCTTACACCACAGGCACTAAACCGAATGGCACTGAACAAAGGGGAAACAGAAACAACAGCAACAATCAAAAGAACATCAAAATGCAGGAAGTTGACAAGAGTAATATGGGCACACCACTTTATTCAAATTCAAAATTTTCAGCTACTATTGTACATACCTAAAGAAAATCACGAAAAAATTAACAAGATCTATTTTGGGAAACTGTGAAAAAGATATCTGAAAAGTTAAAAATATAATTATTTAGAACCAGAACCTTCATACATATATTTTAGAGGACATTAAAGTGCAGAGGGTTCCAACTAAACTGCTAGTAAACAAGGGCAGTATGTACACAAATCTCCATGAACAAGTAAATCAAAATGAAATTAGACATAATTGGAATATATTTAATGAAACGATGAAAGATTTTCCATTTGAATGCATTTTACTGCCATGTTCAACACTGGAATCTGGCATCTATACAACCACAGCCTGAGGAAATCCTTTTTCTGTGAATTGAAATTTGTTTTCTTTGAGTTGTACATATATTTTCCTACCCCAGAATCCAATAGTAAAACAATTCAAATTTGTCTCATAGTATGAGTAGTGAGTAATCTCAACTCTTCTTTTAGATAATTGCCCTCCTCTCAAACTCAAATTATTTTAGAATGATTTCTCCACAGTCATTTCTTAATCTTTATTAGATATCATATTCTCATTTTGTGAAGCTCATATCTCTTCATTCAACTGGCTCATCTTTCCTTAGCTGTAACTTTAAAAAAATTCTAATTATTTGATAAAAACATACCTGAAGTAAGAATGGAGTCTTGAAGTCATAGACGTAGACCATGAATGTAGTGTTTTCTTTACCACCAAAAGCGTATTGCTTATGTTCGAACTTTGTGCGGAAGTAATCACAGAGGCGACCACTCACATATTCAGTTTCGCCAGGAGAAGATTCTGATATGAATAGAAATTAATTTTTTTAAAACAAAACTTAAATACCAAGTTTACTCACAGCATATTTTCTAAAACAAAGCTTTAATAGGAAGTTAACTCACAATACATCTTTTCTTTCCATATTCATACTTAAGAAAAGACATGAAACTTTAATGTAATAAGAAATGCACTCAGTAAATTTGGTAACATGTTTTTGCTACCAATGTATCATTGAAGCCAGCGAAATTCAAAGGAGATGGCAAATGTATTTCAAACCATGAAGTGGGTGAAGAAATCACATTTCAATGGTGAACTGCTGAAGAAACAGATTGAAAGGAGCACCAGCAATGAAGAAATAAAAACAGACATTAAGTCCAAACAGAAAAACAAATGAACTGAAAAACGTCCCCAGCATAACACATCTGATGCATATTGTATTATAATCTGTCTGAAGAAGAGCAAGTAATTATACTTAGACATAGGACAGGTTACAAACTACTAAACCAAAACCATTGTACAAAATATATGAGGCTGATAAATACCTTTGAAAAAAGAAACAACAAAAAATAAACAACCAACTAAACAGATCATTTCTGATGAGAATGTGCATTACATGACATATTAAGAAAAAAAAATCTAGCCATAAACAGCCTCAATCAGACAATAGCTTTTTGGCAGCCTAGATGGCCTTAAGCGCACAGCTGTTTACATGAAGGAGAGCGGAAAGTCCATCTAGAAGTGAATGAGCAACAAAATTAGCACTACTCGCACAAGAAGGAAAGACAAAGTAAAAATCTAAAAAACAAATGGCAAGGACAAAATATTTTATTACAAGAGCTTGGAAATGGTTCTAATCAAAGAATGTACTTAGACTGAAAATTAAGTCGAATTTCAGCTGTTTTAAAAAATACAAAAAAGTGCTGTTGGTGCTTTTTTTTTTTTTTCAAAGTTCAGGATTGTCATGTCTTATGAGACCATAAAAGATGGGATGTTTTGATCCTACGGTGATTTTGCTGACATTTTAACACATCCAAACAGAGAGTAATGATTAATGTCTAATCCTATATTTTAAAAAAATTAATTTAGTGTAATTCTGTTTTTTGATATTGTCCACCAGGGGCATAATTTAACGGAAAAGAATTAAATCAGTTCTTTATTGAAATTACAATCATTTTTAAAAATTCTAAACTACATTTGAGATCTACATCTCTTGTTATGTGACTAGAATTTCTTCCCATTCTTTCCCACTACATTTCACTTGGATGAAAAAATAATCTATCCTAGCTTAATTTGAAAGCAACTGAAGATTTGCAGCTAATTGATGCATTGGCCCTAGAATTATTTTTTTCCAGCACAGCTGATATATGGCAACAGGAGAGGGTACACGTGACAACCAGGCTAGTAAGACATTTTGTTTTTCTTATTATTTTTCAATTTAAAACTTTCATAATCAAAAAATTAAAATGGAGACCTGATAATAAACCTATAGAGACATTTGAGGATAACTGTGAATTCGAATTTATAAAATTCTTACAAATAAGTTTTTACGCTGTCAGAAAAAAATTAAATCTAGCCATCAAAGGTAACTGTTCAGGATCCTTAAATGAAATTTTCTGATATACTGTTTCTAGCACAATTTTGAAAATTGGTGGACAGCTCAATGTCAGTGATCAGGATGCTCACTTGATTTGTATGTTATGTTGATAAAAGCTTGTGTTGAACAGTTCAGAGTGAAATCCACATCACGATCACTCTGAAAAAAGATTTCAAAATTTTAAGTTATTATACACTCTTCAAAACCGACGTAATGTTTTTCACTTGCTGCAGCAGCGTATCTGTTCCATAAAGCTTTTGTGCGCTTCAAAGCTTACAGAAGTTATGGGACTTGAAAATTCTTGAAACATTAACCCCTTTATTTTTTCGGCTGAACCCAAAGGCACTTTCATGTATGCAAAACCGTTTTTTTTTTTACCAACAATAAAAAAAAACATAAATAAAGACTATATTTTTGTGTCATAAATTAATTTCATCTCTCCTATAAGAGGGTGTAAGGGAAAAGCAGGATCGAGACTAACATTTTGAAAGGTATTCTTTATTTTCCTTGACATATCTGAGGTAAACTCATAGCATTATAGACAAAAAAAGGTTATACATGGATTAAAATTTAAAATCTTTTGAAACGTCTTCGATGATCTTGTACTATTAAGTGCATACTACGGTGGGTCTGTTAAAGCCTTCCAAAGGACCAGTCTATTTTTGTTGCAAGGGCTTTGGTTGTGAAATCATGATGTAAAAATTTCTAGCTTCCAATAATGTATGTATGCCACACATTTAAAAACTCAGCGATTAAACATAAAAAAAATATAATATACTTGTCATGTTTTTCAAAACTTAAAATTCTACACAGGGATGGAAATTTTGTTTTTCAAATGTTGATGCCCTTTCCCTTCCTTAAAATGGTGATAGTTGATTGAAAAATTGGCTGCATCAAAATTATAGAAGGCTTTTTTCAAAAATTAAAATCATATTCACTTATTTTCCATTGTTTCCACTTTCATACTAATTTAAAAATCAATTTATTTTCAGAGAATAAAAAAAAGGAAAAAAATACTCACAGAGGTTGGAGTATTGAGAAAATTGATGGTTGTGTAATTTTGGTCCTCAGGTTTGGATAAATTAAATGTGTACTGAAAGTCTGTTGTCAGGCGATCTGTAATGGCAATGAAGATAAACATATTATATGCACTTGCACCAATAAACCACAGAATCACAATATCTTGCCACTGATTCTAAATAGTCTTATGTCGGCAATATAAATTTGAATAGTTAAAAAAAAAAAAGGTTTGAAGGTATGTTAATGTCTCTTTCTCTTGTTATTTCAAAACAGCCCTGCTCCCCCCCCCCAAAAAAAAAAAAAAAAAAAAATTAAATAAAATTAAAATTGCCCCTTTACCAAACTCCATATTGGAGATAGGAATATCATTATGAGAATTGCTGTTAAAAATGATTGGAGGTCTCTTTTCTTGCAAAAGAATCATTGCGTTTAAAGTCCTTGAGATGCCAGTTCTTACAAACAGCAGTCTCTTGATTAATTCCCCACAGGTTTTGATTAGATTTCAACTTATCATCAAAGCTCAGGGGTTCCATTTTTTTTCATTTTCTCAAGAGCTACATTTTTAATAAAATAATGATGGGTTCTGAGAGAAATAAAATGTCAAGCAATTCTGGCCTAGATCTTGATGATATTTCTGATGGTTCTCTCTTTATTGCGGATAAAATTCCATTCAGGAAGCTTAGAGCCCTCATACATAACTTTTGATCTAAACCAGTTGCAGAAAGTTGATCAGAGTGACAAACACTTCTAATTTTTAGATAGATCTAAACCTTAAAAGCCAACCTACAATGGGTGGGCATGCTAGGGTGAAATTTCCTTCTCTTTATCTGAATACCTCTGACAAAGGTGGTTTAGGAGCTAGCTAATAGATTTAGAGATATGAACTAGGACCAGCCTTCAATTTTTTGACAAGATAAGACACCTACTATAGACATTTATTGTGATTTCACAACAAAACAAAAGACAGAAGTAATATCAACAGAAAAAAAAACTTACAATAACAAGTTCCTCCATTTTTAGGATTACCAGTATACTTGTTCTTGTCATCACAACTAAAAGGAAAGAGAAGAGGTGAATCATATAAAATCAAATACTCTTTCATCTAAAATTTCATATAATTCAAGATGCTAATGCAACAGCATAACCTGAAACAAACCTGGCAAATTGATCGTCCTTATTTCCAACATGTACTGCCTATCCAACAAAGCTAGTTGCAAATTACTAACCCAATTATCTTCCTACTCCCCTTCAAAAAATAATCTTAATAAGTAAGAGAAAATTACCTACCCTGGACATAAACGGCAAGCCTTATTGACTCTTGGCATACTACGATAGTATCAGACCCTTCTTAAGAACAATTTCTTTTAATCATGAATGATCTAATTCCATGCAGCCTCGAAGGCTTTTGATACCATTCAGTCATTGATTGTCAACAACATTGTCTGTCAAGTAAAAATGAAGGCGTCAAGAAAACGCTGGCATTCACTTATATTTTACAGAAAAAAGTTTTGAAAGTTGGGCCCGATTTGAAGCAGCACTAAAGGCTATTGAAAGAGAAACTAATTTGGGTGAGTACCTTATCTTGGTCATCGATATTGTGAAGTTATGTAAATTTGTTTCGCTCGTTATAAACTAGATCTAGATCTCTTTACACTAGACAACCACAGGCCAAACCATAACATCTCAGTCATACACTAGATCTGGATCTAGCCTCTCAATAATTGAATATCTAGCTGTAGTTTGATATAGATTATAGATTGCAGATTAGAAGTCATCACTTACATCTTGAATCTAGCTCTACCCTAAGAATAAAACCTGAGCAATGTAGCAGAGCTGCCAATCTAGTGCATATGTAAATGTATAACTCAACTCCAAAAATCACATTTTTTTAAATGTAAAGGAACAATCTTCATTAAATGTAAAAAAAAAAAAATGCATTTCCAAACAAAGTCTAAAATCCACGTTTGATAGGTGCTGTATTTCTACATCTAGATTAATTTTTTTTAACGTTATGGGCCTTTCTTACATTCCCTAATGAAATGCTGAGCAGCGACCTCACTGTCACTCCGAACTATCAAGTACTTTTAGGTACATGAGAAGTTGACCCATGAGGTGGAACTGACAGTATGTTTGAGAAAATCTCATAGTTTTCTGCCACTCCATTGGGTCACTGTTACGCTGCCCGACAAATCCAACAAGCTTGATCTATTTTGGCACAGTTATTTGATAGCTGGGGCGAGGCTGGCGGTGTCTGTGATTGATGGGCACAGGAAAATAAAATTTGTTTTTTAACTTTTTGACAACATTAGCTGGAGCCCAAATCTATTTAGATATTCATAATCAGCGTGTCAAAATTAGTTAAAATACTTGAGAGGAACAATTTTAATCATTATTTAAAATAGTTTTTATTTTTATTTTGCTTGTATTGAAAAGTACTACCCTGTTCAAAGGTGGGTATGGCCAGGTTTCTTTCAATATATTTATAGGGGTAAAGTGTGTTCTCTTCAAAAGCCATTTTTGGACCAAAGATCCTTTTTAATTTCATCTTTTTTCAGCAGAAGTCAGTATAAAGATGGCTAAAAATCATCAAGATCTTCTAAAAATGAATCCTCCAATAGAAACTGCTGTTTTTGTCGACAAACACAGCATGCGTTGATATTTTTGCACCTTCTAATAATTGAATTGAATCAGCAAATCTTCAAAATGAAGTAATCATACTGCTTCTTGCCTCCAACTCAGAGCCAGCCAACTGCTGAAAGCCTATCGGGCTTACCTTACAGTGTAGACATGCTTTCAAAGTGATAATTAATTGATGGGCAGAACTAATGGGTACCTGATGGTTCAGACTGACAGTGAGGACGGCCCATTATTGACAATTTCTCTGGATCCAGAAGCTGAAAACTGAACTGAAGATTTCTTTGGTCAAGGAGCAAAGGCAATGTGCTGTTCAATAAGAAAAGTTAGCTATTGTTGTGAAAGCTTTTTTTTAGATCTTTTTAGACATTTATTACCATTCAAGTTACAATAAATGGGCAGCTATGATTTCTTGCTAGACAGTGCATTTTTAGGCACTCTTAGCCAAAATTTTTAGCTTTCTAACAAGCATTTAAAAGCATCTTTAAAAAGATTAGTAAAAGAATAGAATTTGCTGAATTTCAATATTATTTCATAAAAAAGTAAAAATTGATGGTTTATGAAATTATTCTTATTAATTTATATGTAATCTGGATATAAATTAGATGATAAGATCAAAATCTTAGTCCAAATGGTAAAATCTATATCTAGATTCTTCATCAAGAGTCTGAAAAAGAAATTTGTTTTTATGAGATCCTTATGTTGTATAAAACTGAAAAATTAAAAAAAAAGTGGTATATAAAACCACCCCTTGTTATATAGGGCTAACCCAACTCCATCTAGAAGTTCTAAATCTAAATCTAATCCTTAATTTTATACATTCAGAATCTATAAAGGACTCTTTTGATTATTTGTTTGTAAAAAGCAAGAAAAAAAATGTTTACTTGTAGATATCATGAAGGTTAAACAGCTGAATGCACCCAGCTCCCCCTCCCCCCTCCCTTCAAAAATAAACAACAAAACAAAACAATATTCTTTTCTCTAAATTATAATAAGTCTAGATATGCAAATTGAGAAACCGATCTGATTAGACGGAATGAAGAAAAAAGTAAACAATTCAATATTCAACATACTGGACTATTCCAACAACAACAACAACAACAACAATGCCTATCTTCACACCTCTATTCACAAAAAAAATTAATAAAAATTACAAAAAAAAAAACAATTGGACAATATCCATGCTCTTTAACACCATATTAAATCCTTTTGATAAAACAACATCCTTTTCCTTTGCAGGATTCAGAAAAAATAGCAGTGTACTTACAGATTATCGATACAATTTACAGATTAAAACAGTATTTAAACAATAATAATAAAAAGAAAAAGGTAACAATACAAATATGTAAAAAAAAAAAAAGGGAAGAGGGACAAAGGTTGTTTACGCTTTATAATGTGTGGTTATTTAAAAAAAATGACATGCAGTGAAATAAGCAAAATTTCTATTTGTGTAATAGGAGGTATACAAAAAATATGAGTTTATAAGCATGCTTCATGATCCACTTTGGCATCGACCTCTTATACTAAAACCTGATTTTCTAAAGCACACTTAATCCCCAATAAAGTACTAAAATAATTTACTGTGAAATGCATATATTTTTCCACAAACAATATAAAGCACAATGCCTTTCTTGAATCATAAGTGACCATTACAGAGGAGCAGCTACTAGAAACAGTGCACCAATTTAACATGACAACATTTTGTATTGCCTACAGTTAATTATTAACTTATTTTTCACCCAAGTGTTGTTTAAAAAGTCTTTCTCAAAAACTAAACACAATTTGTTCAGAAAATATTCCAAATTTACCCTTCCCAGTCCAAAGTGTTCTGGGTGCTTATGGCTACACCACAACTCCACCTTTTGCTATTCTTCTGGATCAGGTAATACCACTCTTTGTAGGGAAGAATTCAAGCATCTAATAATTCGCATCTTTATCTCAAAAACGCTTTTTTGATTACATATGTGTACAGATGAGTCTGTGAAAATAACAGTACTTCTTTTGAAGGAATGCAAATCTTTTGGTTACTCATTTTACTATCAATGCAGTCAATCTGGCGTTATCATTTCATACATGCTTTATTTTAAACAATTTTTCTTTATAAACATAATATGCTTACCTTGAACAGTTCATACCAATCACACCTCGAGTGCGACAGAAACAGGCTCCAGTGACATGATCACAAGTATCTGCTTGATTATTGCAGGAGCAGGCTTAAAAGAGAAAGATATTACAATGGAATTAAAATATTATCAATTTCCTCAAAATTTTGATCACAAATTTTCATTATTGGTGCATGCTGAGTATCTTCATGTTTCAATGAATTTTTATTGCTAGACGTGTTTAAGAATCACAGTAAACACTTGAATATTAAATATCACTGATGACAACCAAATTTAAATCTGATGACACCTCCCATAATCACCGCAAAAATCCTTTGATGAATTATCCTGGTGCATGCCAATAAGTATACAAAAAAAATGATCACCTACTTAAAATGTCCTCAAAATTATGTGAAAAAGATCTGCCTGGAGTAAAATTTGCCATCTGTAGAACATATTGAATAGGCTCATAACTTAACAATGTATGAGTAAATGAAAAAACAAGCAAACAATGAAGCAAAAGCACATACAACAAAACAATTAAAAAAAAAAGAATAAAATACTAGTCATC
>JAWDGP010000706.1:147500-158166 GCA_033675545.1 Elysia crispata
TTAATGCTATAAATCTGTCCTTGTTGTCAAGTTTGCTTGGAGACACTTATAGTTTTGAAAACCATCCAAATATTCAAAATTTCCCTTCCCAAAGAGTCCTATTAAATATGATGAGCTCCACTACAAATAAACATATATTGATGAAACAATATGGAAAAAGATTTAACTGGAAAGCAGCAAAATAATACACAATTTAGAAGTCAAATAAAAAATAAAGAAAAAGAAAATTACTCACTTGGGCAATCATTAAAGTACCATCTTTTAGATGGGCAAATACTACTATCAACAATGTAACCACTACTAGTTCGGGAGATCGGTCCAGTCATACTTCCATCATAGCAAAGTCCTACTCCTGTGTTAGATTGATCATTGCACCAACCACATTTTGGATTAGCCTGGCATTCACTGCAAGACTTACGTTGATTGCAATCACTCTCTGAAAAAAACAAAACCAAAAGAAGCTCAGTAACATTCAGATGTCTTCCTAACTGTAGGATTTTTTAGAGCAAGAAACCTTGTAAACCATGAAAAACTGCTAGACTAGTAATGTGCCACATTTTGGAGCTGTTTAAGGACCAAGGGATTACAAATGTCTGCATAGAGACATGGCTGCCTTTCCTATAAGTAATTGTGTACTGCTGTGGTGGATGACCAATAGAAAGAGAAATGGGCAGAATGTAAAATTAATTCTACCTAAATAAATAATACTTATAAATGTAGACTTAGAACAGAACTATTTATTTTTAGTAGATTGTCTAAGTAGAATCCCCTATGTAAATTAGGTTTACAAATCTGTAAAGGTAGACCTATAGAAACCTGTCTCTGATTAATATGTTTATAAGAATGTGTGTTCATATTTTTTATTTGTTTGTTTTGTTTTAGCCAGTTCTACATTCTTGTTTGACATTTTTTGGCTTTGATAGCAACAAAATGTATATCACCTTAGTCCAAAGCCAATATTATGACACCATCTTTTATCCACTAACAAAAGATATATACCAAAAGCATGCAGCAAAGAGGGATTGAGGAGTTTTGGAAAACATCAGCCACAATTTTTAAAGTCTAAAACCAGCAGAAGAAATTCTCATTGATCTATTTACCCATCCATCTATCTACATCTATAATTCATATCGAATTATTTGCTTGAAATATAAAACATGTGAGAGAATTATCTAATTTTTTGTGTCAAACATCTTGTTTACACATAAAAAAAGGGCTCATATATCTTAATACAAGAGACGATTGATATTGAATCTCACTCACTATGAAGGAATGACGACAGAGACACAAAATTTCACACACATACTATCACTTTTCTACATAGTCAACATCCAAAATGACACCTTTTTTCAATTTTTAGTTAATACAAACCTTGGCAGTTAAGATATGCATTAAACCAAGTATGTGCAACATTTGTAACGTTCTAATTGTCCTCTAATCATATTTCCTTGAGTTTTGTCGATGCAAGGGTGGGGTAAAAATTTAAACCCACATTGAACTTTAGTAACCCTTAAAATTTTGCTTGATGTGTTGGAGCATCCAGTTACAAAAGAAAAGTATGTTTGCAGTTTTACGGATCATTTTGTTGCAATTAATTTTTTTTGTATTTTTAATAGACTTAGTAGTCAACATTATACTGTTCTATTCCTTGGAAGATAGTCATAGAATGATGCCTTCACTAGCCTAAAAAAGTCGCATGGTTGTTACTACAACATGACATATATATATACTCTTTTAATTATTTTTTTTGTAAGCATGGTTCAAATGGGGTTTTCTACTGACAGTTCAATGCTGGGTGAAACTGACTAAGTCAGGTTTCATTCACATCTACAAGTCTATCAAAAGGATGGTATTATTTTCTTTCACAAAATTAAAATATATCCTGCAAAACTTTCCTTTCAGCTGTCATTTCTCCTGCAGACAGGCAGGACAGCCACCTGGCAAAGATCTTAGACATGTTCAAATTATTATTCTGGGAATTCTTAACATAAGCATAAAACAGTGTCTCTTATTGTAATCCTTCGCTTCGGATGAACAAGTTTTATCTTTGACAAATTTTTCTCAGTGATGACAACTTGAGAACAGTGAGTGTGATTCTCTTCAACCATATCCATATGCCCGAATTTGAACTCTTTTACCTCAAATTGAACCACAAAAAATTATGGTTTCTTTCCCTCTAAATTTCCGACACTTTTCAAGAGATCTCAGGTGGGTTACTTAGGTCTTGAGGTAAAATTTCCTTCTTCTTTCTAATGGCAGAAATAGCAACTTTGTGTATATAGGCGTCTCCACTATGGTTTTAGTGTTTTGGAGCACTGGAGCACAAAAAACTATTACACAGGATTTTCCAAAATATTGTACACACCAGTTCGAGTTCTATTTAATAACAATTAATTGAAATCCAATACCTCCATTATGATAAATCATACTCAATACTGACCTCCCCTCATAACTCTAAATGATGAAATAAAAGAACATTTAGAACAATAGCTGGACTTAACATTCACATGTGAAGTTTCGTTTAGACCAACTTTCAAATAGATGATGTTCCTAAAAAAAGGACAGAGAGAGTTATGCACCTTGACTAACTGGTACTTTTAGACCGAAAATTAAAGCGATATATAGGCCATGTTCATGGTTTATGAACTTATAAACCTCGCTCTACTTTAAAAACGGACAAAAGAAGCTGAGTTTTACTTGCATTTTGCACTTGCAAAGTCGAAAATGCATACTAAATAAATATTACACTCAAAACCCTGTCTAAATCTAAATTTCTATATAATTCTTTGCAAGACTCCCAGATGTAATAATTTAGCCTAGATCTAGGTCTATGTTTATAGCTCCCTAAATGTAAGAGAAACATTTTTCAATTCATTTTCTAGTTTGTTATACGGCTGATTGTTCTTTAGAATAATTTTTAGTACCAGAGACACAGAAAGAAGAGACTGGAAGTTCTCCGTTTAGCCTTAGCAACAAAACCAGTTAATTTAGCCTTAGTCTAGCAACAATATCCCCATTGATGTAAGATCCAGCGTATGTTTTTCTTTCTGTGCGCCTCTCTCTCCTTCCCTTCCTCCCCACTTTTATGTCATCATGTAGTAACAGTGTTTTGCAAAAGCCTTGAGGTACTGATGAAATTTTAAAGAAATAGACGATGTCGCCTGTAAACTAAAATTCATGGCGTTTTATACATTTAATTATCCAATTTCACTTTCACTTGAGGCAAAGACATAGAGGGAGAGAGAGAGGAGAGAGAGGTCTAAAAGGAAATAGGCACACAGCTTTACAATTGCGGGACAAAAAAGAAATATCCAAACCACAGTGGAACACGATAAGATCTAACACAGATCCCTCAAAATCACTAACTCCTCGAACTCATCCATTTTCCCCTCCTGATTCTCTCTTTATTTCCTTCTTATTTCCCTGTTTTCATCGAACTAGTTCGAAGTTATATCACGTTTTCTTTGAACAATCAGTCCTCAATAAGAGAAAGAAAATGTTCGCCTCTTAAAAAATTTGACAGACTGTGACTTTCATCCCATTTGCAGATCTCAAATTTCGATCAAGTGCTCTACCAGCTATTGTCATTCTTCAAACAAGCAAGCCCTACACCTCCCTTTCACTGTGTAGAAACAATTTGTGGACGGGTAGCCTAGCCATTTATCCAAAGTCACCAGGGAGAGTCCCCACCTTAGCCCCATACACCCGGCACCAGTTGCTAGGTCTACCTGTCACTAAGACTTCAAAGGGGCCGATTGTAACCAAGATTTGCTTGTTCCACGTGCACAAGAAATGAGTAATGATGACAGGTAAATATGTCTGGGCCCACCCCTTGCTTAATCAATCAGTACATAGGTGTGAAAAAAGCTGGCAGGTAAGATCTCTTTTTAGACGTTTAGGACACTAGATAGCTCAAAAGGTAGAATGTTGGACTGATAATAATGAGGTTCAAGTTCAAACCTTTGTCAGGTCCTCAAGTGGGATTAGGTCTAACTATGCCTGCATAGACAGCCCCTGTCTGGGTTAAAGATTATTCAGGAGCAAGTATTTGAACGTTGACTTTACACTGAATGTACACCTAGCTAGAAAGAAATTTGTGACTGAGATCTGAATGTAGATCTAGAGTCTAGTTCTAGCATGAAGAGTTTGAGATCCGATAAGCGCTGGAGTCGGAGGCAAGTTTTTACATAAAAAGAGTTGGGAATGACAAATCAGGTAATTTGGAGGTATCTGTCTTCAATCTCTATTTTCTATTTGAAGTCCTAAAAGTAGGGAAAATGTGGCAAATCGGGTATCCCCCTAATGCTTGGAATTGTACCGAAGTAGCCAAGAAAACATGAAGCCTCTACAGGTTGTTAATATAAATATTTCCGAAAACCTACTGTATTATCCATTCAAAATTTCAATGTTTCACTTTGTAACTATTTCCTTTTAAACCTTGTATTACACTATTTATAGACACACATGCATCCTTTTAAGTCCTTTATAATTACCGAGTTATCCTCAAAGTGTGGCTTTTTGCTTTATATTTAGAGGAGAGAGAGAAAGAGAGAGAGGGAGAGCATGAGGTTAGAGAAATGAGAAAGAGAGGAAGACAGAGAGGCAGAAAGAGAGGAGAGAGAGGAAAGAGAGAGGGGGAGAAAGAGAGAGGAGAGAGAAATAGGGAAAGAGAGAGATGAAGAGAAGAGACAAGAGAGAGAAAGAAGAATGAGAGGGAGAGAAAGAAAAAGGGAGGAAAAGGAAGAAAGTGGGAGAGGAGGGAGTAAGAGTGAGAAAAAGAAATAAAGAGGGAGTGGGAGAAAGAGAGGAGAGAGAAAGAGAAAGAGGACAGAATGGAAGAAAGAGAGAGTAAAAGAGAGAGAAAGAGATACTTACAACAGAAAGAAGTAGACCAATAGCTAATTTTGATTAATGCTAACATATTCCTATATAGTTACAGAACTTTATTGCCACTGTGCTGCACTGTTGCAAATTTTTGTAATACCATTAGACCAAACCAATCTTTTTACAGGTCAATCACAGCCTCTTGTTACTGTAAAGCCGAGTAAGAAAGGGAAGTGTTTATTGAGATGTTAAGAAAAGCAAGACTTGAGAGCATGGTATGTTTGTGTGTGTTGGGTATCAGGCCTCTGACTTTGTTATAGGTGATTTTTGATATGTTGTCACTATGTGTCCAATGGCAGGAAAGCATAGTCAGACGTTCAGATTGTTGAACAAGCTTTGTATTTGATGTCTCCTAAGTTGTTTGAGATAATGATCATGGAAGCGCCTGACAAACCTTGAGGGCGAACCTTGCTGATTGGTCTGATTTTCCTTCTCTTCTGTTTCACTTTATGAACCCTCCTCACTTTCTGTGCTTAGTTATGATGGAGCTACAGTGTACCCATATTCAGTTATATCTGTATATTTAAAAAGTTTCTTTGAACAAAAGGACTACGCACTGACTCTTGAGGCTTTAGCTTAGATGGAAGACCGAACTAGACTCAAACGTTTGCTTGATTTGGCAACAAAAGTCTATCTGTAAGCTTTGTTATGAACCACAATACACATAGTAATCTGCTTTGCCACATGGCCAATCTAGAAGCTAACTGGACGTGGAAACAGTGCAGCTTTCTGCCCTGTCTGTGGGTACCTGTGTAAGCAGGACGAGGGTTAATTATAAGTGACATTCTTTGTAGATTTTGTTGTTCTGATGGTGTAACTTTTCACGTTTTTGAATATACACTATGAGTGTAATTACTTGCTGTCGTGAGCTTATAAATTTAGCATACTCCTGTTATAGTGTTGAATTATTTTACAAAGCCAAAAAAAAGATTTAACATTGCATTCCTTTTCGAGTTGAAATGTAGTTACATTCTTTGGTACCGTTTCTAAAAGAATTTATTTTAACTTCGCACATTAAAAAAATCAATATTTTTAATAAATCCCTTATGGAGTGACACTAACCTTTACAAGTGGTTTTCTGTGTTGTCCAATCCATGCATTGGCCATAATGAAAAGATGCAACATATGAATTCGTATCTATGCACTGGCTTGGATTGCTGCACCACATACATTGTGCATCCGTGCAGTTGGAACAAGCAGTATAGGCACTACATGGTTTTTCACAACTTTGAGACATTATGGGTAGTTTCTTGCTGGATTCTGCAAGATCAATAAAGAAAAATCAAAGTTCCATGAGAACAATTGCTACTTCACTTTTTTTTTCAAATCAGTATCAATCATGTGCCCAGCTCTTTAGCTAAGGTGATCATAGTCCATCGAACATCTTTTCTCTCCGTTTTGCCCTGCTGCATTTTCCTTTGAATATTCCAGTTTCAAAAAAGTTCACTTCTTACAGTATTTAGATTTTTTGCCACTATCCTTTATGTTCATGCTAGATGCAGTCCCTACTGAATCAGTGAGGGGTAACAGTAAGCTTTATGCTTTTATGACAGACAATGTTATAAAGTGATAAGCAGGAAAAACCTTTCATGGACCATCTGTAGGAACTATCCTTCAATTACAAGGTGAAGTGAATACAATTTTGGCTTTAAATATAAGGAAACTGTTGAAAAAACAACACATGAAGTAATTATAGAGATTATTTATACTTTTAAAAAGTTAACAAATTTTACCAGCTTTATTTCACAATTTTATCTTGTTTGTTTGATTGCAATATTAAGAAAAAAAAAACCAACATGTATCTTCTGTTACAGAGTTATGTCCCTTCTCTTAGGGTCAGGGCTTTACCTTACCTGAACTGGAGTGACTTAGATGGGATTAAGTTAAATATAAAAAGTATCGTCACTTGAAAAAATTCCATAAAACTAAACTTAATAAAGGATTCAGAGTGTTTGATTTAAAAAAAGAATTCAAATAAAAAAAAAAACAACCCACCAACCATGAAATACAAGGATTGGTTAACAGGCCTGGAAAATTTTATAGTTGCGAATGAGAATGGGGAGATGATCAATAACAGGAAATTCGTGAGAACGGAAGGAAAGGTAGAAAATAACTGGGAATATAGACATCACCTGGACACTTGTCACGAAACCATAGATCGTTTGAACAAGAGACAGAAAGTGAAGAAGCATCATCCTCTTTCATGGTCATGCATGAACCACCATTTGTCTTATTTTTAGCACACCATCCACAAGTCTCTTGCCTTGTGCATTCTGCACATGTCTTGTGTTCAGAGCAGCTTGCAGCTGTATAGAAAATATCAATAGATTTATGATATCAAGATAGATGCTGAAGTAAAAAAGATTATTAAAATAAAATTTCAGCAAAATAAAAGAAATACGATATTGAAATTTTGGGTCCTAAATAAAGGAAGCTAATGTGAACAATAATATGAGAAAAACAATTCATTCATCTAGTATAATCTCCTATTTCAGGCCATTCTATTTCAACCCATTCAATAAATAATGATAATTATGGCTGTTTTTTTTTAACGCAATATTTGCACTCATTTTTAAGCTCCACAAACAGCCTTAAAAGAATCATTCAAAGTAACACAAAACTGTTTTCCAGTCACTATTTTATTGAACTTTGATGACAAATTTGAAATCGAATTTGTAACAAATCCTTACTTCTGACAGAATACGCAAATAATCTTCAGAGGTAAAGATTAGATCTATGTATGTATTTTCATCAAATTTTGCTTTCCTTTAAGTTGGCATGGACAGATGACTATTCTATTAACAAGTGTTACCCAGGTTTTATATACAATGGCCAACGTTTGCTGTTTGTCAATATGTTAACTATTTTGAAATACTTGTTTAATCTCTTTACTGTTACTGCTTTATATAATTTTGTCCAATTCCTGATCTGTTGGAATTTCTCACATCTCCACAATGTTCTTTTCTTTCCACAGAAATGAAATTATCTGAGCTAAATGGAAAAGGTGTACAAAAATCTGAAAGTTGATTCAAAGTACAACATTGTAATTGAGAATTGTAGGTTGCTTGAGCCAAATAGAAATTTGCATGAGTCTCTTGGAAGCCTTCAGTTCAGAGACATGCCTTGATATTTCACTCCTCGTAGTTCTTTGTAGCCGGATGTTATCCTAAAAGCAAGCTTTTTCATCTCCGCAAGATTGGCAATTCTGGAGCATATCACAGCAATTCTCTCGCATTGTTTTGCAAGTACAATTGCTCGCAAGATCTTGGGAAATAAATACACACGAACAATCACAGTATTTCAACAAAAGAATAAAAATTGAAAACAACATGACTCCAAAAATGTTATTTCAAGTATTGAACTTTTTTCTTATTTCTTACACATGAGTTATGGAAGGATCTGCCATGTATACCACACTTGTACATCATTTCTCCATTTATGCTAACCTAGGTTTATGACCCTCCAAAATTAACTAGGCCATCTCTAATCCCATATTCTTTCAGAGTAAAAATATGGAATGCAACTAGGAGAAAAACTAAGATACTCCAGTCATATGATACATAATAAGCCTTAATTTGCGTCCATCTTTATTTTCTTGCAAATTCACTTTTTTACCTTGCTGCAGTTTTCTGAATTGTGTTGGGGTGGAGGTACACACTTCATTGAAACCAATGACATGACGAAGAACTCCAGGCAAGATGTACATGAGTTGTAACCTGAGCATTCAGCATTTAGATACCTGGACATGGCATAAAGACAGTAAGAAAGCAACAGTCTTTCAAAAACAAGTTTCAGTATTTTGAATTCCTTTGCAAAAAGAATATATTTGAAGCTCAAAATGTTTTTATTTTTCCTCTACTCTGACTCCAAATTTCTTCATTGATTAGTTCCTTTTATACTTTTATTCTCATGTAAGAATGATTTGAAGTCCTTATTATAATTTAAAGATTGGATATGTCAATTTGACAACAAACATCTAAAATTTTCAAAGGCTAAATAAACAGAATATGGATAAATATTAAAGGAGACAATTCATGGTCTCTTCAATTTTGGAAATAAGTGTTATATTTTAAACCAATACACACTTTCTGATCTTTTCCTTATGGTGAAAATTGTATTCAATTTCTCAAGGGTTATTGGATTATATACAGCTTGAAAACTGACATATTTGGTAGCAAGAAACAATAGTTTGTTATTGCATTATGGCAATTTTTTTTTCAGTATTCCTGCTGCTTTCAATAAAATGCTGATATAGAAGAAATTTAATGTTTAAGAATAGATGGCCAAAATGGGATTAATTTCTAAGGTCTTACTCTTCATTTCCCATATATCATATTGTTCCAAGATTGAAACACTCAGTATATTAGAAAATGTAGTCTTTAACACAGTCACGCAACCAAAGGGGAAAAGTATTAAATTTCCTTAGTTAAAATTTAGCAGATGCAACTGTAATGATCCTGGGTACCCTGGATGATCACATTTTTTCTCCCTTGTTGAACCATTTCGCAGTGTCCTGCATTCCAGGTGCACTTCACCCCTGGCAATGACTGCTCACATTTCTTTTTCTCCATGAAGTAAGAGCAGTTTCTGTAAATAGTTGTCTTGGATCAATGATCAGACTCCATTTTAAGTTATCTTAGCAATATAGTAACTGATAATGAAACTTTAATGATGTTTTTATACCAAGCTATTATGGATAAAGTAGCCTTATTAAGGATAAAAGGAGAAAAGGCAATAAGGTATACATAAAAATAAAAGTAAATGAGATATATAATAAAATGTTTTTATTTCTTCCTTGTCTTGGCCGTAGTCTACATTAAAAAATGTTTGAAATATATTCTACTTTATCTCATTCTATTTCTTTCTCATGTCTACTTACACAGTATAAAAGGCATGCTTTTAACCTCATTCAAAATATTCAATTATGAATAACATAGATTTTATATAATAGGCAAAACTTTGTAAAGATCATTCTTCACCATTGAGTTAAAACCACCAAAGATATAGATTTCACTGAAGAGAACATAAATGTAAAGATATAATTAGACCTGTAAATGAAAACTCCTTTATATTGGTTGCAAGATAATATTATAATACATTCGGACTGAAATTACCATCTCAAAATGATTGAAATGAAGAATGTTCAACACAAATGACTATGAAGAAGCTTTTAGAAGAAGGAAATGTTGAATGTTACTTATGAAGGCTTCTTCATGGATTCCTTATTAGATGAATGGAAAGACCATTTTAAGAAATTTCTGAAAACAGCTTTCAGGCCAGGGCTAAAACTGAATTCATATTTATTATGCCCTTAATAGATAATATTGGTCATTGAGAAATTCTCAATACTGATATGTTCCATTCTAATGTTATCAGATCATAATGTCGAAAGATCGGAAGAAATCCATAACGAATTCCAAAATATCAACAAAAATATATTTTCTACAATTCACTGATTGAAATCAAAAACATCATAATAATAAAGGTTAAATCTTCCTAATATTTTATATGAAAATAGACATTGCTTTCCAATATCAATCCATCTGAGGTGAATATAATAAATAATGATTATAGGTCAGAATTCCTCACTGTTCCAATTAATTCATATTATAAAAACTAAACCTGAAACAGAATACAGGGAAAAACTGAAACAACACCTTGGGACCGAAAAAAAAGGGTTGACTTTACAAGAAGGCTGACTTTATCCATTTCAGGAAAATAGGCTGTCAAGTGCTTTCAAGAATATTTTAGTGGTCTCCCTTTGCAGTGTCTTCATTTTGTT
>JAWDGP010000707.1:0-7500 GCA_033675545.1 Elysia crispata
AATAGTTATAATACTAATGGGGCAAAATAAATAGTAAAACCTTTAACTCCAATTCAAAGCAATGGCCAGTCCGACCATTTCGGTCCTATAGCAACGAAGGCAAAATCCAATCAGATCAGTTCCGAACAAAATAAATTTATCTAAAAAGAAATAAAATAACCTCAAAGAAAAAGTACAGAGCGTTGGATATCCGAACCCGTAGAAAAGTTTTCCTCAAAAACTGCAAAATAAGAAGTGGCTATCGGTATCATTCAGTGATTCAAACAAGACTCTTTTAAGATTTATAAATGTAAAATAATTACATTTCACAATAAATTCAACCTTTCAATTTAGAGCAACTTCATATTTCTCACTTTTCCGAATTAAGGAAAAAAGAAAAACAATAAAATACCAAGGTTATGGAGAGGGTATACTGTTTTGCCCAATAATTTTACAGTCAAAAGGTTTATTAAGCGCGTAGCATGACTCAGCATTTTCTACGCGCACAGCCTGCACAGACGTGGTGAGCTCAGCGGACAAGGCTTTGGCTTTGTGTGAGATTGTCCCGTCCCGCTATCTTACGAAGTGATTATTCGTAATAGTATTACGGATTACACTCAACGCACATGGACGTTATTCGTAATAACTGTGACCGGAAAAACTCTTTTGCGCTGAACAAGTTCCTCCTTTTGCAAAAAAAAAAAAAAATGGCGCTAGATACGGGAGCTGTGTTTGCATCATACGCAGAGTTTAAAGAAACTCTGAAAACTCCGTAAGTCTCCATTGTGCATTGAAATATAATAAATTGATAATATGGATTGTATTGATTGTATCCATCACAAATTTCCTAGTGGATCAATAAAGGGTATCTTTTTATATTAAATCATAAAAGGCTGAGATGCTTTGTTTCATTCATATATGTTCGCTTATTGAAGCAAGATGCCAAACCGTTATTTGTAAATAAAAAAAATATAAAATGAGAAAAGCATTCTTACTTGATTTCCCCTCCAGAACTGCAGTTTCTTTTTCTTTTGTTACCATTGTTTATTAACGTGAATCTATTAATTACATCAAACATGTCTTCTAAAAGATTATGGAAAATGTACGGATTGGAAAACAATTTAAACTTTCCAAGGACGCCATAAATGGCAACAATGCATCATTTGGTAGCAAGGAATAAAAAGTGTTTAGATTATTTTTACATTCCTCGCATTCCAATTTATCATTTTTTGTGGCTTCTTCAATCAAGGTTCTAAAGAAGTCATTACAATGGTTTTGAACTGTTCGCAGTGACACAGATTGAAAGTAAAAAAAAAGGTAAAAGATTGTTCTAAATCAAATGACTCATGACTTCCTCAATAGTTGGATATTTTCATCAAAATAAGAAAAAAAAAAACAAAACAAGAAGGTCTTTATTACGACAACATCATTGTTTTAGTCCTATCAAGTGACTCACATAAGTAGCGCTGTCAAAGGATCAGACTCAAGTCACACCACGGTCGATAGCCGCATATTTTAACAGGTCACTTCAAGAGTGGCTGTCTGATCGAGAATATGAATAGAGTCTCTCGATGTAGATCCCGGCCTAAATGCAGCCTGTTAGTCTAAGTACAATGTAAACTATAAATAATCTCGGTCTAGATATCCGAGAACTACTACTCTGTTGTTTCGTTAGATCTAAACCTAAATCAAAAGGTGCCTAGTGCTATAGTAGAAGTTATTAGCCTACACATAAACCTAATAATTTTTTTTTAATTTTATGCATTCATTTATTAAGTTGTTCTTGGGGAGAGGGGCCTTATCTCGGGTAATTTGTACAGTTTATCGTTCATATCTGCCGGATTACGGATAATGAGATGCTTGTATGTGTTATTCTGGATACAGTTACAGATAACGCTGAGGCTCCCAGATGTTATTCGGAATACTATTAAGAATAACGTGAGGAGGTTATCCGCAATACTATTACCAATACCAGCTGCCTTATCTTAAGTCTGAGGCTAGACTATGTTGTTATATTTTTAGACTGACCGATAGCATTTGAATAAACTCCTCCCACCTAGCAGTACGTAGATTAAACGCTTCTCGCAAATATGTTAGCCCTACCACCTAGAAAGTAAAAAAAAAATGTTATGTAAGTGTTGAATGATTGCTGCCAGCGATGCTTTAATGCTGAGCACTAGCGTGGACCAGGTGCAAGCGCGCTGAGTAGAGTGGGTTTTCACTGCATGCTCACATAATTACGTTATCATGATCCGAGACAGTTTAACCAGCAACATCAGATTTCACTGATTTTGATTGACCAGACTGACCAGGCCTAACGCTCGCTTGCGGCTTCCGATTTGCACACGTCACTAAGGAAACCACGTGATAGTTACGTTAGGACTCATGCTTACGGGACGTAACTCTGTCTGCGAAACATTAAAGGGACGCAGGAGTCGTTAAAACTTAGTATAATCGACGCTTAGTTTTGGTAGGCAAAATGAAATGGGGGGGGGGGAGGGGGAGGGTGTTTGGGGGTTGATGATGGGAACGAGAATTGAAACTCTTTAGCGCTTTCCTATCAAAGGCTTAATTTTAATATAAAAAATCTTAACATCATCCTACTGTAGATTTGCTGTAACAAACAATGAACAAACGAAGAAAAAAGCGAGCAAACAAAATTTTACCCATCATTAGATACACGATCGCTGTATCACTCTAAATGGTTCTATAAGAAGAGTATCTTCTTTTAAATATATACTCACCTTGATGTTTACACCGTTTGGTGTAACCCCCAGGAGAGATATTTTTCTAATTTTCGGCAACGTGACCCACAGATCCCAGCTGGACTGACTATTGACGTCCATCACTGTCATACAGGAAGGATTCGAGTCAAGAGCCTGGGTGTGGATGTGGCGGCCCTGAGGGGTAAAGAGGTAAACCAAGGACAAAGATGAAGGAGCGCAGTGAGCATTAGGTTTAAAGTTAAACTAAAATCATTAAAACAAAAAGAAAACAGCGGAGAATAATGGGATTGCGGCGAAAAATGCTTTAAAAGTAAAAATAACGAAAAAAATAAAAAAGAAAGTGGAAATTGATTTATCAAGAAGCCTGCTATTACTACTATTGAAAATATATACAGGTGCAATAAAAAAAGAATGCTTAAATGAAAGATAAACCGGCCGTGACATTTTTGACGAATTATTGGGAGATTTCAATGCTGAATTTTGAGTAATGTCATCAACCTTAATAACCTACACCAATGGATTTGATGTTTACTCGGTATTCGAATGTTTTAAACGTAATACACAAATTGTAAACAAAAATTATACTCAAGTCGCCGAAGTGCTTATATGTTTCTTGAAACAGCCAAGACATGTACTAAATAGCTTCCTGTTGCAATAACAATGGGAGATAATTTTTACAGAGTAAGGTCCTAATAAAAGATCAGTGAACCTCTTGTAAACATATGAATTCGATGCTTTAATAAACACATTTTTTAAAATATTCCCGTTAACAGAAACATCTTAGACAAAAAAGTACAAAATTACAATTTTTTTTTTTATAAAAAACTAGTGTTATCAAAAAGAAAACTTTATATGAGGTGCGAGACTCAATGAGAATAAGTTTTAAATTAGATAAACTAAATTCTATTCTTGGAGTCATTAGTCTAATGTGACTGTATCATCACAATACAGCCATAATAGCAGGAATGACCATAGTGTTATTTGTAAGAGGATCGTTGATTTACAATTTTTTTTTTCTGCGCATCATGCGTTCGAGATCATTATGGCGTAAAACAAAAAGAATATCCGTTAAGGAAATCTTTAAACCAGGATATTAATTTTTTTTATCGTTTTTTTTTCCAGAAAATTCACATACTCAAAGCAAATGTTAATTTTGGAGGCATAGATCATGTTTTTTTTTATATTCCTTGCTGTCCTAGCAGCTATTTCCGTGGTCCCCTGTTAAAGGCGAGCCTGGATTGTTGTAGAAAACATCCACATATATGTCAAACATCCAGGTAGATGATAATCTTTTTTTTTCCTTGTAAATGTAAGAATATTTAGTCTTTTTTTTTCCTTCTGACAGCTAAAGTTATAATGAAAATTGGAAAGGTTAAACTGTTATCTTACATTTACATGTTGTCTGGATTATCCTCTAACTTTCTCCCAACTAAATGTGTACTAAATTCATTATCTTTGTTGACAAGTGTATGTATTAAGAATGTCGCAATGAATCGCTAAAAGTTAAAGTTAGTCTTTTATCACCAATGACGTAAGTGTGTCCACGATGAATTTCTCGACTTAAGGTAGAATACCCCTCAGACATATGATTTTTTATGTTTGTTTTAAATGGAATTTAACCTAATATGTAGGGACAAATGGGTTGAAAAAAAGGCAAAAAAAAAAAATTGAAATTTTATGCAAATTAATTATCCAATATTGCCGTTGCGCTACTAAAAATAGAAATTCCCTTAAAACAAGATATCTCAAACAAATATTGAGCTAGAGATTCAATATTTGTCACGAAGATTTCAAAGATCTTGGACCAAAAGAATTGCATTTCATAGATAAATAGATTTTTTAAAATTTTCTTGTTTTCAATTTTTAGTTCAGTGAGTGCTAAAAATTAGCTAGAACTCGCTTATAAAATGGGCACAATTTTTTTGTAGTAAATATATATTATGGATCCTAGGACAAAACATTCATCTATATGACTAATAAGAGTTTGCCAAATTTCATGTACATTCTTGGAAAAACCAAAAAAAAGATATTATGCATGAAAAACTGTCAACCATGCCAAAAATTAAGTTTCAGGGAAAGGAGAAAAAGGGGAAAAAATGAAAATTTCATTGTCAATTCACCAAAAAGAACCTCTAATGACCCCCAGCTGAGTACATATTCCCTTCAGTAGCCTCCGCCTTGTCTTGGAAGCCTTTCTTAATAGCTCTGAGAGCATTTCTCCTCTGCATAGAATACTCCAGGGACTTGTAGGTGGACTTTGCGATGCGTTCGGTATCCTTCGCTTTGCGTGCTCTTAGCGTATAGTTGCCTTCAATGCCAAGGCACTGAAATAGCTTTACCACGGCTGATGCACCATCATTGAAATATGCTACTGCACTATAAACAGCCTCCTCTACAGTATCTTTCTCCACATAATACTTTTTGGATCATCTGACCTATACTAGCTTGTTTAGACACTCATTGCTATTTTGAGCTTTGCCATGCACGCACTTTTTTAAAAGATTTTCATTAGACATATCCTCAAAAACAGGTTTTATGAACTGAACCACTGAAGTAGGTAAGTCATGTTTGTGTTTGTATGTGTCAGGGTTCAGTTTATATTTGCACCAGGAATTTGAGGGCAAAGATGATGCTGTGGATTTTCATCACTTGATGCCACGTGATATAGGACTGCCATAACGTTGCACGCATTCTCTCCAGATTGTTAGAATTCTGCCTAACGCTAAAGCCAAAATAGTTCTGTAGAGTGGCTATTTTCTTCTTTGTTAATTTTCCTGCTCCTCCAATACCTTTTCCATCATCTAACTTTTTCCCCTGGTTTTCATTTATTATTTTTCTCAGTCTAGTCCCACATCGTTTCCGAACATGGCCTACACATTCCAATTTCTCTATATCAATCTCCTCTCTATAGAGATTTGCTGCTAAAACCATTATGAAGGAAGCAAGAGTCTCCATCACCTTAATGTCTGTGTATATATTTCAAAAGCGGCACCAATCGCTTCCATCGCTCCTGCCCTTCCTTTATGATTTACCTTACACTGATGCCTTAAACCCCAACTGTAATGTTCCTCTGTGCCCTCTTTACCACTCCAAAACTGACATCCTTTGTATATGTTGCTCAGCACCTCCACAGCCAAACAATTCCCGGACTCATTAGATAAGGCAGTCACTACGTCATGGTGGCTTGCATGACCCCTATGCTGCCAGGTTTCATCAACAGATACTGCTCTGTCTACTACACAGTCCTCAGTTCCAGCCTGTTTCAGCTCTTTAGCAGCTAACTTCATACTGTCTAGTGCTACCTCCTTACTTGCAGAGTGAACAGTTCTGAAAATCTTTCTATAGTTGTTTGAAATCATGGGAGGAGGTGAATTTACATAGAGCGAGAAATGTTGTATGGCGCTGAAACCGCGACCAAGGGAACGCACGTTTGATGATAAAAATTCAAATAAAATACCTGAATCTATAAGAATAAATCCACCCTGAGTTGGAAGGTCAGAACCATCAGCTTCAGACCAATCTGCAGTTCTTCTTACCAGATGCACAAAGATCTAGATCTAGAGTTGAATTGTCCTCAACAACTGTGCCATCGAGATTATGTGATTTTCAATCTACATATATGCCTGGCTGCACTTGCACTGCCTTAGAATGCCTATTACCTTGAAACTTTCGTTTCCTAGGCCTACTGAACTTGCTCTTGTCACCCATGATAACAAAACAAGAAGAATTGGTAGTTTGGATGAAAAAATAATTATGAAGATTACTTGGATAAATGTTTGATGGACCGTCCAGAGAAGACAATTTTTGGTAATCTTACATGAAAATGACAATGTTTACATATAACACTGGCACAAATATGGGAGCAGTTTCCCTTGCCAAACTGTTTCAAGACTTCCTATTTGTATCACGGATCATTATTATTTCGCATTTTTGGACTTCATAATATTTTTGGGGGGTAAAAAGACATAGTTACGATATTAAACAATGGTTGTTATGAAAATAGGTGTGAAGAGTACCCAAAGAAAAGTTCTATATTTTTTTATACATGCATCAAACTGCCTACTTTTCGTTTTGAATAGACACAGGGATAATCAAAGCAAAAGAAAATCAATACTTTATATTAGTGACAAAAAAGCTTAAGTTACTGATATTTTCACTATACAGCAGGTATCTATTGTGTGACTAAATTTCTTGGACTGGATTGTAACTCCAAGATGTATATTGGATCACAAAGATTCCTTGCTAGGCTGCTTCTCTTACGTTGCGGTGATGATATGATTTATAGACAGTGAAATTGTTTTTATAATAATACAGGTAAACATTAGTAGTTGCAATATGTACAATTTAATCGTAATTATTGTCTAAGGAAGATGTACATGTAAAGTTGGTAATGTAAAGCACTTTGTTATTGGAATGGACGCTAATCTGAGTACATACTATGGTTGAAGTTTGATGGCGTTTATAATGATCTTTCCAGATGGATGATGTTGGATCATCACTTTGTTGAGTGGCTAATCGCTAAACTAATATTTTGTATGCATGCATTTGTATGAAATTGCGTGTTTTACACGGTGGTTTTGTAATTTTCTTTCAGCGGCTGTATGAGAGCTACTGACTGGGTTTTAAGTTTGGTTTTTAAAGATTGGGTTTTAATTATAAGTTTGGATTTTGAAATTGGCTTTTATTTCTTACTTTTAGTTTGGATTTAATTGGGTTCTAGATTCAGACTAGACAAGTTTTTTTTGTTTTTTCTTTTTTTTTACCTTAACTTTGTTTTATCGATTGCAATAAAAGA
>JAWDGP010000707.1:10000-69782 GCA_033675545.1 Elysia crispata
TTTTGCTAATAAGGCGTTCAAAAATCAAAATCAATGGTAGCTGAACAACTCAACAATTTTAATCACAAAATAATATATCTTGATAACATCTAAATTGAATAAAAAATATTTGTCATGGGTAACTTTATCGAAACAAAATAAAAATCTCTTCCAATGGTTATTTGATACCTTACGTTAGGCAAGCTCTTTCCATTTTGTGATTGATTTTCCCAAAACGTTTTTTTTTTCAAATTATATTTGGTATTCATAGGAATAATCCATCACATAAAAACGACCAAAGAAGATAATAAGTGTTTTGATTTTAACCGTCTGTAATACTTAGTCTCATTAGAACCTTGTACGACTTAGTTACATCAGTACTTCATTTACATGGAAAAGGGGAAATTAAAAAGCAAAATTTGCAGCATTTTTGCTAGGATTCACTTCTCTAAAACGTAAAAAAATGGTATGGTTGCAGTTTAAAATGAGACAAATTGTCACTAAGTTAACATTTCGAGGAGTTTTTAATAAAAAAAATAACGATTTTTTTTCGTAATTTACTAGTATTGCAAATTGAATTAGTTACCAGTATTTATGTTTCCAACTGTTTTGAAATTGTAAATAAAAGAGAAATATAAAATCTTTTTAATTTAATTGTAAGCATTTTGAGAATTTTAAATTCCAACATGAGATATTAGAGAACCAAATTTTCGCAATTTATACTGTAAGAAATTTAAGCTTAAAAAGTATAAAGAAATCTCAACAGCTGTCAGGACACACTGTGACATATGTTTTATATGTCCTCCTATCTCCAAGAAATAAAATGCGATTTTATTTTGTCCTTTTTAAGTCCGTTAGATCCGTTTGTTGGATTTTTTTAATTGAGATGAACCTTTTGGGATTTTCTTCGAACATTTGCAAATTTTGATTCGAGACAGTAATGATATCAGATACATAACTGTGTCATGTCTTCAAAGAAGAAGAAATTGATTTGATGAATCAATTTGTTAGCTTATCCGTGAGAGACTGCATTTTTATCGACTGTACAGTTAGGTGTAGGCTCTGCATTTCAGAGATGATTGTTAATGTAGAGATAGCATATGCAGAGTGCTAAAATGTAAGGCCTACTGACCGCAAAACCATTCAGTACCCTTAGGCATGTACTAAACATTCACTAATTCACCATTAAACGAAGGATGCGTCCATAGAGTTCAAAGCTAATGTAGCAGGATGCGTGAGTAACATTTTCCTTTTTTATATACTAATACAATACAACATAAGACGATTTACTGATATCTGAACTTTAAAATATTTTGGTTTATAACTTTTTCTAAATTTTGTTTAAATGCGATAAAAAAAAATTATTGTGAAATATTTCTCTTTGTTAAGGATAAACTGATATACACGAACCTGCCATTTTTATTTTTGTTTACTAATATGCCGTCAAGAAGTCCAAAGTACTGGTAGCTGAGCTAAAATTATTTTAATCAAAAAGTAATACATCTTGAAAATGTCTTAATTGATTAAATAACATTTGCATTGGGTCACATTGTCGACACAACATACATTTCTCGTCTTATGGCTATCTGATAATCCCCTCTAGATACCTTACTTTGGAAATGCTCTTCCCTCTTTGTTTCTGATTTTGCCTTTAAGTTTTGTAAGTCGAGTTATAAAAATTATATTTGGAGTTCTAAAGAATAATCCATTCATGAAAGTGGCGAATAAACGTCTTAATTTTTTTTTAATCTAACCGTCTCTACTCGTTTTATATAAAAATAATACTCTACGACCTAACCTTACACAAAATTAAAAAAAGAAAGATAAAATAAAGAAAGAAAGTTGCAAGGATACATTTCTCAAGAATACAGATCTAAAACAATGGTGTGGCGCCAATTCTAAATGAGTGAAAATGTCTTTAAGTTAACTTCAAGAAGATGTATCTAAATGAATCTATTTAACTTCTAGAAGAGTTATATAAATAAATCCATTTTTCGGTAATTTTAGTCTTGCAAAATGAATAAGGTTCTTTTTTTCATTTTTTGACTTTTTTGAAATTCTCAATTAAATCTAAATTATACGATAATTTAAATTTGCATTTTAGACATTCTAAATTTTAACATCTGATATTTTCGAACCGATTTGAAGAAATTTGTATTTTAAGAAATGTAAGTTTAAAAAGCGTCAACAAGTATAATCACCTATCCGGACACACTATGACCTATGTTCATACGATACACTATCTTCCTTCTTTCCAAAAATTATAATGCAACTTTGTTTTGTCCTTTTAATCGCATTTTACCTTAAGCTTTTGGGAGGCCCGCATGGTGTTGCTGCTGCAGAAGCAGAAGCCTGTGTAGTTGATGGTGTTGTTACTGCAGTAGTTTGAGAGATCTGGGTTACAAGATACAGGAACATAATATCAATTTTTTTTTAATATTTCGTAGCTATGGTTTATCGCTTGGCCCCATATGCGAGTAATGCATGTATTACCATAGTTATATAGTTTGTTATTCAATATCTGTAGGAGAATGTTTTGCAACAACATATTATATTGAGTTTATCTGCATGGTTCTGTATCGAAATATATTAAGGCATACAATTCGAATTTGCAACCACATCCCATGTTTGTATTATACGTGCACTACATCAGTTCTTATGGCTTTGAATGAAGGCTTTTGAAATTATTTTGGTCAGAAAACAGCCATCGTGTCTTTTTCTTTCACTAAATAACCACAACATTTGAAGTAAATCAGCAACTGCCTATGAATTTGTAAGGGTCGACAAACCTAATGAAAATGTAATGAGAGAAACTTAGAAGCAATAAGTCTATATTTAATTTAATTGCTCAACTAAAAAAATAATCGGACAAGTTGTAAAAACGATCGTCCATATCTACCCATACATTGTCACTGTAGGATATGACACATAAATACCTAATAATAATGAAAAAAAAGAAATCTGGCGATACTAGAAGGCTTCTCTTTCTCCTTTTTCCTCACACATTGGTTAAGAGCCCACTACCTTTCTTGTTGTGATATTTTTTTTAACATTTGTAACAGCTCTTGTAAGTCTTTATCACATTTTTAATTTTATATCTTTTAGAGGACATATATTTAAGAACAGTCATTTTCTTTAGAGACATAATAATCAAATACATTAAATTTCATAACAAAAAGTTATTTGTTTCAGGCAAAAGGAAGAGAAGTGAAGAAGGGATTAAACAAACAAAGCTCCAAAGTAAAAATAAATTATAAATTCCACACAATAATTGTGAATAAACGCAGAACATACTTCTAAAGAGGGATAATTTTATTGAACTCTATGAAATCTTCACATAAGTCAAATTTGGTGAAAAAATAATCTAAAAGACATTTCCCGTCCTTCACTCTTTCAAAAAATGATTTTTCCTTCCCACTTCAAAAAGATAGTCTATCTCACCGGTCCTACAATAATTAAAACAGATGGAACATTCAATGTAATGCTTGTGAGGGACGATGATATTTTTTTTTCTAAACAAAGTTTTACTTTCCTCAACTATAATGAATTTTGACTTTTTTTTTTCAAAATTAAACTTTCAAAAAAAAAAAGGGAGAGAGGGTGAAATATAGGGAGACTGATATCGAAAGACACAGAGAAAAAAAAATAACAATAATAATTAAATCTTTTGTGTTTGGCATAGAAAAGTTGAAAATTAATTGTAATCATGATAAATAAAAGTACTGCCAAGTGTTGTAAAACGTTCCCATACCCTATTTCGAAAAAGAAAATAAAAGTTGATTTTTGCTTTTAAAAATCATTAAAATTCTTCCATGTGAAAAAAATAACAGCTTTTTTTTACCTAGCTTGCCAGAGTTTTGTAAACAGCAGCTTTTTTCAACGAATCCTTATTGTTCAAACCTTTTTAAATGCATTAAAATTACTGTTACCTTAGTCTTGTCACTAAGCAGTTTTTGCAGCTTCCTAAGACCTAGAATTTGGTGTGTATTAGACTCATTGGCTTCGTTAAGCTGGAAAAAAAATAAAAAAGATTAATAAGATTATCCAACAATTATCACAGAAAAAAGTTATAACAAGTTAAGCTATAAGCTCAAATTGTTCGAAATTTCTGCCTCATACATTTACAATCATAGATATTCGTATGATTTCTAAAGTTCTAGCCTTGTTAAGAAAAGAACCCAGTCAAAAGATAAGCTTTTAAACACCTTTATTTTAAGTACTCCTATATGTAATCGTTTTGCAAAACTATTTATCTTTCAAAAAATATTAACCTTATCTAGATCATTTTCAACTTTATGCTGGAAGGAACTTGCTTTCTCCTGAACTTCAGAAAACTTTTCCGAGAGATTCTGCTGACCGTCTTCAAGCTTTTTAAAAAATGACCGTTGATCATAATCAAGTTTTTCACAGAAGGTCTGCTGAGCATCAAACTTTTCCGACAGGGTCTGCTGAGCGTCCTCAAGTTTTTCAGCAAAGGACTGCTGAGCCTCTTTCATTTTTTGAGAAAGAGTCCTCTCCAGCTTATCAAAATCTTTTCTCAACTCCATTGTCCCATCTTTTATAACATCTGATGCAGATTCAAATCCTGAAAGAAAATGCACAAAACCTTAAAATAAAGATTTGTACCTTAGAAAATGAAACTAAAAGTTCGCACAGTTATCCTTTCATAATCACATCAGAAACAAGTTTAAGGTTTTGAAAAAAAATCGAAAGAAATAGTCAATTACTTAAAAAATGGAAAAATGTGTCCCCTTTATGGCCATAATAATTTTGAAGTTATAACTCCAGTAGACATCATGAAAAAAACTTGGCATTTAAAAGTTTCAAACAGTATTACCATTGTAAAATGATTAAGTAATAGTTATGGGCAGTGTTTACTGAATTCACTCCATCGTGGGAAAAAAGAACTGATTGCGAACAGATAAAATGTATATATCTCGTTGAAACCTCTTACCTCCAAGGTCTGGAAATGCCTGGGTCAAAAAGAGCACAGCAAATTCAAACACTTGAATGGCAGCTTCCTTTGAAACTGAGCGCATTTTCATTTTAACCTGTGTGTAAAGTAACATTCACATATTTGAATTTGAATTTTATTGCAGCAAAGAAAATAATATTAATATACTCGCTTTCTTCAACTTTTAGTTATAGTATAGCTTAACAGGGTATGGTATTCGTCGATGCAAAAAAGAAGTCCAAAGAAGAATTGAACCTAAGTATTACAGTCCTGCCTGTAAGAACACAAGCACGTTTGAATTGATGTAAGAAAAAAATTGCACTGAGGTTTTTTTTTTTTACTTTTTTTTTAATTACACACACACACTTATATAAATATATATATATGTATGTATGTATCTATCTATCTATCTATCTATCTATCTATATATATCTACATATATATATCTATATATATATATACATATATATATATATATATATATATACATATAGATATATATGCGATAGAATTCAATGTTCTCAATTGAATAAGAACATAGAAACATCGCTACAAATCTATAACGCCATGCAACATAATGAAGTGTCAGTGGGTATACTTATGCGTGGGTGTGCCAAAGAAGTTAAACTGAAAACGACTTTAAAAATTCAATTCAAAGTATTGAAGTTAAACTGCAGGAAATTTTAACTACTTAGCACCCCTACCCATATTGCTGAAACAATTTTTTTCCTAGAATTTAGAAGAAACTTCAAGTAAAGCATAAGAGACGTGAATGACTTAATCCACAATGCATTCTTTAAGAATCTTTCTCTTTCGAAGATGAATGATTAAGAGAGTTCCTGGTATAATTCTATAATTCCATAAATGCAACAGACTATTGACACGTATTTCATTAATTGCTTTTTATATTTTACTATTTAAAACATCGTAGCAGTATCTCTTTGATTTGTCTAACAAGATGTTTTGGATTGAGAACAGAACATAAAAATGCATGTACATTGTATTAGAACAGTAATGTTTCATTTATATCCTTTTGCGCAGACTACAAATTGTCAATTTTTTTTGCTTTTCCATTTGTGTGGAATATAATCAGGAGGTAATCGATCAAACTAGGGAACTTCACGTCAACAATGTTCTGTTGTATACGGTAGGCTTTTTTATCTTTTTATATGATTACCAGTTGTATTAACTTAAACTTGGAAATCTTAGTAATAATTGTAATTACACTAGACAACCCCTAACGATTTGCTGTACTACATAGATGGCTTTCAATTACATTAAGCATTTAGATTTAAAAGTAAAGGAAAAAGGGCCTGATAGAGTTTTACAAAACTTGTCAATATGATTTTTTTGCAAAGATAATTTTCAAAAACAAAAAAAAAGACTATATAGTTTTTTTTTAAGAAGTATCACATTTTTGCACCGTTAATTCCCTTCTAAATTTGTGTCACAATTACTCTTTGCACTGACTTTTTTTGTCAATTGAATATGGATTAGTTTTAAATAATCTAAATGCAAACATTTCCTTTGTTTTTCTTTATAGTATTTGCTCAGGGGAAAGTTTTTTTTTTCTTTTTTGTTTTTTTGTTTTTATTGAATTTCAATTTATGATAAAACCAATGAAAAAATAAAATTTATACATATATATATATATATATATATATATATATATATATATATATATATATATATATATTTGTTTACTTATGAACTTACGTCCGAGGTGAAAGATTTTAATTTCTCATGAAAGTGGTTCTCTAACGCTTCTATCCATTTTTCCTTTACAGCAAGAACACCTTCGGTCATACTGAATGAAAACAAAGTAATAAATCTTTGAATATGTGTTTTCAAGAATGGCAGAAACAATAGAAAAAAGGGGAAGAAATTGGTTACCGCGACAAAAATATGCGAAAACTAAATATTTGCGTTGATAAAAAATAGTTGAAAAAAGTGTAGGAAAGGGATACAAGATAATAATAATATCCAGGATGAAAAAAAAATTGGCTTCATTTAAACATACTTTGATATAATTTCTTTAAATTATGTACTAGTCTATCCAAAAATTATCCACGTACGACTAAAGATTTGTAATAATAAGGTGGAACTGTGACAAGATCTGATGAATAAAACTATAAAGCGCGTGAGGATCACATCTGTCTGTCGAGCAACTCAGTGTTTCAATACAAAGTTTGAATATCGTTGCCTTTTTTTTTTTTTGCTACAAATTAGCGTTGCTGTTTTTCTCAATCGATTTTAAAAAAATGCAGAGGAAAGATATTATTGAATAGTAGAGAAAGAAAAAAGAGAGGTATGAACAGAAAAAGGAAGAGTGGAAAGAGAGAGGTTGAGAGAGGTAGGGGGAGAAAGCCGCATAAAACAGAAACTATTTCAGAAAAAAAGTCGAAATTTATGATAAATTATAGATTGCTACAAAAATAGAAGTATTTTGCCTTTTCCTCAAATTTTCCCTTGTAACCTTCTATACTGGTCTCCAACCAGGTGAGTTGATCTTCACCATTATAACAAATGAGAACAACACTTTCTTCATAAATTTACCAATAAGCTGACTTTCCTAATATATTAAAGATATCACGGGTGTTGTATAACTGATAAAAACAATTTATAAATAATGACTTATTTGGGCTTAAAGAAGAGAAAACCATGTCACTAAAAACCTAGTAGATGAAGCAGTAAAGGAAATAACAGTTGAAGACTTTAGAGAAAATATTTCTTTATTTCCTCCTTTCTCTCTCTCTCTCTCTCTCTCTCTCTGTATATATATATATATATATATATATATATATATATCACTGGCGCTTTCGTTTTTTAACAATGACTCTCTTTTTCTCTTCATTATCAAACAATTTTTTTTTACTTTCACCTACGAGCCACCTCTCTTTCTCTATCTATCTACCTCTCTGATTCTCTCTCCATCTAACTCTTGCATCTTTAAAACCTTATGTGTAGCTTCGCCTGCTTCTGTATTTCTATAATAAAACTATGTCTCATTAAGATGTGCCTCTTTCTAAGATCTATTAGAGGCTAGTTTCTTTATGTCTTGTATATTCATGGACTTGATCGTCCTTAGTGGCTCAATATCTCAGTCTTTCTAAAGAAGCTAGAATGAATGACACTGTTCCTGAAGGTTCTAATTTAGTAGATTATGATGGCTCATTGGCTAAGTGTCTGGTCTTGTTTTTTGCCAAGGCAATGAGTAACTTATCAAGGTTCGATCCCTGTACATTCCATCTGTCTTTATTTTTTCTTCCGTTAAGATTTGTAGGTCTTCAGCTAGATGTAGGTTTCTAGTTAGTTATTCTATTCTTTCTCTCTCCTTCTCTCTCCCTTTCAAGGTTTTATTTGTCTTTTTCTCTTCGAATATTTTTCTAGGTGTTTAAACTCTGTACATATATGTGAGATATTTGTATGTAACTTTATGTTTTAACTTTTTAACAGACCTATCTCATTTCATATATCTTGAAAAAGTTTCTATCTTTTGAGAAAGAATTAATAGAAAAAAAATAGGATATTGTAAATTGTTTCTGGATTTGGACCAATGGAATAGAAATCTGTAAAATGATAACAGCTTAATTCATGTAATTTTAAAACATAAATTTATTCGATAAAACTTAATGCCAACTGTTTTCTCTATTTATTGGAAAAAAAAAAAGAATTATAGAGCAAGGAAAAAAAACTGAAGATTGAAAAGAAGAGATATCGATAAAGAGGTAGATAGATTAGGATAGATAGATAGATAGATAGATAGATAGAGATAGAGATAAACAGGTAGACAGATTGAGATATATATATATATATATATATATAGATAGAGAGAGAAAGAGAAAGAGAGAAAGATGGAGAGAGAGAGAGAAAGAGATAAAAAGAAAAAGAGAAAGAGAGAGACAATGAGAGAGAAGTAGCAGAAAAAAAAAAACATACTAAGATCGAAAGACATGACGAAACACACAACGATACATGAATAACAAATTCACTGACGCGTCAAAAACACAGCACTCCTTAACGTTATTTTTGTGTCTAATTGATAGTGTGATATAGACCGCTTCAGAAAACTCGACAAAAGAGAACTAAAGGCAACGGCAGTGCTCCATTCCGTTGTTTGTAGAGAGCCTCTCCTTTCAACAGTCGCTTCATCCACGACATAACTGTTACTCTTTGGTGGTTAGACTAATTATTGTTCAATACAATCAGGCTGCATCAGTTCCTAATATAACACCCTGATCTGGGTTATCACTACCCAGACAGAGGCGGATTCGATCAATCGATACTGGCCAGTAAATTCTACAGCGTTAACACTCTCTTTGGCTATTTGCCTCTGTCTTTCTCTGTCTCTGTCTCTGTCTCTCTCTCTCTCTCTCTCTCTCTCTCTCTCTCTCTCTCTCTTTCTCTCTCTCCTGCCCGTTCGCTCTCTCTGATCCTATTTCATACCACAGCTTTACATGTGCCGACTAAATTCGACATATGTAAAAGAAGAAGACAAAAAGGAAGCAGAAGAAGAAGGAGAAGTAGTAGTAGTAGTAGTAGTAGTAGTAGTAGTAGTAGTAGTAGTAGTAGTAGTAGTAGTAGTAGTAGTAGTAGTAGTAGTAGTAGTAGTAGTAGTAGTAGTAGTAGTAGTAGTAGTAGTAGTAGTAGTAGTAGTAGTAGTAGTAGTAGTAGTAGCAGTAGCAGTAGTAAGAGAAGTAGTAGTAATAGCAATAGTAGTAGTGGTAGTAGTAGTAGTAGTAGTAGTAGTAGTAGTAGTAGTAGTAGTAGTAGTAGTAGTAGTAGTAGAAGAAGAAGAAGAAGAAGAAGAAGAAGAAGAAGAAGAAGAAGAAGAAGAAGAAGAAGAAGAAGAAGAAGAAGAAGAAGAAGAAGAAGAAGAAGAAGAAGAAGAAAAAGAAGAAGAAGAAGAAGAAGAAGAAGAAGAAGAAGAAGAAGAAGAAGAAGAAGAAGAAGAAGAAGAAGAAGAAGAAGAAGAAGAAGAAGAAGAAGAAGAAGAAGAAGAAGAAGAAGAAGAAGAAGAAGAAGAAGAAGAAGGAGAAGAAGGAGAAGAAGGAGAAGAAGAAGAAGAAGAAGAAGAAGAAGAAGAAGAAGAAGAAGAAGAAGAAGAAGAAGAAGAAGAAGAAGAAGAAGAAGAAGAAGAAGAAGAAGAAGAAGAAGAAGAAGAAGAAGAAGAAGAAGAAGAAGAAGAAGAAGAAGAAGAAGAAGAAGAAGAAGAAGAAGAAGAAGAAGAAGAAGAAGAAGAAGAAGAAGAAGAAGAAGAAGAGTATGATGATAAAAATGTCAGAAGTAGATGTAGCAATTTATACCCTAGATATATAAATTACGATTAATCATTACCATGACTCTGTTTTAAATTAAAAATAAAAAACATCAGAAAGTTAAAAATTATCTGACCTTAAAGTCAAGACTTATAGAAATATTTTTTCTTTTATGCACTTACCTTGCTGACATTTTTTTTTTTGAGATATGTTAGAAAATTCAGTAGAAATTAAATTAATATATTGTAAGTCGAAATCTAGACCTAATTCAGTTTTTAATATTGTCTCAAATATGAGCTGATTTTTAAAAGATAGTACTTTGTTACCATAAGACGATTGATGTCTCGAAGTTACAGTTTAAATCTATAGAATACACAAAGTATACACGTTCGTGCTCGCTAATAACTGGATAGGATAAAGTGTGTGCAGGGAATAAGTCTCTCGTCCTTATCTAGATTTGTTAGAATCTGATCTGCTCCTGCCAAGCGTTTTATAGCGTCTGACCGCTATGAAATCTAGAAAAAAATATCCGTCGCTACGATGACGTAGCAGCTTGTTGTTCAGTGTCAGACCGTCAGTATAGTATAAGAACCTAATTTAATATTATCTTTAAATCCCTACCCTTTTTTCTAGTTCGTTTTCCATCTACCTAGAGTGGTTTTTTTTGTCACAAAGAAGAAATAAAAACATTTTTTTCTCGAAAAAGATACGGTAAGAAACAGAGCTATCAAAGAAGGGATTGGGTGAAAATGAAGAGATCAAACGTTTACCTTAAATTATACCAATCAACTCAAAGAAGAAAAGAGCTTTCCAAAAACAGTGCTTCTCAAAAATAATTTTTACATTCCAGATACATCATCAATATCATCTCTTTTTTTCATATATTACAATAAATGCCTTATACTTTTGATCAAGCCTGAATGGCATACAATTGTTTAATATTATTAAAGAAGGATAATCTAGATTATGTCCAATATTGAATGCTATGACATTTAATACATGAAACACCTCGAAGTTACATGAATCACTCAAATTGTCGATATTATGTATCCCGCACTTGCTTGGAAGAATGATTTTCTCATGCATAAAAAAGACTTTATGCAAGCTTTGTCGGTTGTCGGGCTGCCAATTATATAATATTTCATCGCTAGACCAATCTCGCCTTGTAAAACAGTATTCCTCAGGAACTTAGAGAAACAAATTAATTAATGTCTTTTTGTTTCTTGCGTTTTAGTTCTGCGATCAGTTTCAGTTTCATTTATAGATGTTTTTCCAACTGGGGGAAAAAATGGTTTTGGTGAGGAGGAAGGTTGATGTTGTGCGTGTAGTTTGCGTGTGTGCTGCAGTGAGCATAGGCCCAAAAACAACCTAGCAAGAGTCTACTATGTTCTAATATAGCTATTATACAAGAGTCAAGTTGATTACGGTTTTCTCTCAGCTCCCTGCCCTGTGACGTGATGGACGACTGTGTAGAGGCCAGCGATTTGGGAAGTAGTAAAGGGATACATTTGTTGGAATGAGTGCGGCAAAATTCCTAGATTAGTCAAGAAAAAAAATACGGGTTAGGATGAAGTACAGGGTTAAGCTCGTAAAACCTTGTTCCTGATCCAAAACTGTTCTTGATTTAAAAGGGGATTAGCAGAAGATGCCATTAAAATGATTGTCCTCTTCCTTTTCTATAAAGTGTATGTCAGTCTGTCTGTCTGTTTGTCTTAATTGCTGTCTTTGTGTCTCTGTTTATGTCTCTCTATATCTCTCTTTATCTTTGTTTGCCTTATTCCGCATTTCTTTTGTCAGCCCTTTTTTGTTTTCTTTTTAGCTTCTTAACTTTTACAGTAATCTACTCCGTCTGTTTTTCTCGTTTTTTGTATCTTTGATATTATATACTTTGTGCCTTTCTGTCGTCATACCTGCTTTTCTCTTTAGCTGCAGTATTCTTTTCGTTAATAATTTTTCATTGAACTGCTATTATCTCTATCTTTAAGGTTTTCTGTCTCCGTGTTGAAAGAAGAGTAACAGGAGAAGGTAAAAAAAAATGAGCGATATAAACTGAGATAGAGAGATAGAGAGAGAGAGAGAGAGACAGACAGACAGATATGGAAAGAAAGAAAAAAGAAAAAAGAGATTGACACAGATACCAACAGAAACAAATATAAAGAGATATGATAAAGAATAGAGGTAGAGAAAAAGAAAAGAGATTTGGAGAGGAACAGACTCAGAGAGAAGGAGAGTGACATAGCTGCAGCGAACATGCAAAGAAGCTCCTGTAGTAGCAAAGCCTCGAGCTGGCAAGAAGTTGAGATTGATCAGCAATTTACCATAAGCCCTGTTATGTTGTAAAGCCTAATATAATTATTTTGGGTTGATAACAGTTTGGTAGTCTGACAGCTCTTGGCCTTCCACTTAACCCACGGGATTTGAACAAACACTTCAGAAATTTGATAAACCCATCTGCAGTTTGTTTTTTAATGAAAGTGCCCAAAGTCCTGAATTTGATCCAGATTGAAGTTATCTAATGGTTGGACCTTGTTTAAGCTGCTGTGTGAGGTCCAAACTGCTGTATGAGGTCCAAGCTGCTGTATGAGGTCCAAGCTGCTGTATGAGGTCCAAGCTGTTGTATGAGGTCCAAGCTGTTGTATGAGGTCCAAGCTGCTTCCGGGCTGCAGAGAAATTGTGCATGCAGTAGATGCAGCCCTGCTTTGCCGGTAGAACATAGAATAACTGATTAGAGATTGAGGTCAGCTGAGGTCACGTAGTTCTCCTAGTCAGACGAATTTGTCAGGACGTTTGGAGGAATTAAATACGCCGTAGTATTAGCTTGCATTCTCTTACTAATGTTCTTATTCAAGCTTTTCTCTCTCCCTTCGCCTCTCTCTCTCTCTCTCTCTCTCTCTCTCTCTCTCTCTCTCTCTCTCTCTCTCTCTCTCTCTCAATTCTTATGTCACGTTCTGAAAGTTTCGTTTTTCGTATAAAACAACAAAGATTGGATAAAGGAATAGCCGATCAATTTTATTTTTCTCTCAAATCATTTTTTCTCTCTCGCTGTCTCTCAGTCTTTCTCTCTTTCTCTCTCTCCCTCCCTGTCTCTCTCCCTCTCTCTATTTGTCTATCTACCTATCTACCCTGTATGAATAAAACACATCTCGAAAATGCAGTTTTCTAAAAAATTATTTTATTTTTTATCGCTTTAATTCTCTTTCTCTCTCTCTTTCTCTCTCTCTCTCTCTTTCTCTGTCTGTCTGTCTGTCTGTCTCTCTCTCTCTTTGTGTCTGTCTGTCTGTCTGTCTCTCTCTCTCTCTCTCTCTCTCTCTCTCTCACTTACCCTCTCTTACTTACTCTCTCGCTTTCCATTTTTTTCAAATCTCATACTCTTTTCTAATTTCATGTTCAGTCATGTCAGTTTTTCAAATCTCATACTCTTTTCTAATTTCATGTTCAGTCATGTCAGTTTGGCAATCTCTGTTTCCACAACATATATCACAATCTCCAAAATTTAGTGTGTCTAATTATACATAACTGTGTTTTTAGGATACGAAGAGATCTAAGTGATCCTTAATTGTTCATCTAGTTTTTTTGCTTTTTGTAAAGGAGTTCCTGTTTCTAAGGATCATTCGATCACAAGGTTAAATGAGCTATGGCTGAAGATAAAATACCTTATGTGTGAATTTATCAAACAATTGACATTTTCGTTCACAGTTTAAATAAATCTTGATACCCCATATTTTACACTTTTCTTCCTTTCTCTATGGGAAGAGGTAATTAGTGTATATGTATCAAAGTTTTACTTTTTTTATAACGATGTCTTTTCATTTCTTTAAAAATTACCTTTTTTTGTCTCTCTGTTTTTATTTGTGGTCCTTCCGATCTTATCTAGCGCTACTTATGTCTCTCTCTTTCTGCCATGTGAATTCTTGAAAGACTTCGTCATGTTATTCTGTTTAAATCTTTTCAATGACTTTTGTTCTTTATTTCTCTATCGGTCTGTTTCCATCTGTTTCTCTCTCTCTCTTCTTTATATCCGAATGTTCTCTAAAGTTTCATCTTCGCTTATTGTCTCTAAAGTCTTCATTTTATTATAACATTTCTAAATCTAAAAAAACAAACAAACAACTGAATCCTTTTTTAATCGTATCAATGTAAAAATATTTTTGTCTAGACTATTTTTTTCATTATCTGTAATATGTAATGCCGAAATGAATTTTTCCTACCTCTTCTTTGCATACAGTAACCGTTTAATCACCTGTGAAATCTGAAAAATATCCCTTTGGTTGTCTCTCTACTTCGTCCCAATTCTTCTTTGCAACAATAATCAACTTTTCCTGGGGAGAATTAAAATGTTCCCTATGGATGACTCCAAAAATCAAGCAATTTCTTAATTTTTCTCCTACAAGTTGAGTTGAACTTAATGTATTACCTAAAAAGGTTTAAGATACAGCGACGCAGCATAGAAAATTTTTTTAAAAGTATGAATGAGACAGTGGTAAACTATAAATATTGTAACGAATAAAGCATTCTTTTATTTCTATCAATGTGGATTTTATCTCTGGGCAGTGCTCAGTGTCGAGAAAATTTCACAAATTGAAAAACCTTTATTTCACTTATCTCAAATAATGTATGCTTTGATTTAAAACAATATTTGTTCGGGGCATATTAATTCAAGTATAGCAAGTATAAACTTAAAAAAAAAGATTAAATAATATTACATGTAAGTTAAGTCAAATTTGTCCATGTCTACATATTTATAAAATATGGGAAAACAAAAACCGAATGAAATACCAATGTTCAGTGGTTACTTTTGCATCATTGCAATTTTATAAAGAATATTCTTCACTTTCTCAAAGAAGGGTAAAAAAAGACAACCGTTACTATTGCCAGTTTAATTGCTATTATTAAGCCAGATGGTGATACTGCCGCTGCGGCTACTTCTACTACTACTACTATTACTACTACTACTACTACTACTACTACTACTACTACTACTACTACTACTACTACTACTACTACTACTACTACTACTATTACTTCTACTACTACTGCTGCTGCTGCTACTACTACTACTACTACTAGATGTACTACTACTACTACTACTACTACTACTACTACTACAACTACTACTTTTACTGCATATACTTATACTAGTAACTACTACTACTACTATTAAGACGACGACTGCTACTACCACTACTACTACGACTTCTACTACTACAAATACTACTACCACTACTAATTCTACTTTTACTAATACTACTACTACTACTACTACTACTACTACTACTACTACTACTACTACTACTACTACTACTACTACAACTACTACTTTTACTGCAACTACTTATACTAGTAATACTACTGTTGCGGTTGCTGCTAATGTTACTACGCGTTCTTATTGATAACTACTACTACTGCCTAAGTAATATTTGCGCATTTGTTTTACTAATATAGTAGGTAGTCCCAGTAACATAGGAATAGAGGTTGATAATAAAAGAGAGACAGAGAGCGATACCAATAAACATGCCTTTGGTTCATGACATTCTGTTTTTCTCAATCCAAACGCAATCTGTCGCTCATAATTAATCGTTAGGCAAACCTCTATGACAGTTATACCATTCAATTGATAAGCGCAGAAAATAATGTCAACGTCCTTCACCCCTGTCAGACTCTGGCTCTGATGTTATCTTTAAGTGGACTTCAGCTGAAAACGTCACTGGCTATTGCGTCGAGATAAACTGTGGAGATCATTTGTTTTTACCCGAAAAATTGTCTTCAGCTTATCTTAGTTTTCAGCCCAAACCTTAACAAACAAACATGATTTATTTTTCCAACGCGTTAGAAAATTGTTTATATTCTAATCAAATATTGTTTTTGATTCAAAAATATTTTCAAGTCAATCGGCTCTAGCTTCGTTGCTCCATTAACGTTGTTTAAATTGCAAGGAAGGGTGAGGTAAACGGATGTAGTTTTCCCTTTTGGTCATATATTTAGGTACAAAACATCTAAATCTCTCTCGACTGATATTAGCCAATATATCTTTATAATTATATCTAACGAATACCATCACGAAATATAAAACATAATGTTAATTTGCATAGTTATTCGGGTTCTGACATGGCACGAAATATAAGCTATGTAATACATTCGGACCGTTTAAAATCAAATAAATTTGATACAGACCTATTTATTAGGGCTCATATCCTAGAGACATTGGAAAAGGTATTTTTTGCTGTACAGCAGCAACAAGTGAAGAGAAATAGAAAGTAAAAAAAAAATGAGAGGGAGACACCCAAAAGAAAGTAGAAGATAATGTGGAAGACACTGGGTTGCAGTGGCACAATAATAAAGTTTACAAGCTTAATGAAGACCGCAATCATGAGGATGAAGAGTATGGACAGAATAAAAGTTTGAGAATTTAGCTAAATATTGGATTAGGTAAACAGCAATGACAATCACAATGATGAATAGCATATTAGATAGAATAACAGTTTGACAATGTAGCTAAGAAGTGGATCAGGAAAGCGGCAATGAAAATTGCAATGATGAATAAGCGACAAGGAAAACCATGATGAGAATGAAAATTGGTATGAATGAAACCGTCATAGCTAAACTGTGAACAAAATGAATTTTATTACAATAGTGATGACAATAACACTGGATCAGGAGGAGGGAAAGAATTAAACTAAGAGATTTACCAAAAAACAAGAAAGAAAAAAGCAACCAGCAAACAAAGAAAAACCCCAAACAAACAACAACAACAAAAAATTATAGTAGTTATAGATAACTAAGAGGGGTAATGGGAGAGAGAGAGAAAGAGTGTATATATACATGTGAGTGAGAGAAAGAACTATGAATATTGAAGTCGTACACTATGCTGTCATGAAAATATTGAAGTCGTACACAATCTTTATCTCTAAAATGGACGTTAGACATATAGAAGAAGACAATAGATAAAAAAAAAACAATGTAATATCGTTAAAACTGCAATCTAGGGCATCAAAAGTATCTGGTTTAAACAGAACTTATAAAGTTGGGTTAACCCTTGATTTCCATTATGTAGCAATTCGACGCTGATAGCACTCGGTTATACCATTAAAGATTAGATTATGCGAGATTGTAACACAAAGCGCAAGGCTTGCTTGATCTGCATGGGGGGCACACGCCACATGTGTTTGCAGTCACCAGCCACGCAATCCTCCGATTTATGTGTATGTTGAACAGTAATAACCTACAGCATTGTTCTGGTTTCTGTGTATGTTCAACAATAATAACCCAGCATTCTTCTGGTTTATATGTATGTGCAACAATAATAACCCACCATTTTTCTGGTTTATGTTGTGTGCAACAATAATAACCCAACATTGTTTTGGTTTATGTGTATGTTCAACAGTAATAACCTAGCATTGATCTGGTTTATGTGTATGTTCAACAGTAATAACCCATCATTGTTCTGGTTTATGTGTATGTTCAACAGTAATAACCCATGATTGTTCTGGTTTATGTGTATGTTCAACACTAATAACCCAGCAATGTTCTGGATTATGTGTATATTCAACAGTAATAACTCAGCATTGTTCTGGTTTATGTATATTTTCAACAGTAATAACTCAGCATTGATCTTGTTTATATGTATATTCCACAGTAATAACCCAACATTATTCTGGTTTATGTGTATGTTCAACAGTAATAACCCAGCATTGTTTTAGTTTATGTGTATGTTCAACAGTAATAACCCAGCATTGTTCTGGTTTTTCTGCATGTTCAACAGTAATAACTCAGCATTGTTCTGGTTTATCTGTATGTTCAACACTAATAACCTAACATTGTTCTGGTTTATGTGTATGTTCAACACTAATAACACAGCATTGTTCTGGTTTATGTGTATGTTCAACACTAATAACACAGCATTGTTCTGGTTTATGTGTATGTTCAACAGTAATAACACAGCATTGTTCTGGTTTATGTGTATGTTCAACAGTAATAACCCAACATTGTTCTGGTTTATGTGCATGTTCAACACTAATAACCCAGCATTGTTCTGCTTTATGTGTATGTGCAACAGTAATAACCCAGCATTGTACTGGTTTATGTGTATGTTCAACAGTAATAACTCAGCATTGTTCTGGTTTATGTGTATGTTCAACACTAATAACCCAGCAATGTTATGGATTATGTGTATATTCAACAGTAATAACCCAGCATTGTTCTGGTTTATGTGTATGTTCAACAGTAATAACTCAGCATTGATCTTGTTTATATGTATATTATACAGTAATAACCCAACATTATTCTGCTTTATGTGTATGTTCAACAGTAATAACCCAGCATTGTTTTAGTTTATGTATATGTTCAACAGTAATAACCCAGCAAATTTCTGGTTTTTCTGTATGTTCAACAGTAATAACTCAGCATTGTTCTGGTTAATGCGTATATTCAACAATAATAACACACAATTATTCTGGTTTCTGTGTACGTTCAACACTAAAAACACAGCACTGTTCCGGTTTATGTGTATGCTCAACAATAATAACCCAATAATTTTCTGGTTTATGTGTACGTTCAACAATAAGAACACAGCATTGTTCTGGTTTATGTTTATGTTCAACAGTAATAACCCAGCATTGTTCTCCTTTATGTGTATGTTCAACAGTAATAACCTATCATTGTTCTGGTTTATGTGTATGTTCAACAGTAATAACCCAACATTGTTCTGGTTTATGTGCATGTTCAACACTAATAACCCAGCATTGTTCTGCTTTATGTGTATGTGCAACAGTAATAACCTATCATTGTTCTGGTTTATGTGTATGTTCAACAGAAATAACCCAACTTTGTTCTGGTTTATGTATACGTTCAACAATAATAACCAAGCATTTTTCTGGTTTTGTGTATGTTCAACAAAAATAACCCAGCACTGTTCTGGTTTATGTGTATGTTCAAAAATATTAACCCAGCATTTTTACGGTTTATGTGTATATTGAACAATAATAACCCAACACTGTTCCGGTTTATGTGTATATTCAACAAAAATAACCCAACACTGTTCTGGTTTATGTGTATGTTCACCAATAATAACCCAGCATTGTTCCGGTTTATGTGTATGTTCAACCATAATAACCCAGCATTGTTCTGGTTTATGTGTATGTTCAACAGTAATAACCCAGAATTGTTCTGGTTTATGCGTATGTTCAACAGTAATAACCCAGCATTGTTCTGGTTTATGTGTATGTTCAACAGTAAAATTCCAGCATTGTTCTGGTTTATGTGTATGTTCAACACTAATAACACACGGCTGTTAAAACAGACCAAAAAGCGGCAACTTAGTTTGCTTCCAGGCCGTACCTCAGACGCCCGCATTTAGTGGGCGGATCGGTGATCAATCACCTGTCAGGCAGGCTACAACCGTGTGTGCCCGTGCATGACGCTGCACTGCTGTTAAATCTAATATTGGGATTTTTACTTGTTTTTGCATCGTAATAAATCTGGCCTCATTAACATTAAGTATGTCAAACAAATAATCATTTTTAAGCTGAAATTGTCCTGAATACAACGCTATATTTTTTTATCTCTCAATTATAAAGTGTTTAGATGGTGCAGGTGAATCTTCATACTTCTAGTAAAAGAACAGAAAAAAGTCTTGATTTTCGTAACACCTCAGTTTAATAGGAATATTTCAAAAGTGAAACAGTTTTATCGCTTAAAAATTGTTTCCCGATATTTAAAAGATTTGTATAAAGAACTTGTGAAAGTTTCAAGTGCGAAGAGTTTTTCAGTGATTTTATATGATTTTTTAAAATAATTCCACACGCTCGAGTCTGCACGAACTACCCGTAAATGACACTCTGCACTATCTACCTTAGAAGCCTCAAACCAACACTGTTAAATATGGAGCAGCACTTAGAATCTGAACGCAACCAAAAGCTCCATGAAGTTTGCAGATCTTGTTGTGATATATCTTTAAGTATCATATAGAGGAAAAAATAAAAATTTTATTTGTGTGGACTTTATCAACGGCCCGTTAATAAATTTTGGTTTTAAAAATAATTTCCAATAAAAAAAAAAAAAAAAAAAAAAAAAGATTTCTACAATATGCTTTTAATATTCTGCCGTGAATAAACTCAAAGCACTTAGGCGTCAGAGGTTTGAAGAAAGTTATAATAAAAGCTCGAAAATATTACAGACAGACAGACAGAGAGAGAGAGAGAGAGAGAGAGAGAGAGAGAGAGAGAGAGAGAGAGAGAGAGAGAGAGAGAGAGAGAGAGCTTTAGGCACACGCCCCGCCGATTGAAGAACATAAGGCAAAGTAAACGTAAGACTTACCTGTAAAGGAAGACAATGCGCAACCCTACACAAGTTTCATTTTCGTCTTAGTGCGTGTTTTTAATTTTGTTAAAAGCTAACACCAGGCCTCCCTCATATATATATTGACGCTCTACAGCTTGAACTACGATGTTCTATCGTTGTTTAGATTTATTATTTTATATCAAAACGCCGTACCAGCGCTGTAAGAAATTGACTATTATAACTCAAACCCGCATAACTTGGAAACGGAGAACTTTTCGCTAATGCCCTTTGGTGGGTGTTAAGATCAACATATGTATGAAATGCTGTAAAAATTTCTTCCCCAAAAATTGTTTCAATTTTTTCATAAATGTCCCGTAAAAAATGTCACCACCTTATGATTATTCCAGATTCATGTACTTATTAAAACGCTCAATAACTCCATCAATTAAATGAAAAGAAGGGGAAAATATATATCCTCGTATCGCTGAAATATAGATGTAACTAATTATATGATTTTTGTAGTTCTTCGTTTCATGCATAAGCTTAAATTCTCCATTGTTTTGGTGTGAAAAATTAGATCTAAAATCTTAAGTTGCGAGGAAAGGCGAATCCCCGTTCTACAGGGGTGGTTAACCCCATGACCCGATCGGGTTACAAGCTGCTTCACGGGCGCGGCAGGCAAACTAAAATGCCGCTCCTTAACAGCCGTGAACACAGCATTGTTCTGGTTTTTTTGTATGTTTAACAATAATAACACATGATTGTTCTGGTTTATGTGTATGTTTAACACTAATAACCCAGCATTTTTCTGGTTTTTGTGTATGTTCAACAGTAAAAACCCAGCATTGTTCTGATTTATGTGTATGTTTAACACTAATAACCCAGCATTATTCTGGTTTATGTGTATTTTCAACAGTAATAACTCAGCATTGATCTTGTTTATATGTATATTCCACAGTAATAATCCAACATTATTCTGCTTTATGTGTATGTTCAACAGTAATAACCCAGCATTGTTTTAGTTTATGTGTATGTTCAACAGTAATATCCCAGCGTTGTTCTGGTTTTTTCTGTATGTTGAACAGTAATAACTCACCATTGTTCTGGTTTATCTGTATGTTCAACAATAATAACCCAACAATGTTCTGGTTTATGTGTATGTTCAACAGTAATAACCCAGCATTGTTCTGGTTTTTGTGTATGTTCAACAGTAATAACCCAGCATTGTTCTCCTTTATGTGTATGTTAAACAGTAATAACCTATCATTGTTCTGGTTTATGTGTATGTTCAACAGTGATAACCTATCATTGTTCTGGTTTATGTGTATGTTCAACAGTAATAACCCAGCATTGTTCTGGTTTTTTGTGTATGTTCAACAGTAATAACCTATCATTGTTCTGGTTTATGTGTATGTTCAACAGCAAAAACCATGCATTGTTCTGATTTATGTGTATGTTCAACAATAATAACACAGCATTGTTCTGGTTTATGTGTATGTTCAACAGTAATAACCCAGCATTGTTACGGTTTATGTGTATATTCAACAATAATAACCCAGTATTGTTCTGGTTTATGTGCATGTTCAACAGTAATAACCCAGCAATGTTCTGGTTTATGTGTATGTTCAACAGTAATAACCCAGCATTGTACTGGTTTATGTGTATGTTCAACAGTAATAACTCAGCATTGTTCTGGTTTATGTGTATGTTCAACACTAATAACCCAGCAATGTTATGGATTATGTGTATATTCAACAGTAATAACTCCAGCACTATTCTGGTTTATGTGTATGTTCAATAATAATAACACAGCATTGTTCTCCTTTATGTGTATGTGCAACAGTAATAACCATTGTTCTGGTTTATGTGTATGTTCAACAGTAATAACCCAGCATTGTTCGAGTTTATGTGTATGTTCAACACTAATAACCCAGCATTATTCTGTTTTATGTGTATTTTCAACAGTAATAACTCAGCATTGATCTTGTTTATGTGTATGTTCAACAGTAATAATCCAACATTATTCTGCTTTATGTGTATGTTCAACAGTAATAACCCAGCATTGTTTTAGTTTATGTGTATGTTCAACAGAAATAACCCAACTTTGTTCTGGTTTTTCTGTATGTTCAACAGTAATAACCTATCATTGTTCTGGTTTATCTGTATGTTCAACACTAATAACCCAGCACAGTTCTGGTTTATGTGTTTGTTCAACAGTAATAACCCAGGACCGTTCGGGTTTATGTGTATGTTCAACAATATGAACGCACCATTGTTCTGGTTTATGTTAATATTCAACAATAATAACCAAGCATTGTTCTGGTTTTTGTGTATGTTCAACAGTAATAACCTATTATTGTTCTGGTTTATGTGTATGTTCAACAGTAATAACCCAGGACCGTTCGGGTTTATGTGTATGTCCAACAATATTAACTTAGCATTGTTCTGGTTTATGTCTTTGTTCAACAAAAATAATACAGCATTGTTCTGGTTTATGTTTTTATTCCACAATAAAAACCCAGCACTGTTCCGCTTTCTGTGTATGTTCAACAATAATAACCCAGTACTGTTCTGGTTTATGTGTATGTTCAACAATAATAACCCAGCACTGTTCTGGTTTATGTGTATGTTCAACAATAATAACCCAGCACTGTTCTGGTTTATGTGTATGTTCAACAATAATAACCCAGCACTATTCTGGTTTATGTGTATGTTCAACAATAATAACCCAGCATTGTTCTGGTTTATATGTATGTTCAACAATAATAACCCAGCACTGTTCTGGTTTATGTGTACGCTCAACAATAACAACCCAGCATTGTTCTGGTTTATGTGTATGTTCACCAATAATAACCCAGCATTGTTCTGGTTTTTGTGTATGTTAAACAAAAATAACACATCATTCTTCTGGTTTACGTGTACCCTCAACAGCAGTAACCCAGCACTGTTTTGGTTTATGTGTTTGTTCAACAGTAATAACCCAGGACCGTTCGGGTTTATGTGTATGTTCAACAATATTAACTTAGCATTGTTCTAGTTTATGTGTATGTTCAACAATAATAATCGAACATTGTTCTGGTTTATGTGTGTATGTTCAACAGTAATAACACAGCATTGTTCTGGTTTATGTGTATGTTCAACAATAATAACCCAGCATTGTTCTGTTTATGTGTGTCTGTATGTTCAACAGTAATAACTCAGCATTGTTCTGGTTTATCTGTATGTTCAACAGTAATAACCCAGCATTGTTCTCCTTTATGTGTATGTTCAACAGTAATAACCTATCATTGTTCTGGTTTATGTGTATGTTCAACAGTAATAACCCAGCATTGTTCTGGTTTATGTGTATGTTCAACAGTAATAACCCAGCATTGTTCTCCTTTATGTGTATGTGCATCAGTAATAACCTATCATTGTTCTTATTTACGTGTATGTTCAAACAATAATAACCCAGCACTATTCTGGTTTATGTGTATGTTCAATAATAATAACACAGCATTATTCTGGTGTATGTTTATCTTCAACAGTAATAACCCAGCATTGTTCTGGTTTATGAGTATGTTCAACAGTAATAACCCAGTATTGTTCTGGTTTATGTGCATGTTTAACAGTAATAACCCAGCATTGTTCTGGTTAATGCGTATATTCAAAAATATTAATCCAGCATTCTTACGGTTTATGTGTATATTCAACAATAATAACCAAGCATTGTTCTGGTTTTTGTGTAAATTCAACAGTAATAACCTATCATTGTTCTGGTTTATGTGTATGTTCAACCCTAATAATCCAGCATTGTTCTGCTTTATGTGTATGTTTAACAGTAATAACCTATCATTGTTCTGGTTTCTGTGTATGTTCAACAGAAATAACCCAACTTTGTTCTGGTTTATGTATACGTTCAACAATAATAACCAAGCATTTTTCTGGTTTATGTGTATATTCAACAGTAATAACCCAGCATTGTTCTGATTTATGTGTATGTTCAACAATAATAACCCAGGACCGTTCGGGTTTATGTGTATGTTCAACAAAAATAACCCAGCACTGTTTTGGTTTATGTGTTTGTTCAACAGTAATAACCCAGGACCGTTCGGGTTTATGTGTATGTTCAACAATATTAACTTAGCATTGTTCTAGTTTTTGTGCACGTTTAACAATAATAATCCAGCATTTTTCTGGTTTAGTGTATGTTTAACAAAAATAACCCAGCACTTTTCTGGTGTATGTGTATGTTCAACAATAATAACCCAGCATTGTTCTGGTTTATGTGTATGTTTAACACTAATAACCCAGCATTTTTATGGTTTTTGTGTATATTCAACAGTAATAACCTATCATTGTTCTGGTTGATGTGTATGTTGAACATTAATAACACAGCATTGTTCTGGTTTATGTTTATGTTTAACAATAAAAATCCAGCATTGTTCCATTGTGTGTGTATGCTCAACAATAATAAACCATCATTGTTCCGGTTTATGTGTATGTTCAACAATAATAATCGAACATTGTTCTGGTTTATGTGTACGTTTAACAGTAATAACACAGCATTGTTCTGGTTTAAGTGTATGTTCAACAATAATAACCCAGCATTGTTCTGGTTTATGTGTATGTTCAACAGTAATAACCTAGCATTGTTCTGGTTTTTGTGTATGTTCAACAGTAATAACCCAGCATTGTTCTGCTTTATGTGTATGTTCAACAGTAATAACCTATCATTGTTCTGGTTTATGTGTATGTTTAACAATAATGACCTATCATTGTTCTGGTTTATGTGTATGTTTAACACTAATAACCTATCATTGATCTAGTTTATGTGTATGTTCAACAGTAAAAACCAAGCATTGTTCTGGTTTTTGTGTATGTTCAACTGTAATAACCTATCATTGTTCTGGTTTATGTGTATGTTCAACACTAATAACCCAGCATTGTTTTGCTTTATGTGTATGTTCAACAAAAATAACCCAGCATTGTTCTGGTTTATGTGTATGTTCAAATGTTAAACAGTAATAACCCAGCATTGTTCTGATTTATGTGTATGTTCAACAATAATAACCCAGGACCGTTCGGGTTTATGTGTATGTTCAACAAAAATAACCCAGCATTGTTCTGGTTTATGTGTATGTTCAAATGTTAAACAGTAATAACCCAGCATTGTTCTGGTTTATGTGTATGTTCAACAATAATAACCCAGCATTGTTCTGGTTTATGTGTATGTTCAACAGTAATAACCCAGCATTGTTCTCCTTTATGTGTATGTTCAACAGTAATAACTTAGCATTGTTCCGTTTTATGTGTATGTTCAACAGTAAAAATCCAGCATTGTTCTGGTTTATGTGTATGTTCAACACTAATAACCCAGCATTGTTCTGGTTTATGTGTATGTTTAACAATAATAACCCAGCATTGTTCTTGTTTATGTGTATGTTCAACACTAATAACACAGCATTGTTCTGGTTTATGTGCATGTTCAACACTAATAACCCAGCATTGTTCTGCTTTATGTGTATGTTCAACAGTAATAACCTATCATTGTTCTGGTTTATGTGTATGTTCAACAGTAAAAATCCAGCATTGTTCTGATTTATGTGTATGTTCAACAGTAATAACCTAGCATTGTTCTGGTTTATGTGTATGTTCAACAGTAATAACCCAGCATTGTTCTGGTTTATGTGTATGTTCAACAGTAATAACCCAGAATTGCTCTGGTTTATGTGCATGTTCAACACTAATAACCCAGCATTGTTCTGCTTTATGTGTATGTTCAACAGTAATAACCCAGCATTGTTCTGGTTTATGTGTATGTTTAACAGTAATAACTCAACATTGTTCTGGTTTATGTGTATGTTCAACAGTAAAAATCTAGCATTGTTCTGGTTTATGTGTATGTTCAACACTAATAACACAGCATTGTTCTGGTTTTTTCATATGTTTAACAATAATAACACATGATTTTTCTGGTTTATGTGTATGTTTAACACTAATAACCCAGAATTTTTTCTGTTTTTGTGTATGTTCTACAGTAAAAACCCAGCATTGTTCTGATTTATATGTATGTTCAACAGTAATAACCCAGCATTGTTCTGGTTTATGTGTATGTTTAACAAAAAATAACCCAGTATTGTTCTTGTTTATGTGTATGTTCAACAATAATTAAAAAGCATTGTTCTGGCTTATGTTTATGTTCAAAGATAATAACCCAATAATTTTCTGGTTTATGTGTACGTTCAACAATAAGAACACAGCATTATTCTGGTTTATGTTTATGTTCAACAAAAAATATCAAGCATTGTTCTGGTTTATGTCTTTGTTCAACAAAAATAATACAGCATTGTTCCGGTTTTTCTGTATGTTCAACAGTAATAACCCAGCATTGTTCTCCTTTATATATATGTTTAACAGTAATAACCTATCATTGTTCTGGTTTATATGTATGTTCAACAGTAATAACCCAGCATTCTTCTGGTTTATGTGTATGTTCAACAGTAATAACCCAGCATTGTTCTCCTTTATGTGTATGTGCAACACTAATAACCCAGCATTTTTCTGGTTTTTGTGTATGTTCAACAGTAATAACCTATCATTGTTCTGGTTTATGTGTATGTTGAACACTAATAACACAGCATTATTGTTGTGGTTTATGTGTATGTTTTACAATAATAACCCAGCATTGTTCTTGTTTATGTGTATGTTTAACACTAATAACACAGCATTGTTCTGGATTATGTGTATATAATCAACACTAATAACTCCAACATTGTTCTGGTTTATGTGTATGTTCAACACTAATAACCACAGCATTGTTCTGGTTTATGTGTATGTTCAACAATAATAACCCAGCAATGTTCTGGTTTATGTGTATGTTCAACTGTAATAACCCAGTATTGTTCTGGTTTATGTGTATGTTCAAAAATATTAACCCAGCATTCTTACGGTTTATGTGTATATTCAACAATAATAACCAAGCATTGTTCTGGTTTTTGTGTATGTTCAACAGTAATAACCTATCATTGTTCTGGTTTATGTGTATGTTCAACACTAATAATCCAGCATTGTTCTGCTTTATGTGTATGTTCAACAATAATAATCGAACATTGTTCTGGTTTATGTGTACGTTTAACAGTAATAACACAGCATTGTTCTGGTTTAAGTGTATGTTCAACAATAATAACCCAGCATTGTTCTGGTTTATGTGTATGTTCAACGAAAAAAACCAAGCATTGTTCTAGTTAATGTGTACGTTCAACAATAATAGCATAGCATTATTCTCGTTTATATGTATGTTCAACAAAAAATGATCCAGCACTGTTCTGGTTTATGTGTATGTTCAACAATAATAACACAGCACTGTTCTGGTTTATGTGTATGTTCAACAATAATAACACAGCATTGTTCTGGTTTATGTGTACGTTCAACAATAATAACACAGCATTGTTCTGGTTTATGTGTATGTTCAACACTAATAACCCAGCATTGTTCTGCTTTATGTGTATGTTCAACAGTAATAACCTATCATTGTTCTGGTTTATGTGTATGTTTAACAATAATGACCCAGCATTGTTCTGGTTTATGTGTATGTTCAACACTAATAACACAGCATTGTTCTGGTTTATGTGTATGTTTAACAATAATAACACATTATTGTTCTGGTTTATGTGTATGTTCAACACTAATAACACAACATTGTTCTGGTTTATGTGTATGTTTCAAAGTAATAACCAAGCATTGTTCTGGTTTATGTGTATGCTCAACAATAATAATCCAGCATTGTTCTGGTTTATGTGGATGTTCAACAATAATAACCCAGCACTTTTCCGGTTTATGTGTACGCTCAAAAATAATAACCCAGAATTGTTCTGGGTATTCCACGGATGCGAATTCATCTCCCCACAGATCCTCAGTAACCAATCAGAATCCTCTTGTCAAAGTCAACACCGAATGAAGCGCAACGATTGGCTAGCAGAGGGATTATGCCTCGCTCTCTCTCTCTCTCTCTCTCTCTCTCTCTCTCTCTCTCTCTCTCTCTTTCTCTCTCTCTCTCTCTCTCTCTCTCTCTCTCTCTCTCTCTCTCTCTCTCTCTCTCTCTCTTACAGTGTTTTAGTATTGAATTATTTCATTCTTTATTTCGATGAAGTCTGGACCCGGTCGGGTCGGGGTCGAGTTAAAAAACCAACGGATCCGGGCAATCTCGGGTCCAGCCGAAGCGGGATTTTGGTCGGCCCTTAACTGGTTCAACACATTTGTCATTATTTGTTTTTACCTGATGCAAGTAAAACCGTTTGAACTCATTGTCCTTCACCCTTTCAGACTTCGGCTCTTACATTATCTTTAAATGGGCTTTAGCTGATCTCATCACATGATACACATTGTAAGTCCCATCCGTGTGGGATAATGTTTGTCAAACAAAGAACTAGATTGCAACGATAGACATAAACACTGTCGTATTATTAACTGTTGGCCTCACCTAAATTGTATCTGGAAAGTTCCACTTAGCTCTCTGATTAAGAAAGATGTTTTATCTCTTCATGGATAAGTCCAAGCAGTTATTTAACGAACCAACATTATTCTTCCATGCAATCTCATGCGACTTTTATTCTTATTGTATTTTTTTCATAACATCTCTATAAATCGTTATCTCATAATAAGCAGCTATCTGTCTAGAAATATTGTTTAACTTTCAGGGAAGGAAGAGGGAAAAGAATGCTAGGTTTACGGTTTTTAGACTAAGCTCAAAGGGCCATGTTATCTCTTGAATATACTATTAGAAATGCAGCAGTTGATTCCATTCTTAGCACCAACTGAAGCTAAGAATATAAATTCCCATAAATGTTCGAGATATTATTTTTTTTAAAAATCTGCATTAACTGGACGGAACGATCTAGTTTACTTTGGGTAATGAGCATATTAAATTCGTTAATATAAACATATATATGTATATTGTTTCGAAATTGGGTGCCGTGAAACTGTTTTATTACATCAAGTTCAAGGCTTCAGAACTGCGCGTTATCTTTCAATTCAATACATATAATTTTAGAAAAGTTGGCCATACACAGATATTTTATGAATCATATTTTATCCCATTTGAGAACAATCGGTCTAAGAGGTGGGGGAGGGGGGGGTGTTTATAATTTTATCTTGCTTTTTCTGAGTCAGAGAAAAACCGTTCCTTAGAAAATGAGAGAGGAGTAGAGATAAGAGGGACAGAGTAGATTGTGCGTTGGAGTCATGATTGGATTTTATGGCTGTACATTTTGGTTTGAAAAGATAATTTGACGGGTGTTTTATCTAGTCTTCCTTATTTATTCCAACAAATGGAGGTAAAAACAAAAACAACGAAAAAAAAAAAGATTGCGTATCAGTGACATTAATGTGACGAGGTAGGTGTATCTACCCGACATATTTCTAAGGCAGCAGGCGATTCGATCATCCGCCTCTTTCTCTTCCTTTCTATTGCGTTCATGGCAACAGTTCGACTTTACTTTATTTACAAAAACTTAAGCTTGTCATTTCCATTGAATAAATCGTAAAACAAATGGCGAAACAGTTTTAAGTTGTTTTTTCCCGTGTACATTTTTAAGAAATGATTTCAGAAATATTATTATAATTATTATTATTATTATTATTATTATTATTATTATTATTATTATTATTATTATTATTATTATTATTATTATTATTATTATTATTATTATTATTATTATTATTATTATTATTATTATTATTATTATTATTATTATTATTATTATTATTATTATTATTATTATTATTATTATTATTATTATTAATATTATTATTATAATTATTATTATTGTTGTTACTAAAAATTTTCGTTCATCATCATTATCATTATCAACATCAACATTTCAAATTAAGCAGATATATATATATATATATATATATATATATATATATATATATATATATCTGAGGTTCATTTAGGAAAATAGCGATAACAATCACAATGATTGATAAAGGATATATAGAAAAGTAATTTCAAGAATGAAAATGTTAAGCAACGGAGGTAGAATTTAACGTTGATGTTTAAGCCATAAACAAAAAAATTACAAACAAAACCAAAACCAAATCAAAGCAAATCAAACAAATAAACCTAGAAAAAAAAATGGTGATTACAATGACACTCGATGAGGAAGAGGTTACGAGTGGAAAAAAAATGATTTACTGAAATTAAAATCTTTATGTTAGTGCTGCTGATGCTAAAAGCGATAAAAGAAGTCTTTGTGGTGCGGCTTATTTTTATTGTACCATGGGTGATCTAATTGATAAATTAAGAAAAGAAAAAAAACATACTTTTTTTTCAATTTCTATTGCAATTTTACTTTGACAGCACAGGGTTATATCAGTTCAATTGGTCTTGTGATAATCTGCTTATGAAAGCACTAGAATGATTTTTTATAAAACATTATCATTAAATATACAGTTTAGCAGCTGAAATGATGCTGATTCATTTACGCCGTGTTATTTTGTTTATAACTGACACGGTAAGCCATAATCCTACACCCGGTATTAAACTATTACTCTAGCGTTATCTTTATATGTTCTTCAGCTGAGGACGCTCTCAGAATGCTTATTGTTAGTCCCCGCCGCTTGGTACACATTTGAGTAACAAACATTTAGATAACAACGATATCAAGAGGACTGTAATTTCGTATGATCTCAGTTGAATTTTGCTCTCAACACAATTGTTCAACCCGCAAATACACTTTTACTGATATGGCTTCAATGATTAATTTTATCCGGAAAAGTTATTAAGCTTGTCTGGGATGTTTCAACTTAGCTCTCTGACTAACGTGCATGTTTTATATTTCCAAAGATAAACTAGAACTTTTGACTTAACTTACTGAAATTTCATTATCCGTACAGGTTTCGATACATTACAAACAGTTTGTTTCATAACCGTTCCTTCTGTTTTATCTATTTGTAATACCTCCGATCAGAGCAATTATATATAAATCTGTTGGTTTTTTTTAATAATAACAGGTAATTGTAAAGATCCGTGAATAACATTTTTTTTCTTCCTTTTCTTTCTCTTGTGCAGTCTTGTTAGTGCTTGAATATAAAACTTGATTATTATCTTCATTCACTAGTCTCATTAAGGATGTTAAATAAAAAAGTGTGTTTTGTAATAATAAAAACATTTATTAATTCCATATGATATTATGTATAAAATTGATTCAATTTCACTGAATTAAGCTTTAAGTTGTATTTTTGGAAAGCTACACGAAAAAAAAAATCTCCTTTTATAAAACGATGCGTCTTATATACTTTAGATAATGGACCAATTGATTCCAATAATAAACAGTATGAAAGACTATAACATTTTATGAGGCAAGTCAGGAAGAAGAAAAAAAGGAAGACAGAGAATGCTATGATAACGATATTTATAATGGTGATGGTGGGGGTGAGGGAGATGATAATGAGAAACTAAAATCAATGTTTGGGATAGGGAAGAAATTTTTAGTGCGAAAATAATAATAATAATAATAATAATAATAATAATAATAATAATAATAATAATAATAATAATAATAATAATAATAATAATAATAATAATAATGAAAATAATGATCTTTATGATTATATTGTTGATCCTTTTGATCATGGTGATATTGATGATACGCATAATGAACATATAATTAATCTGTCGATTATAGCTTATGGTTAAGCAAACGTCAGTGGCAGTTTTATCATTCATCTGATAAATGCAAACAATTGAAGTCATCGTGCTTCACCCCTGTCGGACTCTGACTGTGATGTTATCTTTAAGTGGACTTCAGCTGAGAACGCTACGGAATGTTACTGTCACTTGTCGCCTCCTGAGCTATGTTTGTACATCAAACATGCATTGGGGGAGTTAACCAAATAGACCGATACTTTAATTGGCTGTTTACCTCACACGACTTTTTGTTATGACACTCAGGTAACAACTGAAGTTATAATTAAGACTAATTAGGAAGCGAAAATGATTTGGTTTTACTCGAAAATTATCGTTAGTGTACCTTAGGTTTCAGCCTGATTTAATCTTTCCAATTCTTATGCTTATTGTTTTTTTTTTACTGTTTGTATTGATTTACAAGTTTATCTCTCGCTTCCTTCCCCCCCTTTACTTTATTTAATTTGTAAGGAAGGGTGAAGTATACGTATGCAGTTGATGTTCATGGCCATATAACAGTCAGTAAAACATCTAAATTTCTCTCAAACTATACTAGATATATATATCTTTATATACCTAATGATTCAATTAGAGCTGGTTAGTATCTATAGAAAAATTCAAATTCAGAAATTGGGAAAAAAAATATTTTTAGTTTTAAACCTTTTTCGAATGGGGAAGCGTGAGTGAAAGAATGATTTTAGAGAAGGCGAGATGTAAAGAGTTTCTAAAAATAGATGGTAAGGTTAAAAGGGATGGCAAACTTAAGATCTTATTAATATCCAAATTCTCACATAAAATGAAAGAAATATAACTTACAAACGTGATAAATTTATGTGTATATGTATACAGCAGCGTAAGTGTTTGCTTATTTATTGCTCTCTCATTCTGTGTTTCATTCTCTCACTCGTTCTCCCTCTATCTTTCTTAAATCAAAATTCTATAAGTCATTATTTCCTTGGCAGTACCTCATTCAATTAGTTACAGTCAAACCCTTATTATTCTCTCTCTCTCTCTCTCTCTCTCTCTCTCTCTCTCTCTCTCTCTCTCTCTCTCTCTCTCTCTCTCTCTCTAGCTTATCGTCGGGATGTGGTGTTGATTCAACAGTGCCTTTAAACGACTAACACTGATTATAGTATATTATGAATGGTGATAGTAATACATGTATAAATTGTAGGGATAGTAGCTGCAGACCTTGGTTTTTCAATAGAATAAACATATATACCGATATAGATTCTTAGTGCCCTAGGATAATCATGTAAATTTATCGCGGTAACAATAGACAGTTTTGTAATTGATAAATGATATACATGTATATATGGATGATTGATAAGTATATGTTTGGTGGATCTAGGTGCTCTCTCTATATCTTTCTTTATCCCACAGGCACACATTCTATTTATCTCTAATCTCTCTCACTCTCTCTCTCTTCTTTACTCTTTCTTTCTCTATCTCTCTCTTGTGCGCTCTTGTGTACTTTTAACTATGCTGTATGAATTCAGGGTAGTGCCCCGTCGGCCTGGGAAATTAGGTGTGTTTATGGATTTGTGGGATTGGAAAGGTTGCTTGGTCGTTGATGTTGATACCTTGCGGTTGTAGTGTCTGTAATATGTGTATCCAAAATGTTTAATTCTTTTGCAGGCCTATCATTTCTACTGTGAATAACAGTACTGTTCTATTGTGATTTTTGAGTGACTGATGGTGTGCCCGAGGAGGTTAAAATGCTTGGCAACAGCGTCGTCTCTATCGTTGTTATGTTTAGTCTGAGTGTATTGAGCCGTTTGTTTAGTGTTTTTGATGTTAGTCCTACATACTGTTTGCTGCATAGGCTACATGTAATGAGATAGATGATGTTGCGTGAGTGGCAAAATAGGTTATGTAGAATGATCTATCTTTTGCGAGTGATTGTGGAGGTGAATGTAGTCGATGATGTGAAGAGTGTACATGTCAAGCATCTTGGGATGTTGCATGATCTGCTGCCTACTGTGTCTCGTCTTGACGCAGATGACTCAATTTATGAGCCACGGAGGTTGTTTTGGCCTGCAGAAATCTGCCATGGGGAGGGTCGGGATAGCTTTTTTGCACCAATCTGAAATTTGGAGGTTGGGAAAATATGTTTTTTTTAGTATTAATGGGTTGGGTTATACGTTATTACTAAATGTATTCTCTGGCTTTCTGTCAGGGATCTATATTTTCTTTACAGGACCATAGATCTGGATGCTTTTCGGGCTTTGTTAATTGCAGCTTGAATGTGTTTGTGGACGAAACCACCACTTTTGAAGTAGTTTTTGAGATTAGTGAGTCTACGTGTGAGACAAACGTTCTATGAACAAGTTCCAACTAGTCTAAATGCGAGACTGTATGGGATGCTACGCCTAGTGTGTTGTGGGTGGATTGAGGACCAATGCAGGTAATTGAAGATGTCTGTGGGTTGAGAGTAAAGGTCTGTGTGGATATTGTTGCTTAGTGGAGTGACCATGACGTCAAGAAATGGAACGTGGATGGGCGAAATGTTTCTGGTGAATTTGATGATAGGGTGAAATCTATTGGCATGTTGTATGAATGCTTCTAGTTTAGCACGGCCATGGGTCCAAATGAGGAGGATGTCATCTATGTATCTTAGCCAGACAAGTGGTTTGTCTGGCAAATAACCCAGAAGTCTTCTCTCGATGGCCCCCATGAAGATGTTGGCGTATGTAGGGGCCATACATGTACCCATAGCGGTGCCATGAGTTTGTAAGTATGCATTGTCATGAAAAGTGAAGAAGTTGAGCGTAAGAATGAGTTGTAATAATGTACAGATTAAAGATGGGGATGGTTTTGTTCCCAGATCTCTGGCTTCCTCCAGCGCTATGGGACGGGAGTCCGTATCTTCCTTATGTGGGATATTAGTGTACAATGCACTGACAACTATTGTACATAGAAGGGTATCTGGAGGAAGCGGGCCTGTCTTATTGATATCATGCATTTTTGCGAGGAAATCTGCGAGGAAATCCATGTCGTCCTGCACATATGAAGGTAGCTGGCTGACTAAATCCTTCATATGGTAGTCCACAAATTGAGATATAATCTCTGTGGGGCAACCATTACCACCTATGATGAGCCTCCCTGGGTTCCCTTCTTTGTGGACCTTGGGAAGGATATAAAACTTTCCCAGAGTCGGATGAGGCACGACGAGGGCTTTGCCTATCTCTGAACTAATTTCCTTCTCCTCTATTCCTTTATCTACGGCTTCTTGGATCTTTTTGTTATAGCTAATGGTAAGGTCAGAGGTAAGTATCCTATAAAAAGTAGTATTATCGAGTTGCCTAGTGCACTCTCCAATAGAGTCGGTGGTGTCCATAACCACGACAGCCCCACCTTTGTCAGCAGGTTTGATGGTGATCTTGTCATTATCTCTAAGCTCTCGGAGAGCTTCTTTCTCCTTGTTGCGGTGATTAGAGAAAATGTTTCTTTGTCTTTCTAACATAATTTCAGAAGACACCCCTTTAATGAAAGTGACTAAGGCTAAATCTCTACCAGTATCAGGGGTGAAAGAGCTAGGTTTGCGGAGAAAGGCAGGAGGGGGTGATTGTGAGTGTGTAGTGTGGTCTGTTTCCTCGTCGTCTTCGTCATAGAAAAATTCGGCGAGACGGAGGCATAGGTCCTCACTGAGTTCTATGAGGTTGATTGCGCTAGGTGTTGGACAGAAGTTCAGATTTTTTATAGAAGTTGTGTTTGTGTTGGATTTAGAGGTTGAGACGAGAGATTGATGACTTTTTGTGGCCTTACTGAGGTGTGGTGTAGGCCTGGCGTCATGGTCCTGAGGCGGGCTTTGGGGGGTGTTGATGGGTTCTTCCGGTGACGGGGCGCGGGAGGTAGGCGATGGGATCGGTCTAGTAGGGGGTCCTTGGTGGCGGCTCCTGTTACTCTGTATACGTGGCACGTCTCTTGGCTTGAGTGTGTGTGTTAGAGATCTGCTGATGTCGGTCTAGTAGGGGGGTCCTTGGTGGCGGCTCCTGTTACTCTGTATACGTGGCACGTCTCTTGGCTTGAGTGTGTGTGTTAGAGATCTTCTGATGTCGGTCTAGTAAGGGAGTCCTTGGTGGCGGCTCCTGTTACTCTTTATTCGTGGCACGTCTCTTGGCTTGAGCGTGTGTGTTAGAGATCTTCTGATGTCGGTCTAGTAGGGGAGTCCTTGGTGGCGGCTCCTGTTACTCTGTATACGTGGCACGTCTCTTGGCTTGAGTGTGTGTGTTAGAGATCTTCTGATGTCAGTCTAGTAGGGGGTCCTTGGTGGCGGCTCCTGTTACTCTGTATACGGGGCACGACTCTTGGCTTGAGTGTGTGTGTTAGAGATCTTCTGATGTCGGTCTAGTAAGGGAGTCCTTGGTGGCGGCTCCTGTTACTCTGTATACGTGGCACGACTCTTGGCTTGATGGTGTGTGTTAGAGATCTTCAGATGTCGGTCTAGTAGGGGGGTCCTTGGTGGCGGCTCCTGTTACTCTGTATACGTGGCACGACTCTTGGCTTGATGGTGTGTGTTAGAGATCTTCTGATGTCGGTCTAGTAGGGGGTCCTTGGTGGCGGCTCCTGTTACTCTGTATACGTGGCACGACTCTTGGCTTGAGTGTGTGTGTTAGAGATCTTCTGATGTCGGTCTAGTAAGGGAGTCCTTGGTGGCGGCTCCTGTTACTCTGTATACGTGGCACGACTCTTGGCTTGAGCGTGTGTGTTAGAGATCTTCAGATGTCGGTCTAGTAGGGGGTCCTTGGTGGCGGCTCCTGTTACTCTGTATTACGTGGCACGACTCTTGGTTTGAGTGTGTGTGTTAGAGATCTTCTGATGTCGGTCTAGTAGGGGGGTCCTTGGTGGCGGCTCCTGTTATTCTGTATATGTGGCACGACTCTTGGCTTGAGTGTGTGTGTTAGAGATCTTCTGATGTCGGTCTAGTAGGGGGGTCCTTGGTGGCGGCTCCTGTTACTCTGTATACGTGGCACGACTCTTGGCTTGAGTGTGTGTGTTAGAGATCTTCTGATGTCTGTCTAGTAGGGGAGTCCTTGGTGGCGGCTCCTGTTACTCTGTATACGTGGCACGACTCTTGGCTTGAGCGTGTGTGTTAGAGATCTTCAGATGTCAGTCCAGTAGGGGGTCCTTGGTGGCGGCTCCTTTTACTCTGTATACGTGGCACGACTCTTGGCTTGAGTGTGTGTGTTAGAGATCTTCTGATGTCCGTCTAGTAGGGGAGTCCTGGGTGGCGGCTCCAGTTACTCTGTATACGTGGCACGTCTCTTGGCTTGAGTGTGTGTGTTAGAGATCTTCAGATGTCGGTCTAGTAGGGGGTCCTTGGTGGCGGCTCCTGTTACTCTGTATACGTGGCACGTCTCTTGGCTTGAGCGTGTGTGTTAGAGATCTTCAGATTTCTTCAGTGTACATGTAGATGTTACAAAGGGGTGAAATTTCAACATTTGTGAGAAAAAGAGGTAATGTCCCTATTGTCTGGAATTGTTCTTGTAGTTCATGTAGTATCTTCTTCGTTTTATTATGGGTGATAAGAATCCACGTTGTTTTGGCTTGGAGATACAGTGCTCGCGCCGAGGTAAAGAGAGAATAAGAGAGAGAGAGAGATAGAAAAGGAAAGAGAGAGAGAGAGAGAGAAAGAGAGAGAGAAAGGAAAGAGAGAGAGAGAAAGAGAGAGGGGGGGTAGCAAATAAGGGTTTGGTTGTAACTAATAGGACAGAATGGGGCACTGCAAAGGAAATAATAACGTGTAGAGTCGAGATTTAAGAAAGATAGATGAAGGGAGAGAATGAAACACAGAATAATAGAACAATTAACAACATAATCATCCCAGCTGTTATATACATATACGCATAATTCCATCATTTTTGTTAGTTATATTTCTTTCAATTTATGTGAGGATTTGGATATTTATATGATCTTTCAATCGCCCTCCGACGTATCAACTATCATTCTTCTACACGCGCATCCCCTTTTGAATCAGGTGTAAAACTCCCCAAAAAACCTTTTCCCAATTTTTGAATTTTGATTTCTCTACTGACACTAACCAGCCGTAATATTTTATTCCAATCACGCGCTCCAGCCTTATCAACGAGGTCACGCCCTCTGCCATCACCATCCCTAGCCATTGCACTGAACCTTGAAGCATTCTGCGCACTGCCCCTCCCCCAACCAATCATTTGTCCCGTTTGAGCCCAGCTCCCCCAATGTTTTGTATATTTTGTTGATTCAGTTTTTTCCTACAAACTCTGGTGAAGCCACAATAAAGGCGAAACTTTTTTTATTTTTAATCTATACTTGTGTTGTTTCTTTTTTCAGTCCCGTAGTTATAAAATGGTGTGCCTGTCTCTTTTTAAACCTTGTTTCACACTATTTACAGACACACACGCGTCCTCTTCGGATCCTTTATAATTACTAAGTTGTTTTCCAAGTGTGGTGTTTTTGCTTTTCTATTTGGACTATCTCTCTCTCTCCCTCTCTCTCTCTCTCTCTCTCTCTCTCTCTCTCTCTCTCTCTCTCTCTCTCTCTCTCTCTGTTCACCTCTATATCCGTCTACCTATCTCTATGTCTATCTCTCTGTTCTTTACCTTTTTTATTTTTATTTTTTTTTATTTTTACTAGATGTGTCAATGGCACTTTATAAGTCTTTCCTACTTTTTTACTACGTGTCGCTCTTTCTTTACTCTCTTTCTGATTCTTCGTCTTCCAGACGATCTCTCCTTCTGTCTCCCTCTGTTTCATCTTTTTGATCCTCACTCCCATTTGCGTTCTCTCTCTCTCTTTCTCTCTCTCTCTCTCTCTCTCTCTCTCTCTCTCTCTCTCTCTCTCTGTTAATGATTCTGACCTTATGATAAATCTTTCTAAATATATCTTTCCTTTTGTTACATGTTTATTCTATCGCTAATTCTTTAAAGAATACCCGTCAATGTACACGCTCTGTCTATGCCTATGACTGGCCTTCCATTTTTTTAAACCACTGTTCTCTGCTGATGTTTCTGTATTTCTGTGGTTTTCTAACCTATATCGAAATTAGTCGTTTTTATCTTTCTTGTCTTTGAATCAATATTTACCAGGGTTGCTTTACCGTTACAACCTTATTGTCTACCTGACTCTCTCTCTCTCCCTCTGTTCTATCTGTTACAAATATTTTTTTGTAAACTTTTTGTCCGCATCTAAATCAGTATATTAATTCGTCTTCCTTTGTAACTGCGTGTCGCTATTTCTTCTATTCCTTCTTGTTATTCCTCTTTGTTTTTCTCTCTCTCTCTCTCCTTCACTCTCTCCCTCTCTCTCTCTCTCTCTCTCTCTCTCTCTCTCTCTCTCTCCCTGAGTGTCCACATTTCTTTCTTTTTACGGGTTAATTCCCTTCGACGCTCCCTCAATCTCTCTCACTCGCTCAATGTCATTTCTTTTCTCTCTCTACCTCTGTCTCTATCTCTCTCTCTCACTCACTCTCTCTCTCTCTCTATCTCTATCTATCTATCTCTCAACATTCCTTTGCCTCTGTTCTATCATTATCGAATTTTTTTTTTTTATTTCTAATAGATGTGTCCATGGTAGTTTCTTAATCAACCCTTTCTCTAAATATGTATTGCTGTTTCTTTCTTCTATTTCTGATTATTCTTCTTCTAAAATATCTTTCGTTCTTTCTCCCTGTTTTTCTCTTTTACTTTGTCACTCTGTCTACCTAGCTCTCTCTCTCTCTCTCTCTCTCTCTCTCTCTCTCTCTCTCTCTCTCTCTCTCTCTCTCTGAATATAGAAATAAAGAAAGCAGGCTAGTTTGTTTATGTCCTGTAAAAATATGGACTTGATCGTTCTTAGCGATTCAACCTCTTAGTCTATTCAAGCAAGCATGAAAGTCACTGTTCCTGAAGCATCTATCTTTGTAGATGCGGATACTTTTTTGACTTATCGCCGTTCCGCATCGTAGTCGTCAGACTGCAACGCCTCGGCTGCCTTTTGTATTCCTGTGCACAGTATCCTCCACTGATCCCTCTGTTCTGCGATCTTTTTCAGGTTTTCAATGTCTTTGAAGGTTTTAAGACCATAAGTATTACTTTCTAATCGGGACAAGTCGTTGTTCAAGACCACTGGCAAGGTAGTGATTGGTCTTCCCCTGTATTTGTCCCCTTGTGGGATAAAGAATCCTTCCATGGCTTTATTGGCTGGGATTTCTCTGTCGCGTCGCAGTATATGTCCGAACAAACGCCATCTGTTTTCCAAAACATACAGTGAAAGCGGGCGTTCATTGCATTGCTTGTAGAGAGCCTTGTTTGTTATCTTTACTGGGTATCTTATCCCAACAACCCGCTTCAGCTGTTTTCTGTGAAACGCATCCAATTTCTTTTCTTCAGCTTGTGTTAGTGCCCACGTAGAACAATTGTAAGTTAAGACAGATTTGACAAGTGCTCTATACAGCTTCAGTTTTGTTTTCTTCTTAAGTTTGTCGCCTCTCACCCACACGTTCTGTAATTTGGCTAGGGCTGCGGTGGACAGTTGCTTTCTTCTCTGTACATCCTCTGTGTCTCCAATTAGGGTTCCGACTTTTTTTTGTGTTTTTCCAGCTTTTTTCATTTCTGTCCAGTATTGTATATTCTGTTTTATCGACATTAACTTCAAGATTGTATCTTTTTAGAACCCTCTGTATCTGTGCTACGTCTATTCTCTCTCGTGCTATGAAGTCCACATGCGGATAGCTCAGTGGTTAAGTGCCTGGTCTTGTCTCGGCAAGGCGATGGGTGCCGCATCGAGGCGCAGGTTCGATCCCTCTTCATTCCATCTGTAATGTTTTCGTCTTTCGTTTTATTTGTCGGTCTCGAGCTAGATCTAGGTTTGTGGTTGATTTTTCTATACTATCTCTCTCTCTCTCTCTCTCTCTCTCTCTCTCTCTCTCTCTCTCTCTCTCTCTCTCTCTCTCTCTCTCTCTCTTTCTTCATTTGAGAAGTGGATATGGTGTTTTAATTCTTTTCTGAATTCTTCGTACTCCAAAAGTGTGTTGTTTAGTTTCCAGCACCCTTTGTTCTTTTTGTGTTCTTTTTTGTCGGATAAGTACTAGAGCACTACTAAGTGGTCAGTGAAGTTTCCTGTTTTTATATGTTCAATTTCATACACATTGAAGGTGTTGGATAGATAAAATCTGTCAAGTAGTCTTTTTCTCCATCCGCAGTTCCTTTGTTTGAAAGTATGTGTTCTGTTTTCACCCTTTATTTGATCTAATGTTGGTGTAAGATCTAGTGTTTCTACAGCATTTTTCTTTTCTGCTGCGTCCTTGTCTCTGTCACCATGTTCGTTATTGAAATCTTCTCTCCATATGATTGGGTGATTTTGTTTATTCATGTGTGTGGTATGGTTTAGAATTTTTTTAAAAATAATTTATGATCTATACTGTTTTGTCTTTTGGACAGGGCTGTATGCATTAATAAGGTAATGGTCATTTTCCTTGTTTTTTAATCTGGTTTAGCTTGTCTTCCCCATGCCGTCTTCTTCTTTTTCCACAATTTCGAAAGCATCGCTGCATAATATTATTGCTGTTCCACTGCTATTTATGGTTCCTTTATTAAAATGTCCTTGTCTCAGCGCTAATTTCTCTAGTAGTTGTTGTGACTCATAGTCTGTTGTTATATATGTTTCCTGTAGCAGCAGCACGCCTAGTTTGATTAAGTGGTTCTCTTTCCTTTTCACCCCCTGATATCTAATGTCATTATTTTCGCCATTTTGGATATTCATTGGATCCCTTGATTTGTTTCTCTCTCTCTCTCTCTCTCTCTCTCTCTCTCTCTCTCTCTCTCTCTCTCTCTCTCTCTCTCTCTTTTAATTTAAAGCTCAATTCTTCATGCCATGGTTACGTTCTTAAGTGATTTGTTTCTTTATTTCAAAGTTCTATTGTTGTTTTTTCTTCAGAGTTACTTAGTTTATCTTGGTTTTCTTCTTCTTCCTCACTATCGCTTTCTCTATATATATCTATTATTAAATTTTTCGGGCTGTTTTCTTCAGGCTCGGGAACCATTTTTTCCTCCTTTTTCCGTTTAGCTTCAGTTTCATTTTCAGTATCTGGTGTATATCTTTCCTTTCTGGTCCTCCTTACACCTCCTTCTCTGCTTGTGCTCTCTTCTCTAACTGTAGGGCCTCTTTTCTCGTCATTTCTTCTGTCTCTATCTATCTCATCTTGTTTCTGACTTCTTTCTCTGTTTGTCTGTTTAGAATTGTTCTTTCCAATTTTAGGAGTTTCTACTGTTATCGCTTCTCTAGCTCTATTCGCGTTTGTTTTAACAATGTCGGCAAAGCTTCTGTTGTACACGTTTCCCTTGTTTTGTTCGTTGAGTCTTTTATGCTCGGTTGTTTCTTTGTCCGTTCTCTTTCTTTCTGTTTTCTTTTTGCAGTCGACTGGCCAAAGGCCAACGCCTTTGCAATAATAGCATTCTAGTGGTCTTCCTCTTTCAGAGACGAACCACAGGTCCTCCCGAAATGAGTCTCCTGTTTGGACCGAGATGGGAATATAATGCGGGATTTTATGTTCCTCCTTAACTTGTATATTCCACCGTGCCGCATCTTCTTCCCCGGTATGTTTTTCTAGTATTATTTCTTTCTCGAAGTAGCATTTCAGGATCTTTCTTATTGTTTCTTGCTTGGTTTTGGGGGGGTACCCACAATAATCTGAGGTCGATCATTTCTTCCTCTCTTGTTATGAATTGGAAATTTCTGTTTCCTGTACGTCGGTTGTTAAATATCTTCACCTCTTCTTTAGTTGCTACGAAAAACCATTTTGTCGGTTCTTGCAACTGATAGATGTTTATTTTTATCCCGTCTTTCTCTGGACCCAGTTCGGCGATCAAAATTGTTTGGATTTCTACGGCTCTCGTCCCATTTGGTTTTTCTCAAGTTATTTTGGTAACAACCTCGTCTTGCTCGTATTCTTTTCCTCCCTCAAAATCGTCCTCTGTCAACACATGTCGCCACTCCATTATGTTTTGATTGTTCGCCCTTTTTGGTAACTTTCTGTGTTTTGAGTCCGGTGAGTTTTCTCACCCTACGACCTCTCGGCGACTTATGTTTGTTTTGGTATCTATCGTCTCTCGCCTCTTAGTTATATTTTGAGTCCTTTGGCGGAGGCTAAAAAAAAAAGGGGGGGGGGGGGGAGGGGGAAAGGGCGGCTAAACCTGGAGTAGATTATACGAATCATTTTGCTCTAACAGTTTCATATCTTTCAATAAAATCATGATTGAGATCATTATTTTAAATTTATCTAATAGTTTTTCTGCTTGAATAAAAAGATCTATCTGCATTCAACAATTTTATCTTTAAAAACTTAATACATCTTATGACACAGGCATACAAAAAAGGATCATTTTTTACGTTTTTCCTTTTAATAGTTTTTATACATGAGTTGTCGTTAATTTTCTTCACGGGTTGTAAAGAGTTGATGCATTTCAAAAAGAATTACTTGTGTGCTTTTTCTTTCTTCTCTTCCAGGTTTCCTCTTTCAGACTTTGTCTCCTTCATCAGTATCTCTCCCTGTTACCTCCTCGTCTTACCTCTCTGTCTGTCTGTCTGTCTGCATGTCTGTCTGTCTTTTTCTGTTTTTGTCTGTCTGTCTGTTTATCTGTCTGTCTTTGTCTCTATGTCTGTCTGTCTCTCTCTCCTTCTTTCTTTTGATATATTTTGTTTAAGCCTCTCTGCATGTTTATATATAGCTCACTGTATCTCTATACCTGTGTCTCACAATTTTATTCTTTTTGCGAGTTTTATCCTTTACACGCTCTATCTCTCTCTCTTGCTCTCTTTCTTTCTTTGTCTCTATCTCCCTATCTCTTTCTTTCTCTATCGTTTGTATGCCTCTTCTCTGTTTACTGAATATTTTTTTGTAAACCTTTTGTCGGCATTGAAATCAGTATATCAATCCAACTTCCATTCTAACTATATTCATTGCTCGACTTTTATTTTTTACGCGTCGGCCGACATGACTGTGTTTCAATCCCTATAATTCTGTCTCTGCTTTTTCTCTTTGATATATGGTGGATACTTTGGAACAAAAAAAAAACAACTAAAGGTCCATTATATGGGTATCAATGAACTCAACATTTTAATACTTATATACCTCTATTTCACGCCACCATCCCAATGGCAAAACTTGGAGTACATAATAGGAATTACTTTGCTCGAGCAGTTTAATATCTTTAAATAAAATCATGTTTGCGATCATTATTGTTATGCTTCTGTCTATGTGTGTATATCGCTCACTCTTTTTACGTACCTGAGTGTCCCCATTTCTTTCTTTTTATGGGTTAATTCCCTTCCACGCTCTCTCAATCTCTCTCACTCGCTCTGTCATTTCGTTTCTCCCTCTCTACCTCTCTCTCTATCTCTCTCTATCTGAATCTCTCTCTCTCTCTCTCTCTCTCTCTCTCTCTCTCTATCTATCTATCTATCTATCGGCATTCCTTTGTCTATTTTCTATCATTATGGAATTTTTTTTCTTTTTCATTTGTAATAGATGTGTCCATGGTAGTTTATTAATCTTTCTTTCTCTCTAAATATGTGTCGCAATTATTTCCTTCTGATTCTGATTATTCTTCGTCTAAACTACCACTCGTTCTGTCTCCCTCTGCCTGTCTTTTACTTTGCCCCTCTGGCTACCTCACTCCGTCTTGCTCTTTCTCTCTCTCTCTCTCTCTCTCTCTCTCTCTCTCTCTCTCTCTCTCTCTCTCTCTCTCTCTCTCTCTTTCTCTTTGTGCCTCTAGTCCATTTTTTGAATATATATTTTTGAAAACTTTGTTGTCTCATTTTAATCAGTAAATCAATCAGTATTCCTTAGTAACTATGCGTCGTCTTTTCTTCTATTTTATTTTGATATATCTTCCTCTTTCGTCCTCACTCCGTGTATTTGTCTATCTGTCTGTCTGTCTGTCGGTCTCTCTCTCTCTCTCTCTCTCTCTCTCTCTCTCTCTCTCTCTCTCTCTCTCTCTCTTTGTGCCTCTAGTCCATTTTTGAATATATTTCTTTTTTTAACTCTCTATTTCTCTCTCTCTCTCTCTCTCTCTCTCTCTCTCTCTCTCTCTCTCTCTCTCTCTCTCTCTCTCTCTCTCTCTCTCTTTCCTTTATGTTTCTCTCTCTCCAACTGTCCGTCTATCTTCTTTATAACTTGAGTTGTCGTTAATTTTTCCACAAAATTTTTTTTAAGAGTTCGAGGCTTGATAAATGATTAACTCATGTGCTTTTTCTCTTTTCTCTTCAATGTTTTCCTCTTTCACACTGTTTCCTCTTTTATCAGTATCTGTCCCTCTTGCCTCGTCCTCCTACATCTCTGTCTGTCTGTGCCTCCTCTCTCTCTCTCTCTCTCTCTCTCTCTCTCTCTCTCTCTCTCTCACTCTCTCTCTCTTTCTCTCTCTCAATGTCTCTCTCTCTCATTCCCGATACATTCTTTCAACCTATAAATCAATATTCTAATTTTTTTCTTTTTTCCCCTAGGGTTTTTTTTCTCTTACACGCTCTATCAATGTTTTTATATTTATCTCTCTCTCTCTTCTACTGTGTGCCTCCCCTCTCTCACTCTCTCTCTCTCTCTCTCTCTCTCTCTCTCTCTCTCTCTCTCTCTGTCTCTCTCTCTGTCCTGTGTCCTCTTCTATCTCTATTATGATTTTTTTTTAAATTTGTGTCTGCATCGAAATCAGTATAGTAATCCGTGTTCCTTTCTAATTGTGTGTCGCTATTTCTTCTACTTCTTTCTCATCAGCGTTTGATTAATTCATTGCTCGTCTTATATTTTCTTATGCGTCGGCCGACATGACCGTTTTCAATCTCTATGATTCTGTCTCTGCTTTTTCTCTATGCTATATAGTGGGTCCTTTGGAGGAGGATAAGGGCACGGGGGCTAAACCTGGAGTAAATAATACGAAACCCTTTGCCTGAACAGTTTAATGACTTTGAATAAAATCATGATTGAGATTATTACTTTAAATTTGTCTGATACTTATTCTACTTGAGTGAAAAGATCTATGTGCATTCAACAATTTTATCATTAAAAACTTAATACAAATTACGACACAGGCATACGAAAAAGACGCATTTTTTATGTTTTTGCTGTTAATTAGTTTTATACATGCATTGTTGTTAATTTTTCTACACGTATTGTAAAGAGTTCATGCGCTTGATAAACAATTAACTGGTGTGCTTTTCCTTTTTTGTGTTCCAGGTTTTTCTCTTTCACACTTTGTCTTCTTCAACAGTATCTCTGCCTCTTACCTCATCCTCCTACATCTTTGTCTGTCCGTGTGCGTGCCTGTCTGTCTTTGTGGGTCTGTCTGTCGGTCTCTCTCATTCTCTCTCTCTCTCTCTCTCTCTCTCTCTCCTTTCTCTCTCTTTCTCTCTATCTATCTATCTGTCTCTCACTTCCGATACATTTTTTTTCCTTTCTCTCTATTTCGGTCTATAATTCACTGTTTCTATCTTATCCAGTGGGATTATTCCTTTCTGTCTTTTTTGGTTCATTTTCTTCCGATTTCTCCTTCTCTCTCTTTCTCTCTCTCTCTCTCTCTCTCTCTCTCTCTCTCTCTCTCTCTCTCTCTCTCCCTTCGGATACATTCTTTCAGTCTCTGTTTATTCAGTCTCTTTCTCTATCTCCACCTGTCCGTCTATCTTTAGTTGTCGTTAATTTTTCCACAAAAGTTCGAGGCTTGATAAATGATTAACTCGTGTGCTTTTTCTTTTTTCTCTTCACGGTTTTCCTCTTTCACACTTTGTCTCCTTCATCAGTATCGGTCCCTTCTACATCTCTGTCTAAATGTCTGTCTGTCTCTGTCTGTCTGTCCCTCTCTCTCTTTCTCTCTCTCTCTCTCTCTCTCTCTCTCTCTCTCTCTCTCTCTCTCTCTCTCTCTCTCCCTCTCTAATTTCCAATACATTCTTTCTGTCTCTGTCTATTCCAGTCTATAATTCACCATTTCTTTCTTACCCAGTGGGACTATTCCTTTCTGTATTTTTTGGTTCGTCCACTTTTGATCACACTTTCTCTCTCTTTCTTTACTCTCTCTCTCTCTCTCTCTCTCTCTCTCTCTCTCTCTCTCTCTCTCTCTCTCTCTCTCTCTCTCTCTCTCTCTCTCTCCTTCTCTCTGTTCTATAAAACTTGATATATTTTGTCTAACCACTGTCCAGGTTTATATATAGCTAATTGTTTCTCTGTACCTCTTTCTTTTACTTTGCCCCTCTGCTTTTTTTTTATTTGCGGTTGAAATGGGTATCAACGAACTCAACATTATAATACTAATATACCTCATTTTCACGCCACCATCCAAATGGCTAAACCTGGAGTATATTAATTCGAATCACTTTGCCCGAACAGTTTAATGTCTTTGAATAAAGTCATGTTTGAGATCATTTTTTATGCTTCTGTCTATGTCTGTATATAGCTCACTCTTTTTCCGTACCTGAGTGTCCCCATTTCTTTCTTTTTACAGGGTAATTCCCTTCCACGCTCTCTCAATCTCTCTCTCCCACTCGCTCTCTGTCATTTCTTTTCTCCCTCTCTACCTCTCTCTCTCTGTCTCTGTCTCTGTCTCTGTCTGTCTCTGTCTCTCTCTCTCTTTATCTATCTAACTATCTATCTATCTATCTATCTATCTATCTATCTATCTATCTATCTATCTATCTGCATTCCTTTGCCTTTTTTCTATCATTATCAACGTTTTTTTTTTCATTTCTAATAGATGTGTCCAAGGTAGTTTATTAATCTTTCTTTCTCTCTAAATATGTATCGCTTTTTCTTTCTTCTATTTATGATTATTCTTCTTCTAAACTATTTCTCCTTCTGTCTCCCTCTGTTTCTTTTTTACTTTGCCACTCTGTCAACCTCAATCCCTCTCGCTCTTTCTCCCCCCTCTCTCTCTCTCTCTCTCTCTTTATCTTTTTATTTTTCTTCATCTTTTCCTTCCTTCCTTTCTTCTTCTTCTTCTTCTTCTTCTTCTTCTTCTTCTTCTTCTTCTTCTTCTTCTTCTTCTTCTTCTTCTTCTTCTTCTGCTTTTTCTTCTTCTTCTTCTTCTCCTTCTCCTCCTCCTCCTTCTTTTTTTTTATTCTGTATCTCTCTATCTCACTCGCTCTCTCTGTCTGTCTGTATGTCTGTCTGTCTGTCTGTCTGTCTGCATGTCTGTCTGTCTGTCTGTCTGTCTGTCTGTCTCTCTCTCTCTCTCTCTCTCTCTCTCTCTCTCTCTCTCGCTCTCTCAATGGTTCTTTCTTCTTGACAAATCTTTCTAGATATATTTTTTTTCTTTTTTTTTTTTTAAACATATCATTTCTATTTCATATTCTTGAATAAGCATGCGTCAAAGTATTCGCTCTGCCTATGGTTTTGATTGGTCTCCCCTTTCTTTATAACCAGTTTTTTCTGCTAATTGTTTTGTATTTCTTTGCTTTTCTGCCCTCTTTCGAAATTGGTCGTTTTCATCTTTCTGGTCTTTGAATCAATATTTACCAACGATTCTTCATCGTTCCATCTTTATTGTCATCAGCCTCCTTGCTTTATGCTACCGCTCGGCTTCGAATTAAGTTTTTTTTTTTGTTTTTAGCAAAACTGTATATACAGCGCATGTTTTACATGACTCAAAAGTATACTATGTTGCATGTTTTTCGAACATCGGCTTTTGATTAGTATTTTCATCGCTTGTCTTTTATTTTCTGATGCATCGGCCTACATTGTGTTTCAGTCTTTACGATTGTGTCTCTAATTTCTCTCTTGAGTCAAGCTTCATACACGGTTAGAGTCATTTTGCTTCGTTTTATGCAATTTTCCTGGCTCGTCACTCCACTCGTTTTGACTGCCACGTGTGGACCTTTTAGCCTTGACACTGGGACCTAGTGTTAGGTCAAAACTCGTGTGCCATTACTTTGGCCGTCCTGGTGGTGTCTGTGGTTTCCTTCTCCATATTATATTTATATATACATGTACACATAAATATACCCATATATACAAATAAATATATATATATATATATATATATATATTTTTTTTTTTTTTTTTTAAATTGTCTTTTCTTCAGATTATCACGAAAAAATGGCCAGTGCATCCTGTTTTTGCCTTTTCATGCTCGCGTTTTTTATCCCTATCTTTTACTTATTTTCTATTCTTTTCTTAGTTAATCTTTATTAGTCTTCTCTGTTTTCTTATGCTCTTGGCCTTTTGTTTCTTCTCTTCTCTTTTCTCCTTAGGTATTTTTACTCTTTTGGTAAGTTTGGGCGAGTTTTTCTTTCACTTTCTCTTTCTTTATACGTCTACCTATCTCTATATCTATCTGTCTTTTCCTTGCTTCTATCTTGTCATTTTTTTTTTTTTTATTTTTCTAAATTTTCATTGTATATGTCCATAGCAGTTCATTAGTCTTTCTTTCTTTCTAAATTACTATGTGTCGCTTTTTCTTTGTTCTATTTCTGATTCTTCATCTTCCACACTATCCCTCCTTCTGCCTCCCTCTGTTTCATCTTTTTGGCCCTCTGTCTACTTCACTTCCACTTGCCTTCTCTCTCTCTCTCTCTCTCTCTCTCTCTCTCTCTCTCTCTCTCTCTCTCTCTATTTCATGATCATAATTCTGATCGTATACCAAATATATATTTCCTTTTGTTACATGTTATTTCTTTCCCTATTTCTTTCATGAACACGCGTCAATGTACACGTTCTATCTATGCCTATGACTGGCCTTCCATCTTTTTAAACCACTCTGCTGATGTTTCTAACCTCTATCAAAAGTAGGTGTTTTTTTCATCTTTCTTGTCCTTGAATTAATATTTACCAGCGAATCTTTACCGTTACAAGCTTAATGTCATCAGTTTCCTTGCTTTACGTCACAGCTCCAGATGTTAGCTGGTTTTTCTCGCAAAACCTTTCATGACATCCATCTTTTGGACTTTATTTTCATCGTTCGACTTTTATTTTGTACTTATACTTGTTGTAGTTCTAGTTGTACTTGTACTTTTTTTTAGTTCTAGTTGTACTTATACTTGTTGTAGATGTAATTGTACTTGTAGTAGTTAAACTTGTAATTGTACTTGTACTTGTTGTTCAAGTAGTTGTACTTGTACTTGTTGTAGTTGCACTTGTACTTGTTGTATATTTAACTTGTACTTGTACTTGTTGTAGTTAAGGTTGCACTTTTAATTGTTGTAGTTCTAGTTGTACTTGTACTTCTTGTAGTTGTAATTTACTTATACTTCTTTTAGTTTTAGTTGTACTTGTAATTGTTGTAGTGGTACTTTACTTGTAATTTTGTAGTTGCTGTTGTACTTGTACTTCTTGTAGTTGTAGTTGTACTTGTACTTGTTGTAGGTTTAATTGTACTTGTACTTGTTCTTGGTGTAGTTGTAGTAATACTTGTATTTGTTTAAGATCTAGTTGTTTTTTATTGTTTAAGGTGTATTTGTACTTGTACTTGTATTAGTTGTACTTATACTTCAACTTGTTGTAGTTGTAGTTGTACTTTTACTTGTTCCAGTTGTACTTGTATTTGCTTTAGTATTAGTTGTACTTGTACTTGTTGTACGAGGGCTCTTTCATAATTAACCGAAAAATGCCTGTAAAATCCGCGTTTTTTATGCTATCAACAAAATTCTTGCACGTGTTCATACCTTGACTCGTCTTTCATTTCTCTACGTAACAGCCAAGTCTGTCAACAGACTTCTGCCAACGCCGCACCATGGAATAGATACCCTCTCGGAAGAAACTTCCGTCAAGGTTTTGTAGCCATTTCCGCACATGGTCAAGAAGCTCTTCACCGTCATCAAAGCGCTTTCCTGCCAGCTCACGTTTCAGTGGCCCAAAGAGGTGATAATCAGATGGTGCGAGGTCTGGACTGTGTGGTGGGTGTGGCAAAATCTCCCATCCATATTTCTCTAGCCAACCTTGCGTCACTCGTGCTGTGTGGGGTGTAGCGTTGTCGTGTTGCAAAATGACCCCGTTGGTCAACTGCCCTGGGCGCTTTCTGCGAATGGCCTCCCTAAGCTTGTCAAGAGTTTGGCAGTACCTTGCAGCATTGATTGTTTCTCCAGGTTGTAAGGTTTGGAACAGAAGAACACCACGACTGTCCCAGAAAACAGTTCCCATTATTTTCTTTGCTGACCGCATGACTTTGAATTTCTTCGCGACAGGTGAGGATGGATGTTTCCATGTCATCGAATCTTGCTTTGTCTCTGGGGTGCAATGGTGCGACAAAGTCTCATCACCGGTGACTATGCTGTCAAGAAAAGTCACATCGTACCCTAGAAAGTCTCCGCCGGCGTTGGCAGTATGCCCGTGAACCCTGCGTGAGCTCTTGCTTCTTCTCATAAGTTCCCTGCAGATGTCCAATCTTTGTTCTTTATGATTGTCTGTCAATTGCTTAGGAACCCATCTTGCGCTGACTTTTCTGTAGCCAAGTTCATCAAATACAATTCTATGGGCAGAAGTTTCCGAAATTTCAAGACTGTTTGCGATTTCATGAAGTTTCAACCTCCTGTCTTGACGAATAAGCTCATCAACTCGCTTCACATTGTCTTCTGACGTCGCAGTTATCGAACGCCCTCTCCCTTCCCTGTCTGTCAAGTCGGAATGGCCGGCTTCAAACAAATTCCACCAGTGATAGACTTGTGTACGGCTTATAACATGCTCACCATATACACTCTGAAGTTCTTTATGAATTTCGGTAGGATTCAGACTTTTGGCGTTCAAAAAACGTATGACAGCTCTGATTTCCTCCTTTGACCAAGTTTCAAGGTGGGCCGCCATCTTTAAAATCGTCTAGACATTCATTGTGCAAAATGATGCACTTCATAATTTCTGGGAGTATCCGTAAGGAAATAAGGAATATCATGTCGTTTACAGAATTAAAAAAGCTCCACTGGTTGCTGAGCAATGGGCATTTTTCGGTTATTTCTGAAAGAGCCCTCGTAGTTAAAGTTGTACTTGTACTTATTGTAGTTGTAGTTCTACTTGTACTTTCAGTAGTTGTATTTATACTTGTACTTTTTATAGTTGTGCTTGTACTTGTTGTAGTTTTACTTGTACTTGTATTTGTTGTAGTTGTTGTTGTATTTGTACTTGTTGTAGTTGTAATTGTAATTGTACTTGTTGTAGATGTAGTTGTACTTGTACTTGTTGTAGTTAAATTTGTACTTGTATTGTTGTAGTTATAATTGTACTTCTACTTTTTGTATTTGTAGTTGTACTTATACTTCTTTTAGTTCTACTTGTAATTGTATTTGTTGTTTTTATAGTTGTACGTGTACTTGTTGTAGATATAGTTGTACTTGTACTTGTTATAGTTAAAGTTGTACTTGTACTTGTTTTAGTTGTACTTGTACTTCTAATTGTTGTAGTTGTACTTGTACTTGAATTTGTTGTAGTTGTTGTACTTGTGATTGTTAAAGTTGTACTTGTACTTGTATTTTTGTAGTTGTTGTTATACTTGTACTTATTGTAGTTTTAGTTGTACTTTTACTTGGTGTAGGTTTACTTGTACTTGTTCTTGTTGTAGATATAGTTGTACTTGTACTTTTTGTAGTTGTAGTTATACTTGTTCTTGTTGTAGTTTTTCTTTTACTTGTATTTGTTCTAGTTGTAGTTGTTATTGTGCTTGTTGTAGTTGTAGTTATACTTATACTTGTTTAAGATCTAGTTGTTTTTTTTTTGGTTGTAGGTCTATTTGTACTTGTATTTGTATTAAATTTAATTGTACTTCTACTTCTTGTAGTTGTAGTTGTATTTTTACTTGTTCCAGATGTACTTATATTTGCTTTAGTATTAGTTGTACTTGTACTTGTTTTAGTTGAAGTTTTACTTGTACTTATTCTAGTTGTAGTTGTTCGTGTACTTGTTTTAGTTGTAGCTGTACTTGTACTTGTTGTAGTTGTACTTTTTATTTTTTGTTGTTCTAGATGTAATTGTACTTCTGCACGTTGTAGTTGTAGTTATACTTGTACTTGTTGTTTATTAAGTTGTAGTTGTACTTGTACTTGTTGTATTTGCTCTTGTCATTTTGCAGTTGTAGTTGTTCTTGTACTTTCTATGGTTGTAGTTGTCCTTGTACTTATTGCAGTTGTATTTGCACTTGTACTTGTTGCAGTTGTACTTCTATTTGTTGTAGATAGAGTTGTGCTTGTACTTGTTTTAGATCTCATTGTACTTGAAACTGTTTTAGTTCTGGTTGTACTTATTCTTTTTGTACTTGTACATGTATTTCTACTTGTTGTAGTATTAGTTGTAATTGTACTTGTTGTTGTAGTTATACTTTTTGTAGTTTTAGTTGAACTTGTAATTGTTGTAAGTGTACTTGTACTTGTTGTAGATATAGTTGTACTTGTAATTGTTGTAGTTTTACTTGGATTTGTATTGTTGTAGTTGTCGTTGTACTTGTACTTGTTGTAATAGTAGTTAAACTTGTATTTGTTGTAGTTGTAGTTGCACTTGTAACAGTATTTATAGTTGTACTAGATGTAGATATAGTTTTACTTGTACTTGTTGTAGTCGTATTTGTATTTGTATTTGATGTAGTTATAGTTGAACTTCTACTTGTAGTAGTTCTAGTTGTTCTTATAATTGTTTTATGTCTTGCAGTTATACTTGTACTTAGAAATGTTGTAGTTAGAGTTGTACATGTTCTTGTTTTATATGAAGTTGTACTTGTACTTGTTTTAATTGTAGTTGCACTTGATCTAGTTTTTGTTTTAAATGTAATTGTTATAGTTGTAGTTGTAAGTGTACTTGTACCTGTTGTAGTTGTAGATAAACTTGTAGAGTTGAAGTTGCAGTTGTATTTGTTAAAGTGTAGCATTATTTGTTCTTGTTGTAGATGTATTAGTACTTGTTGGAGATGTAATTGAACTTGTATTTCTTGTAGTTGTAGATGTACTTGTACTTCTTATAGTTGTATTGGTACTTTTTTATAATCGTAGTAGTACTTGTGGTTTTAGTTTTAGTTGTACTTGTAATATTTATAGTTGTAGTGGTACTTTTTATAGTTGTAGTTGTACTTATACTTGTTGTAGTTGTATTTGTACTTGTTGTAGTTGTACTTGTACTTGTTGTAGTTGTAGTTGCACTTCTAGTTTTCTTTAGTGTTAAACTTGTACTTGTTATAATTTACTTGTACTTGTTATAGTTTTACTTGTACTTGTTGTAGTTGTAGCTTTATTTGTACTGGTTGTTGTTTTAGTTGTATGTGTTGTAGTTGTAGTTGTAGTTTAACTTGTTATAAATGTAATTGTACTTGTACTTGTACTTGTTGTAATTAAAGTTGTACTTGTTGTAGTTGTAGTTGTACTTGTTGCAGTTGTAGTTGAAGTTGTACTTGATGTAGTTGTACTTGTACTTGTTGTAGCTGTAGTTGTACTTGTAGTTGTTGTTGTTGTAGTTGTACTTCTACTTTTTGTAGTTAAAGTTGTACTTGTCTTTGTTGTACTTTTTTTAATTGTACTTGTACTTAATGTAGTTGTAGTAGTACTTGTTGTAGTAGTAGCTGAAATTGTACTGGTAGGTATAGTTGTACTTGTACTTGTACTTGTTTAAGTTGTAGTTCTAGTTGTACGTTATAGGTGTAGTTGTTGTTGTACTTATATTAGTTGTAGTTGTACTTGCTGTATTTGTAAGTGTTGTAGTAGTAGTTGCACTTGTACTTGTATTCGTAGTTGTACTTTTAATTTTTGAAGTTGTTGTTGTTGTTGTTGTAGGTGTCCTTGTTGTAGTTGTAGTTGTATTTGTACTTGTTATAGTTGTAGCTTCACTTGTACTTGTTGTAAATGTACATGTACTTAACATTGTTGTAGTTCTAGTTTTAGTTATTGTATTTTTAGTTAGAGTTGTACTTGCACTTATTACAGTTGTACTTGTACTTGTTGTAGTTGAAGTTGTACTTGTATTTGAAGCATTTTTTGTACTTGTTATAGTTATAGTTGTATTTCTACTAATTGTAGTTGTACTTGTACTTGTCAAAGTTGTATTTTTACTTGTACTTGTAGGTGTAGTTGTACTTATACTTGTTGTTCTTGTAGTTGTACTTGTACCCTTTGTAGCTATAGTTTTTTTTTACTTGTTGTAATTGTAGTTAAAGTTATACTTGTTGTAGTTGTATTTTCACTTATGCTTATTGTAGTTGAAGTTGTACTTTATGTAGTTGTACTTATACTTGTTGTAGTTAAATTTGTACTTGTATTTCTTGTAGTTGTAATTGTACTTGTACTTAATGTAGATGTAATTAAACGTGTTGTAAAAATAGTTGCACTTGTATTTGTATTTGTAGTTCCACTTGTGCTTGTTTACGTTTTTGGTGTAGTTGTACGTTTTTTAAGTGTAGTTGAGGTTGTACTTTACTTGTTGTAGTTCTGGTGGTAGTTGCACGTGTTGTAATTGTATTTGTAGTTGTACTTGTACTTGATTTAGTTGCACTTGTACTTGTTATAGTTATAGTTGTACATGTACTAGTTTTAGTTGTTCTTGTACTTGTTGAAGTCGTAGTTTTTTTGTACTTGTTATAGTTATTGTTGTACTTGTACTTTTTGTAGTTGTACTTGTACTTTTTGAGGTTCTAGTTGTACTTGTACTTAATGTTGTTGTAGTTGTAGTTTTATTTGTGGTAGTTGTAGTTGTCTTTGTACCTAATGTAGTTGTAGCTTTAGTTGTAGTTGTAGTTGTATTTCTCATAGTTGTTTTTGTATTTTTTGTAGTTGCAGTTGGTAAAGTTGTAGTTGTAATTGTATTTTTTGTAGTTTTAGGTTTTGTTGAACTTATTGTAATAAAAGTTGTACTTGTACTTGTTGCAGTTTTAGATGTACTTGTTGTAGTATTAGTTGTAAAGTACTTGTTTTAGTTGTAGTTGTACTTGTACTCTTTGTGGTTGTTGTCATTTTATTTAGTGTTGTAATTGTACTTGTTATAGTTGTAATTTTAGTTGTAGCTTTACTTGTACTTGTACTTTTAATTGTTGTAGTTTTAGTTGTAATTGTAGTTGTACTTCTTGTAGTTGTAGTTGTACTTGTACTTGTTGTAGCAATATTTGACTTGTACTTGCTGTAATCGTACTTGTACTTGTTGTTGTCGTAATTGTACCTGTACTTGTTGTAGTTGTAGTTTTAATTGTTGTAGTATTATTTGTACTTGTACTTGCAGTAGTTGTAATTGTACTTGTATTTTTTGTAGTTGTAGTTATACTTGTACTTGTTGTAGATGCACTTGAACTTGTTGTAGTTGTATTTGTACTTGTTGTTATTGTATGAATAGTTTCTACTTGTTTAAGTTGGAGTTTTTGTTGTACTTAAACTTGTACTTGTACATTTTGTAGTTGAAGTTGTATTTCTTGCAAGTATCGTTGTATTTGTACTTGTTGTATTTTTATATTTGTAATTATTGTAGTTGCAGCTGTATTTGTACTTGTTGTAGTTGTAGTTGCACTTGTACTTCTGGAAGGTGTAATTGTATTTGTAGTAGTTGTACTTGTACTTGTGGTAGTTGTATTTGTTCTTGTATTTGTTGTAGTTGTAGTTGTACTGTATTTGTTGTAGTTTTAGTTGTACATTTTGTAGTTGAAGTTAAAGTTGTACTTGTACTTGTTTTAATTGTAGTTGTACTTCCACTAGTTGTAATTGAATTTTTTATTGTACTTCGTATTGTTGTGGTTGTATTTCTACTTGTAGTTGTAGTTGTACTTGTACTTGTTGTAATTATAGTTTTAGCTGTACTTGTTGTATTTGTAATTGTAGTTGTATTTGTACTTGTATTTGTTGTAGTTGTAGTTGTACTTCTATTTGTTGTAGTTTTAGATGTACCTTTTGTAGTTATAGTTGCAGTTGTATTTATACCTGTTGTATTTGTACTTGTACTTCTTTTTTTGTAGTTGTAGTTGTACTTTATTTTGCTATAGTTGTAGTTGTATTTATACTTGTTGTAATTATATATATAGTTGTATTTGTTGTAGTTGAAGTTGTACCTGTATTTTTAATCGTCGTATTTATAGATGTATTTGTACTGGTTGAAATTATAGTTGTACTTGTATTTGTTGTAGTTGTAGTTGTATTTTAACTTGTTGCAGTTGTAGTTGTACTTGTATTTGTTGAAGTTGTTGTAATTGTACTTATTGTAGTTGAAGTTGTAGTTTTATTGGTTCTACTTGTACTTGTAATTGTTGTAGTTGTAGTCTTACTTGTACTTGTTGTAGTTGTACTTGTACTTGTATTTATTGTAATTGTAGTTGTACTTGTATTTGTTTTAGATGTACTTCTACTTGTACTTGTTGTAGTTGTAGTTTTACCAGTTGGAGTTGTTCTTGTAGTTATACTAGTACTTGTTGTAAATGTAGTTGTAGTTGTAGTAATACTTGCACTTTTTGTATTTGGAGTTGAACTTGTTGTTTTTGTAGTTGTAGTTGTACTTGTTATTGCTGTACCTGTAGCCGTATTTGTACTTTTTTAGTTATAGATGTAGTTGTAATTGTTGTATTTGTAGTTGTACTTGTTGTAGTTGTAGTTGTAGTTGTACTTGTACTTGTTGAAGTTGTATTTGTAATTGAAAATTTTTTTTAGTTATAGTTGTATTTGTTGTTGTTGTTGTAGTTGTACTTATACTTGTTCTAGTTGTAGTTGCACTTGTACTTGTTGTAGTTGTAGTTGTAGTTGTACTTGTTTTAGTTGTAGATGTACTTGTACTTGTTGTAGTTGTAGTTCTACTTGTACTTGTTTTAGTTGTCGTTGTACTTGTACTTATTGTTGTTGTTTTTGTAGTTTCTTTTTGTGGTAGTTGCAGTTGTACTTGTACTTGTTGTAGTTGTAGTTAAATTTGTACTTGTTGTAGTTGTACTTGTACTTGTTTTAGTTATAGTTGTACCTGTACTTGTTGTAGTTGTAGTTGTATTTGTTGTAGTTGTTGTTGTAGTTTTACTTATAATTGTTGTAGGTGTAGTTGTACTTGTTGTAGTTGTAGTTGTAGTTGTACTTCTTTTAGTTGTAGATGTACTTGTACTTGTTGTAGTTGTAGTTGTACTTGTTGTAGTTGTAGTTGTACTTGTACTTGTATGTAGTTGTAGTTGTACTTGTACTTGTACTTGTTGAAGGTATAGTTTTATTCGTACTTGTAGGTGTACTTGTACTTGTTGTTTTTGTACTTGTACTTTTTTCAGTTGTAGTTGTACCTCTTGTGGTTGTAGTTGTACGTATACTTGTTGTATATATAGTTGTACTTGTACTTGTTGTAGTTGTAGTAATACTTGTACATTTTGTAGTTGTAGTTGTACTTGTTATGTTTTAGTTGTAGCCGTATTTGTACTTGTTTAGTTGTAGATGTAGTTGTGCTTTTTGTAGTTTTATTTGTAGTTTTTGTTGTACTTGTTGTACTTCTAATTGTTGTAGTTTTAATTTTACTGGTTTTAGTTTTAGTTGTAGTTTACTTTTTGTAGTTGTAGTTGTACTTGTTATAGTTCTACTTGTTGTAGTTTTAGTTGTACTTGCCGTAGTTGTAATTGTACTTGTTGTAGTTGTAGTTGTACTTGTACTTGTATTTGTTGTAGTTCTTCTTGTTTTTGTTTTAGTTGTAGTTGTACTGGATACAACCTGTACTCGCTGAATTTTTATATAGATTTTTTTGCCAGAGTCCTAGAGTTGGACAAAAGTGGAGGAAAACATTTATTACGCAACATATCCACAGTGAAATGAATATCAGACTTAGATTCAGAGTTATTAAGATGTTCATTCTTGTTTGATGAGAAATGTTTAGGATTAATTACAAAAGGTTTATTTTTAACGCTCTAGAGACTGGACCTTTTTCAGGACAACATTATCCAAACACTGTGCTTGTCGAAGGTATTTTTTTGTGTTTTTTATGAGATCCGGGCAGCAATAAGAAAGATGAGTTTAGGCAAAGCAACAGGCCCAGGCAGTATATCAGTACAACTTTTAGAAGCACTCGAAGACTTTGAAATTGATAAGATCACAACATTACTTAACAAAATGAATGGCACCAGACATCTCTCAATCCATATTCATCGCATGAGTGTGACTTGGATGAAATGAATAGTTTTATGAGCCATATCACCAAAATACTTTTAAGCACCATCACGATGAGAGTCGGAAACAAAATCAAACCAGAAATAGCAGAGAAACAGTGTGAAGGATAAAGGTACAACAAATACAATTCAACACTTTTAAACTATGATTGAACAAGCTCTGGGACAAAAAGAGGTATATCTGTGCTTCATTGACTACACAGATGCATTTTAAAAAGTACATGATGATATAATTACACAACTAACAGAGTTGAAGATAGATGGAAAAGATCCAACAGTGATAAAAAAACCAGAAAAATTCAGAAGAAATAGCTGCACACAGTTACACAGGAAGGCTTGGTAATATACTGATTTAGAAACGGACAGAAAGATATTAAAAATAATCAAAATTGAGAGAACAGGCGTAAAGAAGAGAGAGAGAGAGAGAGACAGACAGACAGACAGTCAGACAGACAGACAGACAGACAGACAGACAGACAGACAGACAGACAGACAGACAGACAGACAGTCAGTCAGACAGACAGAGACAGAGACAGAGAGACGGAGACAGAGACAGAGACAGATAAAGGTAAACGAAATGGAGATAGAGAGGGAGAGACAAAGAGAGAAAGGGAGAGAGAGATAGAGAGAGAGAAAAAAGAGCGAGAGAAACAGAGGG
>JAWDGP010000708.1:0-75000 GCA_033675545.1 Elysia crispata
GTATTTGTCCTCTCTCTGTTGTTGGAACTGAATGACACTTCTTTAGACAATGTTTTAATTTAAATAATTAATGGAGAGCCATAGAGAGTTTTTAAACAAGTATTCCTCAATTAAAAATCCATTAAAAAAAAGTATCAGTTTAGTTAGCTTATGATATTTACACAACTGCTGCTTTCTGTGACTAAGACTGCTGGCTCTATATTTTCGCATTAAATCTCAACAGCCAAAAACCTTATGGATTCGAAGAAAACCCTTTACTTTCTAATTTATCTTAAATATATATAAAAATTTAAAGGATAGAAATTGGTTTTGGTTCCTAGCCACAAGGTTGTTGATGCTAATGCGAACAAACCTGGAATCATTGACTTGTTTAAGTCTCACTCTTTGGGTCTCATAGGCCTGGAAGATACCAAAGATGATCAGTATACCCTTGCAACCAAACACAACGCTTGGACGCAGTGAACCAATCACCAGTAATAGCACTCCTGCAAGAATCGCCTACATTAGCGGAAGTGACATCAAGTCTAGGGATGATTGCTATTAACTTAAATTTCGAAGTTTCGATACTCCGACCCGATGTTTTCCTCGAACTTCCGGTAATTTTTCTTTAGCTGTGAGTGTAAACAATAACATTGTAATTTCCTTTGCAGAACTGCATAATTCGCAATTACATTTTTACAGATGGGTCTAGATCTAGATCTACAGTCTTCAATTTTGCATATTATTGATATCTATCAAACTTTGCTTTTTGCAGCTAGACCAACATTAATACTTTCCACCTTTCAGTTTGAAAAGGAGTAACCCGAAACAGCCATTCACGGCACTACTCTAGGGAGAGCCGAGAGGTACTGATCTAGATATCTAGATCTAGATCTAGATCTAGATCTTAACTATTTATCTTGTTTCCATTTTAATCAAGACTTATGTGTATAAAGTGTAAGAAACGAATCTAAATCTAGATCTAGTGTTTAAATGATAAAATGTATGTCTAGCTAGACTTACTCTCTATAATTATTTTCGGATCATGGGTTATGAAGTGTAGGCCTACACTTGAAATTGAACCAACTCTGCGGGATAGATCTCTAGATTAGAACTAGATCTAGATATAGATCTAAACTTTCCCCCCCCCCCCTTACTGAGTTGAAAGGCTAAATTACTCTTTTAAATTTAGGAAGAGGAAACAAAAATCACAGTGAGTTGCTGACAATTGACATGCTCTTGAAATGGTAGTAGATTCTAGTAAGACTGTATACTTACAAGTTACATAGTGGATGTATACTGTATTCTATTTAAATATTCACTCACTGTAATTGTTCAAGCATAATGTAACTGTCTACTTTATATCATCTTTTAAGACAATTGCCAATTTGTGATTTGTATCTGTGTGAGGAAAAAGAAACCTTCATCGAATTAGAGATAGTTCACAGCTTCAAAGTCATGATGTATTGATACTTGTGTTTAAGTAAAGGCAGAATTTTGATAAGCAACCATTTAAATTAAAGGTTTCAAAACTGTTTTTTTCTGAGCATAAATAAATATTTTGCTGGGCTCTAGAACCTCTTTGCCAAGAATAGATCTTGATGGTTTTAATTTTTGCATCTGTTATACTTTGAAAGTTGTTTAAGAATGACTACATGAATTGTAGCCAAAATGCTGACATTGCCTCAAGTGATAGCTGTAACTTTTTGAAGTTATTGATTTATGTTTAGATCTATAGTATTGTTATAACAAAGTCTAAATGGAGGGTATACATGCTCAATAACCAGTTTGTGAGTTTTTACTGGGTTGAATGTAATTTCTAACTCTTCAGCTACAGGAGATTTATTTTTTTAGAATGAATATTTTTCTCTTTTGGAAAAAAAAATTATAAAAAACATGTCCAAATACTAAACCATTTTGAAGAGGTACATTGTGATCTTAAATATGGCCAGATTGTTAGATGGTGACATTAAAAGTTCTGCATATTTTCAAGCTTTTTGAAGAAATAATAATTTTTTTTATATAAACATCTGTGGGGAAGCAAAAGTTAAAGTATAATTTTTCCTCATAGTTGTACATTTGGAACACACTGGACTTTCCAAATCTTTTGAAGGACTGAAACGACTTTTGCTGCATTGCACATCATACAACTACAGTGCATTTTAATGAACCAGCTATCAATACATTTTTTTTTTGCATGACAGATGGGTAAGGTGTGAAAATAATAAAAATCTTATGATTTCATTTTAACTTGGGTGGTACCCTCCGTGTTTGATCAAGACCTTTTATATATTACATTTTAAATTTAGTTGCGTTTTTGTTTTTGATTGTCTTTTTTTTTTTAATTGGATCCATTCTATGATTCTTAACGCAACACCAAGTCTTGTATAAACCTTTCAGTTTTCAGCCATACTGTTTGAAGAAAACTTTAATTCAAAATAGTACTTTTTGTTTCATTTCAATTTTCAAAGTTGAAAACAGGTTTTCAATCAGCCTCTATTTTATGTAAAAAGATTGTCAGGAACTATTTTCTCATTGATCAATATCAGTAGTTGGAAAAGTTTTACAGCTGTGAAGCAAAAAAGATGATTTATTTGGAACCTCTTGTGATCTCACGTTCATATCTTCTCAGGAAGCAGACACACCAGGCCACTGCTATTATGTTAGATAAGAAGAGCCTCAAAAATTAGTCAAAGAAGTTTTTATCAACTGATTGTAGGGTTGAAATCTCTGTGCTAGAAACACAGTTTGGCCTTGGATCATAGAATCAATGGCCCGAAATTGATGATGATGGATAAAGAATTTGTCTCCTGCTTGGGGAGCAGAGGGCAGCTCAAACTAGGACCGGCAGTGTGAAGAACCAGGTGACCTAGGAGCCATGCCCAGAGGGAGCCAAGCAATGCAGACCATCGGTTCGGGACAAAACTCACTTGTCTGCTTTATGCTCTGCCTTATTCTCGTGAGGGCTTCACCAGGTTAGAACTCTCACCTCCTCTTCTGCGAACATGAGTTATAATCTTGCTCAGCATATAAGCCATATTTAGAAAGCATTTTTACAAATTGTTCAAGAATAAAAAAGGAACTAATTTTTTTAAAGCTTTGTTTTTGAAGACCTGTAGATGAGAAAATCAAAATCAGACTTTTTGATTTTCTACTCATCCGCCTCCTCACATGGGAAATAAATCTGGGCTGAAAGGAGAAAATTCAGGCAGCTTAAATCTTGAGTTCTTGATGGACTTCACAACATTGTTTATCTGTCGGCTAATAGGTTCTTTAAGCTAAAAAATAACTTTTTGTATGAATCACCTTTAAACAAGCATTATTTTTAATTTCTTTGCAAGACTAAATTATGTTTTATTTATCTCTTCTGCGTACTTAAACACATCAATTCCAAGTCATTGAATAAACCACATATTTGATGCTCATTCATCTGAATATTGGTAGCAAATATTTGTTGGATATATCTGGCAAATATCACTTTGAGTTGGTTTTTTAAAGTCCTTTTTTATGATTAAAAATTTTAATGTGTTACTCTGCAGACAAAATTCTGATGAAATCACAAATTAAACTTTATGAACAAACAATGGAAGATGCTATGGTTACAATGAACTATCAACTCATTTTTTTATTTGCAACTTTTGTTTCATTAAGACGAGTGCAGATCAAGACTGATAGGCCTTTAAATTGGGTACTGTTTCAGTATCATAAGTAAACTTTTATGTTTGAGCAGATCAGTCCACCCTGACAGTCCAGTCACACCGGATTCAAGAGCTTCATGCCTGTACTGGGACCAGTGCTTACATTCCTTGGCCAATGAAGGTCATGTCACGCACAGGGCACAAGGCTACAGTGATCACACTGAGCTTCAGAGAGCGTCGTGGAGTTAAGGCCACAGAAATTGCCTCCTACACTTTGAAGGACAAGCTGGTTGGGAAGCACCGATACAAAGAGAGGTCAGTCATGATTTGCGTTGTCTACAAAATATTGTTAGATCAGCAAAATAGAAACAGGTACTGTCCTGCAATAAGAATGTAAAGAAAAAATCCACTTTCTTTATTGTCATCACTTTTTATTCCTACACTGTTTCTCAGCTTTTAATGATCAAAATAGCAGTGCTCTTTTTCATGTTATGTGATTGTCATACGGAGGGCAATTTTCTCCTTTCCTGAATTCTCTTCCTGCACCTTCCAGGAGTTAAATTATCCGTGAAGAAAATTAGGGAGTATTCCAGATTTTGACATATTTTCTCTTCCTAAATCCCATATCACTTTGTAATTTTGTTTAAAACTTTGTTGCAGGCTTCAGATGTCTGAAGAACATTCTGGGGTCTTTCTCAAGAGCGTTAGTTTTGCAGATGATGGTATTTTTACAGCTCAGGCTCGAACAGCCAGTGGACGTGTCTGGACTCGAAGCACAAATCTTACTGTCCATGGTGAGTGGAAGATCCAGCCAGTTTAAATGTTTTAGAAAGAATCTGTGATGCAGCTCATAACATATAGTTCTCTCAGGATTTAGTTTTCTTACATCAAATGTCACCAGCTGAGACGGGCACAATGATATAATTAAGATGTTGTTAATTTATCCCTTTGCAAAATTAGTTGGGACCCTAAGAATTGGTTCCAAAACCCTTAGAAATTGCATTCTAACCTTCAGCCAATGGCTGAGGTGGGTAACTTTTATGACATGTCTCCCACTGGCTGAACTGGGTGTTTTTTATTACATGACTATGACAGTTATATGACTTTGGCTGTTACAGTGGGTAACAGTGATTAGGCTTTTCAACTTTAGTGTGACTTTTCTTAGACTGCCTGTTTTAATTCTAAAATATAATAGAGACTATCCATTTTAGAATGTGTTTAAGTAAAAACACATGAAACTGTTTTTTTAATGTGTGAGATGCTTATTTAGATATTTTTTGGTCAATTGAAACAAAATGTGAAGTAGACTTCGTTCCCTTTCAGTGCGGCCTGTGATAAAGGGAGAGAAGTTAACTGTAGGCAAGGCAGAGCTCCTCTCCCCTGAGGGTGGATCAGAGAAGCTCCATTGTGTGAAATTGACCTGTGGGCTGCTGGAATATATTGGTTATCCTCCCACACATTATGTATGGCAGGTATGTAGCGTCAAGCTGAACCGTCTCAAGCAATTTTCAAGGCATTCCTGAAACATTAGTCTATCCCAGAAAATATTGGTGGCAAATTCGCAACTTTTAGTTTTCCCATATCAGGCAGTGCCTCTGGCAGGTGTGCATTGATAAGACAAATTTCACTCCTCAATATGAATGAGTGGTCTTTAACATCTCATTTAAACCTCCCAATAACAATTTTTACAAAACGCCTCTTTGTTTTTTTTTCTAAACAATGTTTAAAATTTTCCTTCAGTGAGGATTGAAAGATAATCATGTTGGTGGAAATACATACATGTGCAACCCACAATTTTATGACTTTCCTGTATTCTGAAAGATTTGCATAAAAATATAAATTGTCGTAAGGAGCTGAGAATATTTTATTGGAGCAAAGCTCACATCTGTCATTGTCATGGTACTTAGCTTAGACCGTAACACTTTGATCTAAGTTCTTCAAATTTGAACTTTTGCATTAGTAGGGACAAGAAGTATAGTTTAAAGAAAATGATTAATCTCATTACCTTCCTGGATCTGTATTATTATTTTTAAAATATGTAACAATGTAATAGAAAATGGTGATGTAATTATAATTCCCAGCATGCATTTTTTGTTCTCCCTCTCTTAGTCTAAAAACAAAGTACTTGCTGTGGAAGCAGCTCACGATGATGTTTTGAGCATTCTAGAGCTCTGTGGACCATTTGAGGATGAAGTGACATGTTCTATAGGTGGCTTCTCCTCCATCTGCACCTACGACTATGTTGGATCTATCTTTATTGATCTGCCAGGTATTTTTTTTTTATGCTAGAGAAAAATTGCACCTGCTGAATCCTTGTTTTCTGGAGAAAATTAATTTGAGCCGATAGATTGAAGTTAAATTTATTGAAGACGCATAACCTAAAATGTTTCATAAAGATGAAAAAATATGCTATTACAATATCAACTGCAACATGAAAATTGCAGTGGATATTAAACAAACTTAGAGGAATCAAAATCAATATTTTTTTTTACATTTCTCTCCGCAGATTGTTAGGATTTATTAACCTAAAATAATTTTTCTCGTAATTGGAACTGTGTGTGTCTCGTGTTTCATATAGACTTTTACTTCAGGAGAAGTCATTATTCACATCAGATCTGTTTCCATGATAGTGTAGTAATATACCTATGTTAGCATCAAAACTATCAAGCATGTCAACCATGATTTATTTCAAGTAATTGAGGATAACAAACTTTTGCATGCAACTTATGCCATACACATTAGTCAGTTTGCTTCGGCAAGACCATTTCAATGTTTTCTGCATTGGCTTCAGCTTTCCCATTTCCAATTCAGGTTAAAACAACAATTTTATATTCCTGATGTAAAAGTTGGATTCAACCTAGACAAGGTTGGAGACTTGCCTCAATTTGAAAGTTTCAAAGCAAAGTAGCACTAAAATCATATTATTACCAACTTGGAGGACAGGGCATGAGACTAGATGGAGGTTGTGTAGATCTGATACAGACCAAGCTAAGCACATTAATTGAAATGCATGTTTCATATGAAGGAGAGGTTTTAATCTAAGTAGACAGGCAGAGAAATTTGTGTCCCATGCGTCAGCCCTCTTCCGTGCTAGCTGAGCTGAAAGATTAAATTTTTTTGTATTTTGGTCTTGTCCACGCTTGTCCTCTTATCCACAGCCCCACTTACAAACACCAGTGAAGTGACCACTGCAGCAGTGTCCAATGACCTAGTTTTGATGATTGTGGCCCCGCTACTGGCTGTTGGGATTCCACTGATCATCCTGGCTGTCTGGATGCTCAGTCACCTGATGGGGGACCGCAGGAGGAGGGCTTGGAACAGGTAAGTGTCTTTATGGACTCTTCATCCCACTCCCAACCCCAGTTTTTTTTTTTTTTAACTATTTTCATGCAACTAATTCTTCTCCCTCCCATTTCACTGTTGATTGTTGTTTAGATTTATAGAGTTTTATGGCGAAGGTGACACCTGATGCTAATTTGACTTACTCAGTATGTGTAACTAGCGAAATATTGACTTAGATAACTTTTTACCGAGGCGAATATTAAATGCGATATTTCTGGTTATTTCTGTATTAGTCCTCTGATTCTGCACAAATTGTATTTCTCACCAGTCAACCAAACCATGCTGATGAAGCAGACGTGGAGGACAATATTCTAGCCAAGCAAGCCCGTAAGACAGAAGAGCTAAGTGACGATGAGGCTGGAGACGACAACGGCAACAATGATGAGGACACAATAAGTCGAAGCCGAGGGACACTGAATGGCATCCCTGGAGAACAGGGTCATAATGCCGTGAGGGTCATGGAGGGGGATAGAGTTAATCGCGCCTCTACACCGTGGCCAGGAAGTCATGCAAACTGTAACTCTGTACCTGGTCGTGGCCATGCAGGAAGGAGTGCAGAGTCTCCGGACAGCGTGGTCAAGTCTCCGTTCAGTACATTGGACAGTCGCAGCACAGGGGATGGAAGTGCATTAGGACCTGGGGTAGCTACCTTGGAGGGATATCATGGCAGAGGCAACACATTCAACCTCGATAATACGCTACCAAAGACTCGTGTTGGTTTTGATTTTGCAAGGAGGGACCAAGGAGAGATTCATAGAGCTAGTGAGGATGAGGAAGAGGAGGAAGATGACTTGGACGAGGTTCAGCAGCCTTTAGTAGAAGGTAAAAACAGTACGATTTTTTTTTTTTTTGCTTTTATTTTTCAGACTCTTCTCTTTAGGCTCAAAGTACATAGTCAAGGTTAACTGTAAATCAGAGAAGAAAAAAAATTCGCTACAGAACATGAATGCCCTGCTAGTAAAGGGAGAAAATTTTTGTTTTAAATTCTATCCTACCATTTATAAATAATGTCCAAAGACTTCATCTCCAAGTGTTTTAGCTTGGTAATGTTTTGTACATTTTGGAGCTGCACTCTACCTACTTTTTTTTTTTTTTTTCGGTGCTTCACAACTATTCACAAAACTCCACTGCGTCACTCAATTTAGTATCTTCTATGCAGCAGAAAGAAAATCTCTTAACCTGGCAGTGTGGTTGCTGTTTTGTATCAATTTTTTTTAATTGAATTTTTTTAATAAATTGAACCTACAATTTAATTTCAGATGTTTCACAGATTTAAGTCCTTGAAGTAAAATTACTCATACTTGAACAGTACTGACTATTCCTAAGCAGTTTACAATGAGTGAACTTGCTTTGATTTTCCTTCGTATTTTATGATTGACATTGATACAAGCTTGCTACTAGCCTCAGTTCCTCTATTGCTAAGATCTACATCACAGTCTGATGCACTGCCCTCTATAACATGGGCCTGCTCAAACTCACTACTTGAACTCTTATCACAGTTTGTAGCTGCGCTTTTTTTTTTTTTTAAATAAATTGTAAATGCTTCATCTTTCAGTTTCAGATCAAGTAGTTTTCAGTTTTGTAAGCATGTAAGATGAACTCAAAGAGAGAACAAATGAAAAGATAAAAAAAAATCAATCAAGGTTTTATTATTTGTGTCAAGATTTTCCTATCCAGATTCTCCGACAGACCTGTTTAAATATGCCTCAACTCACTCTGCTTCCTAATTTTGCCCTCTGATTGTCTTGAAAACGATTTTCAGTTAAATTTCTTCTCTGTGTTTCAACGAGGCTTGTTGTAAATTGTAGAACTGCTAAGTTTTAAGTCATTGATAGAGACAGTTGAGATTAAACTCTGAGTAAAAACCTTTTGTTACCTCTAAAATACAAAATCATTTCAATAAAAAACAGGAAGTATTGCAAAGGTAATAATGACCTAAAGGGACACAAACAGACTGCGCAATTGTTTCAATCACGCAATGCCAATTTCCTTTTTTGTGTATTTCAAATGGTGTCACAGGTTGTTCTTCAAGCTGTAAATCTTATGGTTTTGCTGTCTTACAATGTCATTTTTTGTTGGTTCTCCACAGCAACACTTGTATGAATGTCACAGCTTAGAGAAAACAAGGCACTGCAGCTTTGTTGAGACCACATGTCTCTACTGTTGAGACAAGGATGTGACTCTACCTGGAAGGGGATATAAGAATTCCTGTGTATTAAGGAAAGAAAAAAAGACCACGCTAGTTGATACACCACTTCACTCCTACTTGCAATCTTGATGATCTGAGGGAATGGATTTATTTTAGTGATTTCTTATCTCTTTGAAATGACATTTTAACTACTGTAGTTGACATTTTTTGACAATCTTATGGCTGTGAAATCACTCATTGCTTGTTGGAACCAAAATTGAGTTGTGAGTTTTGGCTTTGCCTGTCATATTTACTGCCTTTTTGTGTTTGACTTGTATCATAGATATTATAATTACTTATGTATACTATTGTGATATTGTGCACAACCTTTGGATGTGTTGAAATTGTTTTGGGTGCTGCATGTGATTGTGATATTTAGTTTTTGATCACTGATTACATATATCTGTGACACATTTACCTTTGAATTTCATGAAAAACCTTGGACCCACAATCCTGATTGGCAGTCAGTATCTGAGTCATGTCGGGATGCCGAGGAACACCCTGCGGCAGTCATTGCTAATTTTTGATAATCTGAGGTGAGGTGTCAAAGTCCTGAGGGCTGCAATTTTCCCAAACATGCAAGTGTCAGTCTTTTAAGTGTCCAAATGTTATTTTAAAATTGAATCATCAAAATGTTGCGTTGGCAGTGTTCTAAAATTGAAATTGTCCAATGAAACAAAATCATTTGAAAGTTTTAGTGTTAGTTCTCCACCGATGAGGGTTCCCAGGTACCTGTAGGTTTTCATTCTCCTGGCCTTGTCAGTTATCAACATTACTGAGCATGACTGGGATGTTTGACATACTATTCAAGAAATATGGGCACTTTGAACCAAAATCATAGAATAGGCATAGATTTTCAATAAAAATTAAGGTCCTAATAAATCTGTGACTAGTTTACGAGCTATCGCCAACAAACTATTATACTTCTAAACCAACAATACCTGTTTGTGTTAACCAATGCTTTAAAAAAAAGGATACCAAAAACATGTATGGATAATTTTTGTGCAGTCAGTAATGAAAAACAAATAAGAATAAAATCAGTTGGGCAACAATTATTTAATTAGTAAAATTCAATGATAATTTTTCTTTTTCCCAGTTTATAATTTTCAAATAAAAAAATGTTTTAGAAACTGGAGAAACAAATGAAAAATGGATTTATCCCAGTTCTCCAAAACAATGAAATGGTTTATCAAAAAAGGTTTCGGCCAAGTGTTGAATGCATGTTTGTCTCAGAAATTTTGAAGGCAAGCAAAATGGAAGACTATGTTTATGTTGAGCTCAACTCTGAATGCCCAAACTTGTACCTCAATCCCTATTATTCTGTTTGTCGTTGTCATCCTGTGCTAAATTGATCAATGCCTGGCTCCCATTGGAGAATATCTTTTTCTGTTTAGCAATCCACACAGCCTCACTGCTGATTTTGGCAAATGTAGGTTTAAATCACAAATATTTTCATCTCTCTATGCTATCGAAGTTCTTGTTCAGACATTTAAATAATGAATATATATGTCCCGCCCTACCGAAAAAGAACTGAACCAATTTTTTAAAAAATCCAAGCATGTTAAGCCTCAGTGTGACTTGCTTGTTTCTGTCAGTCATAATCTCCACTCAAGTTTGTGGCTATTTGAAGTGGTTGGTCAATTATTCGTGTTTATCCCTTCTTTTACAGCAGTCCTTGTACCACTCTGCACTCATACTCCTTCAAAATGTTGTCAAGTTCCTTGCTCTTGTTTTTATCTCGGTCACATTTTTTACTTAAAAAGAAGTCATGTGAAACATGTCATTCTAAAACACTGCTCAGTGGTAGCAATAGATTCCTAGGTAATATGCCTATCAGTCTGTCCATACTTCTCTGTTTCTGTCTGATTGCCTGTGTCTGTCTCAAACCCACTAATAAGCCATCAACCAATTTTTGCTTTACAGCGCCCCAGCATATAAAATAATTAAAGATCTTATTATCCACCACAGAGACTTTCTCTTTGACAAGATAAAAAAAATTGAATATAAAAGGCCGAAAAGGCAATCACTTTCAATAGAAAAGAATATTTATCAAGAAACTCTCCTCCTAACCAAACAAAAAGCCTAGAGAGACTTAATAGTTTTTAATCCTGTGATGATTTTTTTTTTCTTTTTCTTTTTCTATGAAGTATGTTGCCCTCCATGCCTATATGATGTAAATACATTTATGTCAGTTGATGTGGTGTGTTCAATTTTTCAGATCTACTTCTTAATGTTGCAACTGCTTCCTGTCTGTTTGTTGGATGCCGCAGTGTTCCCTGCACTTACCTCTCTACCTCCATCTGTGTCTGACTTCACGTCTTCTCCCCCTTGCCGCTCCATCCCCACACCTCACCTGCTCCATGTTTTTTCCTCACTTGACTGAGCTGTGTGTTGTGATGGAATAAAAATCTCCCTTGTCACATGAGAAAAATCCTGTGACTGATAATAAAAAGAAGTTCCGGTATATACTCGGATAACTCTACAAAGGTAACACAGATGTCCAATACCAATCAATATGCCTTTTTGAACGTTATTCACTTGAGTGCAGTGGAATTTATTTCTAACTGTAAAGAGATACAAAAATCACTTTCGATGGATTTTCTAGTTTCAAGGCTGTCATTTGTCCCAGGTCCAATAAGTCATCAATTACTGAACTTCAGTTTTAGCTGCGTTGAAAATCAATCAGAAATTGGTTATAGTGAACCGGTGTCTGATCCAGTTTCTACTTGTCCTGGTTAAGGCTCTGTCAGCATTGAGTTTTGAAACATAGTAGAGGCTTCATTCATACTGGACTTTATTGTATGTATGTGAAAGTGAGCTATCCCTCAGGGTTGGTAATGTTTGACAAATATTAGACTTAAAGCGGAGAATGTCTGCATATTCTTTCAAAATTCAGACATAAATTGATCTAAATTGTTTGTCTGGGTATTCAGAAGAGGCCCTAATAAGGCATGTTCGCCCAGTATTTTGCGCTTGACAGAGTGGTCAGAGTTTTAAGGAGACAAAGCGTTTCAATTAGTTCTCATGGGGATGGAATTTTTTCTCTTCAAATTCTCCTGTGCATGAAGGATGAAATGGTCAAATTCCACATTCCAGTTTATGACAATTGTGAGCACAATTTTATATCATCAATTCAACCAAAGATAATTTAATGTACGTTTGAAATGAAAAAAATTTTTTTTTGACTTTTATCATACAATCTCTGTGTATGAATGCTTTATAATTCCTCACCAAAAATTAAAGCAAGTGAACAGTTTTGTTTTTTTTTGCAAATTCAGATAGTTTTCATTTTTAATCATATTGAGTATGTGCAAAGACATGTTTAAATTTTTTGTAAATATGCCTCTGATGTAGTGTGTAAGTTAAACATACTGCGACTTCGTATAGCATCTCAAACTTGAAAGTTCTCAAGATGGGTCAAATGGATGCCGCTTCAAATCATTTTCAAAACTTGTTTTTGACTGTGTTATCTTTCACAAGATCAATTTTTTACTTATTTGCTTTCCATGCGATATGCACACCAACCTTTTATTTGTTAGCTTGAATTTTTGTCTAACTAAAGACTCAAACTTTAAAACTAGTCAAACCTCCAAAAAGTTAGACCTTGTAATTATTAATCAGGCATCTTCATATTTTCTACCTTCAAATGGTATGAAAAGTAGGTAGAAACTCATTGGGGAGCTAAGATAACAGGGAGTCTTCAGAGAAGAAACCCCACTTGTAGCAAGTGGTTTTTTTTTATTGTTCAGGGCCGAAACACTTGCTACAAGTGGGGTTTCTTCTCTGAAGACTCCCTGTTATCTAGCTCCCCAATGAGTTTCTACCTACTTTTCATACCATTTTTTTTCCGTTGAGACAAAACTACAAGTGACAAATGTGAAGGTTACCCTGTCTTGGATTTTTGTAATGAAAAGTTCTCAAATTCATCATGGTGCATATTTGATCTGCCTTGTGCACGAACAATCTCTTTCGCACACAAACATGAATACCCACAAGACAGGCTTCAAGGCAATATGATGAGGTCATTTAAAATTTTTTTTTATCCATGTCACTTGTTTTGTTTCTTGCATTTGTCTCACTATGTAAACCATTAAGCACTTGAAAAACGTTCTGTCATGTGATAATTTTACTTCATATTTCCTTTCTGGCTTTTTTTTTATTCCAATAAGGCTATGGATACTCTTTTTTCTCTTTTTCACAAATTTCAAGAGGTGTGATGTTGAATTTTGGCCAAAGCTGCTCGTAAAGCTGTCGATGGTTGAGTTCTGAGTTTTTATCTTCCTCCATCCCCCAGCAACTGACACTGCCATCACATGGTCAGAAAGGTGGGCAATTTTCAACTTTGTGAAGAGCTTCCAAAGGTTCAGCCTGAACTTCTCCTAGTGGATGAACTCGTAATGTGGTAGTCTCGATCATTCGCAGCTCTCGCTGTAGGTTCATAGAATTAGAAACAAATTTTTTTTTAATGTTTTGTTAACGGTGTCCAGTGGTCTGTACACACCATTACCATTTTGTTGGATTGTTTAGCTTCATTGACTCTCTGCCTGCCTTCTTGATAACAGACTTGGTCTTTGTATGTTTGTCTTAGTGATGGTTTAATAAAGATGTAGCCGCAGCTCTACAGAATTCAATATGGAGGATCTATGTCCAACAGAGTTAAGATTGGGCTAATGAGTCAGTGTAACATCCTGGATCACGACATCCTTCTAATTTTCCTAGGGCAAAAACTATGATCGAAAAATCAAATAAGTTGTTTAAAAAATATTTAACTGATAATATATTTTAGTCCTCAGTTTTTAAGAAGTTTAATACTTGAAGCAACCATATCAGTCTTTGTGTGTAGAAAAAAGTTTCAACTCAGTGGTAAATATGTCTAGAGGTATTGTCTATACTGGGCTCTGAATTCAAACTGTAAGCATCTTGTTTCTGAATTGGTCTGGACACGACAAATTGGTATTGGTCTTGATCCATACTTTTGTAAGGTTAATAACGTTTTTTGTTTTCTTTTTTTTTTCTTCTGATTTCTTCTTAACTGGTGCAATCATGTTTAACACTACTTGATAAAACATTCTTTTTCACAGAATCTTTTTTTTTATTTTTTTTTTTTTTTGTAATTAATAATCTGTCTCTTTAACTGCTAAGTTCTTCATGGGAGTGAGAAATCTCACCTCAAACTGCACTGTCACAACAAGCATGCTTTAGATTATTTACCATGTTAAAAAAAAATAATCATACGAAATGATGTCCATGAAGATATTAGGTTCCAACAGTCAACAAAATCGTTTGATAGGCTGCCTAAGCAAATTCTCTGAATTATTCTATCTTTTCTGTCATTTTGTAATAATTACTACAACACTCCTCAGCTTTAGCTCCATCTTTGTTGGAGGTACTGAACCCCACCAGTTTCATGTACGGATTCACGGAACCCCTCTGTATTGAAAAATAAAATATGGTTTTTAGACTTAGATGTTTTCTACTGGCTCTATCGAACCCAGGTTAAGAATTAATGCTTTACATACTATGTTGTGTTGTTGCTTTGTGGCAATTTTTGCTTCTTTGTTGATGGCTAATAGGGGTTGTTGTATCAACAGCTGTGTTTTAGCTTATATTTTCATTTTGCATTGATCCATGTGTCACACATAATGAGCTGTTAAGTTGTTTTGACTGTAACAAGCCTTTTTCTGCCTTTATAGCGTGTTTCTCCAATTCTTTCTTTTTTTTCCGTTTTTTTTTTTTTTTTTTGTAAATATGTATAGATATGATTCATGCATGTATTATATAAATTGTTCTTTTTTTTTTACATGGTTTATACATTCTTGTTTAAGTTTTGCACAAGGTTCATTGTTTGTTTTTTTACTGGCTAAATGTTTTTTTTTCTCTACATTGCAAGTCTTCTTATTCTTGCTATCTTTTTTTAGTGCTCTTTTTTACTTGAACACATTTACACCAATCTATAATATCTCTTATTATGTTTATATACTTATATATATATATATTGAATTTTTAGTCTTGGCTTTTTTAATGTTATATTTCGGATATCATTTTTTAAAATGCCTAATTGTAAACTTGTTTGGATATATTACTTGCTCATTATCATGGTAAATAATTTTATACCTCACTTCAAGTTTATGGTCTGTGCCTACTTTTTTCTTTCCCTCTTTACCTATCTACCTAAACCGGAATGAGAACACGAAAAAAGCAGCTTTTAAAATGTCCGAGGTTATTCTATACAGCTACATTTGGACAAGCTGTGCTTTTATTATATCTCTTCAAACTGAAAATATCATTGACCAACTTTTTACCCATCATTCTTTGCATGCACAGTATTACCTTCGGTACTTTAAAGAAATAGATTGATACTAAATGACAAACGAGCCAAAAAAGGCAGGTGTGGGAAAGCTTTTCATGTTGTGAGATATGGTTGATATATATTTTTCCAATATCAGCAAAATCTAGATCTACAAACCAGATCGTTGGAGAGGTGTTTGAAGCTTAGCCACTGACTTTTGGGGTAACAATTCCATAAATATACACATAACTCAGCACCAACCTGGTCTTTTAAGGAATACTTTGGGTCTCACAGATAGTAGTTCTGAATTTTAAATTTCCAGTTTCTTTTAGAGTCTTATACTGAGTACTCTATCTAGTGATTGGAGGGAACTCTTTTTTTTTTTCTAGCATATTGTGAACTTGAAACCCTGGTAAACCTTGGTAACTGATATAAAAGTAAAAATAAATAGTGAAATTTTACAGAAACTATCCAATTTCAGTTTAGTTTTCTTTCTCCTTTAAAAAAAAAAAATACATCATCGAACTACTTGTGCAACACCATATATAGTGGGAAATCCTTTTACTAAGGTCATTTCTTGTTCAGGCATAAAACAGTTGAAAGAAATATATGTTGACTGACCTCATACCATCTTGAAGTGGCCTAGCTTTATCCAACTGTTTTTTTCATTTGATTTTAGTTTCAGGTTTTTAAATTTCATTGTTGTGATATTCCTGTAACATGCCAAGAAATTTGCCTCCCCCCATCCTCTCTCTGTTCCGATCTGCACCTCACCATGAATGTTATTCTTCCGTCCGAATGAAAAAAAGATCCACAATGAACACATTAAACTTTATCAGTGTACTTAAGAAAGGAGCATCCAACCTATACATTATTGGTGCACAGTTTCTCTTAATATTTACTTCATGATATTTGTTTTTGTGATAGTAATTTGATGTAGCTGAATTCAAACATGCACATTTGCACATACTCAAATATATCATGTACATTTCTATGCCATGAAAAACATTGTCTTACATACAAATCTGCATATAAATCAAGTTCAAGCAGACAATCAAAGATATACACACTCTCACACATATTTATATCCCCATTCCCAGGATATAAATGCATTTGCATATGGTTATGTAACATCTAGGCTCCAACGTATGAAGTCACATGATTGTATGGTATATCCACATGTACCCCCTTATACTCCATTGCAACTCTTAGAAGTGCTTATGAACATAGATGCATCTATACATACTTGTATCCCATTCTAGTTAGATACACATACACATATACTCATTAAAAAAAAACAACAAGCATATATACTTAAACTCGTGCTCATAATTATACTCACGAGTGCAAATATTGCATTGACAGATCGAAAAACGTTACCCACACATGAGAGTAAAAGACAGTTAACACAAAAGTATTGAAGAAGTTCTCAAAAGATAACAGCTTTTATTTTGTTGTGAAGAAAACAACGAAAAACTGACCATAGGAAACAGTTATCTGTGGATAGCTTTTAAAGTGGTTGTTTGGACCACATATACTTTATCCCAGGGATCATTGCTTCAAAGCAGAACAGTTTTGGGTATCAAATCAACAAAAACCGTTTAAAGGCTTTCACCAAGTGTTGAAATAATGGTAAATAATGATAACTGATGTCTCTGGTAAAAAAAAACTGTTTCACAAACTTTGACACCCGTGTGTAATTCGACAGGAGTTTTACAAGGCTTTGAACTAGAGCTACATCATAAGTCATGAAAAATTTATAAGTTCTAAGTGCTAGTTAGTTTTGTGTATAGACTGAGCTCAGCGCAATCATCTTTGCAAAACTGAAGCGCACATAAAAGATAAACCTGGCATAGTTCATGCAAACAGTGTTTTTCATACTTCTCTCTAGCACATTAGGAAATATCCTATCTTCCACTAGTAGCAATATTTGTATATTTAAGATATGAATGCATGATTTTTTTATCTCGATTTTGCAATACCTTACAATGAAATGTGCTTTTTTTTTTTTTTTCAGATTATTAAGGTAAACATTGAGTTTACGATATCTTTTTTTTTTGTTTGATTCGTTGACAATCTTGTCGCAGCGGGTATCATTAATATTTTTACAGGCACATGAATTTTGATATTTTTCTTATAATACTTTTATATATTTATGGAAGCATTTTTTTTTATAGTTTCTTGTATGTGCTATGTATTTAGCATTTAATATCCTTTTGATATCAAAATATTTTTTTTTATTTTAGATCAGCACCCGCCACCATTACAACCATCACTATCATCATCATCTTTATCACAAAGGGATAGGCAATATTGTCTCAGCAGCTAATTTAATTTATTCTGTTTAAAGCCATAATACTTTTGCAATAGAAACTTTTTTAATCACAATAATTAGCTTTGAAATGTAAAACGTCAGCCTGCTATCATGATTGTACTCATTATCATCTACTATTTATACCTTTTCATCATTTTCTTCATTTTTCTACTACTATTCCAGCTTCTTTTTCTTCTTCTTCTTCTTGTTCTTCTTCCTCCTCCTCCTCCTCCTCCTTCCGCTTGCTTCCCGGCTCCTTTTTATCTTCGTTCTACTCCATGTCTTTGCTTTTTTCGACTCATCTCTTTTCCTATCTCTCTTTTCACATTGTCCCCTTCTAATGTTACTATATGTATCACCATCACTGTGAATGATGCTTTTGTGGTTTTGATCATTATAGTCAGTAGTCGTGTGTTGCTGTTGTATAAAACTACTGGTCTATGATAAATACAGGTGCGCACATTCTTTAGTGTTTTCCTATTCTTCATTGATACTTTTTTTATGTCTGTCCCCTTAGCCCTGAGCTCTTTTTCCCGATATTTTCTCTCCATCCGTGTCATATGTCAACCTACACCCTCGTGTGATTCCAGCCACCCCAGCCCCTACCCTCACCCTCTTTCCTCTTCTGAATCTATCGCTCTTCTCTCCGAAGTTTTCTTCTCCACGCCTTAGATCTGATTTTGTTTTCATTGGATTAATTAAAGCAAGTTGCCTCTCAAAGGCAGCTAGAAACGAACCATGTTTTTTTTTAGTGTTTAATTTTTTTTGTTTTGCTGATTTGAAAAATATATTACATGTATGTGTATGTGTGTATGCCAAATAGCTGCACATCAAAATTTGAAATACAATTTAGAAAAACAAAGTATACTCATTCATAACTTTTTTGTCAAGTTATTTGATTTAATGCCGAAAAGAAGAAGTATCCTTAGCTACACGAGTAGAACACTTATGTTGAGGATATTGAAGGCTCTTTCTAGCATATTAAGACAGAGTTTTCGAAGAGGTAACTTAATTTCCTCCAATCTATAACATTAACAATCTATTGTTAAAGTAAAGGAAAAACATAAGAAATCATTTATAATCTTGTGTTTCTTACGAGGAAAAAAGTCTTTTCCTCAAGAAAATAAGGTTATCCTAATTATTCTAAAATGATCCAAAAATTCTAGCGCTCTGTTCTCCTGTGGAAAGATTAGGTGTTAAGATGTGAATGGGGAAAGCTCAATAGAACGTATATGGAGGCCCTGGGTTCAATCCTGGGCTTGACCTGGTGCCGGATGGTGGGCTCGAATCTCGCCAATTCCTGGCGTGAGGGAACGTCTGGTAATTTGGACTTCAGACGACCGAAAAGAGCCGTAAGAACTTATTTACTTAAAGTTGAGCAATTATTTGTAATCAATCTTAGAACTCAAAAAGTGGCATTGATAAAATACCCAATAATTTTCTTGTATTTTTTTTTTTTTTTGCCATGCAGAACTGAATTTAAAACAAAGATAGTACATGTACATGAAGTTCTTTCTTGTTCAGCACATCCATATAGTCACATCTCCATGAATGCAGAAAACAGTATTGAACGGGTAATGCATTTAACTTTGTCTCGGGCTAAGTTAAATTGAGTTTTAACTTGAACATAATCCCACAGCAAGCATGGGAATTAACAATCTAACGGAGAGAGTCTGTCTGTAACGAGAACAATTAATCATCATCATTGTCATCAAAATCCGCCCCATCTTCATAGTCTCCCTCATCATCATCTTCTTCCTCGTCGTCTTCCTCCTCCCCCTCCCTGTCTCCTCTTCTCTTCCTCCTCATCTGCTGCCACTCTTCTTGCTCCTTCAGGGCTGCTCTAATGGCAGCCTCCTCACCCGGAGTGGGATCGTCCTGCTCCGTCACTTCCGGTCCTGTGGGAAATTCCATTTGTGGCTCCTCAGGGGTGCTAGGGTCGAATGTTGAGTCCAGTTGCTTCTGACCGAACCCAATGTAGAGGTTTGCAAAAAATCTTTGCTCATGGGAAATGGTTGAATGTGGAAGAGGAAAAGAAAAAAAAAATTAGATCTACAGAATAAAGTGGGTTATTTTATGTCACTTGAAACTAAACAGCTTAGCCGTTTCTGGCCAATGACTTAAGAATATTTAACTACATGTAAGTTTGTAAAATCCAAATCTATATACACATTTTTTTAAACATTCATTATTTTATCATGTAGGTTTAACGACTGCGCTGATTAGAATTACTGAAAGGCAGTGTAGTTTTATGCACTTAATGCCACAGGCAGTGCACTTAATGCGAAAATTCACAACTTTCTTATAAGCGTTTACAAGGATCTAAAAACAGCTTGGGAAAATACAGAATTAGTTCACTTCCTTCATTAATTACTTGTCAAATCGTTATTTTTCAAGTATTCTATTTATTGACGAAAAAGTTACGGTCGCTCACTATAGCATACAGTGCATCAACCCAGATATAAACATTTTTTGTTATAAACACACCACACACCTCCGGCACCAGCCAAACTAAATGTCCCGCGGTAATCACTTAATGACACTGACTTTGGTCAATGTTATGTTGGTTATCTACATCTGTAAAAGCAGGTATCGTGTTAGCAAAGGTTTCAACCTGATAATAAAAATTCTATGTGGCTGCCGAGGCTCGCTCGCTCTCACTCTCTCTCTCTCTCTCTCTCTCTCTCTCTCTCTCTCTCTCTCTCTCTCTCTCTCTTTCTCTCTCTTTCTCTCTATCTATCTATTTATATATCTATCTCTATATCTATCTATCCATCTCCCCTCTCTCTCTCTTCCTCCCTCTACTTCTCCTTCTATCTACCTGTTTATCTCTTTTCCTTTCTCTGTCTCGATGTATTAACCTATCTATCTCTCTCTATCTATCTGTTTAACCCTCTCTCTTTCTCTGTCTAGTTCTGTCTCTGAGGTCAGTTTGTGCGAGTACTGACCTTCCTCTGTCGGTGGCCACAGCGACAGCTCCAGGCCAGGTGACTGACGTCACTGCCACTGGGCTGTGCTCTGGTACAAACTGGGACGTAAGGCGAGCTAGCCAAGCCTGGGTCGGACCAACATCTGCAAGTAGAGAACAGAATCATGTCAAAACGAATATTTAAAAAAAAAATCGAATTAGCAAGTAAATTGCACATTAGTTCTCGCTTTACCCTACTTTTTACAATGCACGAAATCTTTAGCATTAAAATCAAATATTAATGCTGCAATATGAAAAAAAAACAAACTTTATTTAAACACAGCTTTACAAGATCATAGAAATAGTTCCCCAACCCGCCCCCTCCCTTGTGTTGCCTTGTCCTGGAAACATATGCTTCTGTGTGTCTGCGCATTTCCTCTCGTTGAAGCTAAAAAGATAAACACAGCATGTAAGGTGAGAACCTACCCACATCCTCAGACACTGGAATCAGCAGCGGTTGTGGATACTCTGGTTCGGGTTCGTCAGGTTCTTTCCTCTCTTCCTCCTCATCGTCATCCTCATCCTCCTCTCCCTCGCCATCTTCCCCCTCCTCTCCTTTACGCTTTGCCAGCACCGGGTTAAACCATACAGTCCTGCCCTGAGGACGAGTGTTTCAGGTGAGAATAGTGGAACGGAGTGGTCCGGTGAGAATAAAGAACGGAGTGGTCGGGTGAGAATAGTGGAACGGAGTGAGCAGATGAGAATAGTGGAACGGAGTGGTCAGGTGAGAATAGTGGAACGGAGTGGTCAGGTGAGAATAGTGGAACGGAGTGGTCGGGTGAGAATAGTGGAACGGAGTGGTCAGGTGAGAATAGTGGAACGGAGTGGTCAGATGAGAATAGTGGAACGGAGTGGTCGGGTGAGAATAATGGAACGGAGTGGTCGGGTGAGAATAGTGGAACGGAGTGGTCAGATGAGAATAGTGGAACGGAGTGACCAGGTGAGAATAGTGGAACGGAGTGACCAGGTGAGAATAGTGGAGCGGAGTGGTCGGGTGAGAATAGTGGAGCGGAGTGGTCGGGTGAGAATAGTGGAACGGAGTGGTCAGATGAGAATAGTGGAGCGGAGTGGTCGGGTGAGAATAGTGGACCGGAGTTGTCGGGTGAGAATAGTGGAACGGAGTGACCAGATGAGAATAGTGGAACGGAGTGGTCAGGTGAGAATAGTGGAACGGAGTGACCAGATGAGAATAGTGGACCGGAGTGGTCAGATGAGAATAGTGGAACGGAGTTGTCGGGTGAGAATAGTGGAACGGAGTGGTCAGATGAGAATAGTGGAACGGAGTGGTCAGATGAGAATAGTGGACCGGAGTTGTCAGGTGAGAATAGTGGAACGGAGTGGTCAGATGAGAATAGTGGACCGGAGTTGTCGGGTGAGAATAGTGGACCGGAGTGGTCAGGTGTGAATAGTGGACCGGAGTGGTCAGATGAGAATAGTGGACCGGAGTGGTCAGATGAGAATAGTGGACCGGAGTGGTCAGATGAGAATAGTGGACCGGAGTTGTCGGGTGAGAATAGTGGAACGGAGTGGTCAGATGAGAATAGTGGACCGGAGTTGTCGGGTGAGAATAGTGGAACGGAGTGACCAGATGAGAATAGTGGAACGGAGTGGTCAGGTGAGAATAGTGGAACGGAGTGACCAGATGAGAATAGTGGACCGGAGTTGTCGGGTGAGAATAGTGGAACGGAGTGACCAGATGAGAATAGTGGAACGGAGTGGTCAGGTGAGAATAGTGGAACGGAGTGACCAGATGAGAATAGTGGAACGGAGTGACCAGATGAGAATAGTGGAACGGAGTTGTCGGGTGAGAATAGTGGAACGGAGTGGTCAGATGAGAATAGTGGACCGGAGTGGTCAGGTGAGAATAGTGGACCGGAGTGACCAGATGAGAATAGTGGAACGGAGTGGTCAGGTGAGAATAGTGGAACGGAGTTGTCAGGTGAGAATAGTGGACCGGAGTGACCAGATGAGAATAGTGGAACGGAGTGGTCAGGTGAGAATAGTGGAACGGAGTTGTCAGGTGAGAATAGTGGAACGGAGTGACCAGATGAGAATAGTGGAACGGAGTGGTCAGGTGAGAATAGTGGAACGGAGTGACCAGGTGAGAATAGTGGACCGGAGTGGTCAGATGAGAATAGTGGACCGGAGTGGTCAGGTGAGAATAGTGGACCGGAGTGGTCAGATGAGAATAGTGGACCGGAGTGGTCAGGTGTGAATAGTGGACCGGAGTGGTCAGATGAGAATAGTGGAACGGAGTGGTCAGGTGAGAATAGTGGAACGGAGTGGTCAGATGAGAATAGTGGAACGGAGTGGTCAGGTGAGAATAGTGGACCGGAGTGGTCAGATGAGAATAGTGGAACGGAGTGGTCAGGTGAGAATAGTGGAACGGAGTGGTCAGGTGAGAATAGTGGAACGGAGTGGTCGGGTGAGAATAGAGGAACGGAGAGGTCAGGTGAGAATAGAGGAACGGAGTGGTCAGGTGAGAATAGTGGAACGGAGTGGTCAGGTGAGAATAGTGGAACGGAGAGGTCAGGTGAGAATAGTGGAACGGAGAGGTCAGGTGAGAATAGTGGAACGGAGTGGTCAGGTGAGAATAGTGGAACGGAGAGGTCGGGTGAGAATAGAGGAACGGAGTGGTCAGGTGAGAATAGTGGAACGGAGTGGTCAGGTGAGAATAGTGGAACGGAGAGGTCAGGTGAGAATAGTGGAACGGAGTGGTCGGGTGAGAATGAGAGTGATAAGGGGAGAGTGACATGGAATTAATAAAGTACGGGAGATGGCGTAGTGCTGATCTTACGGTGTGGAAAATTAGTTGGGAATATTGAAGGAAAGAAAACGACACGGAATTAGAAGTGTAGACAAGCTTTAAACGGATAGAACAAAATGAGAACTGTGGAAGGGAGAATAAAGAACCTATGAAGCTCAGTTTAGCAGTACAGATGATGTTGTCATTTACTTTATTGAGTAAAGATAATCAGAGTGATGTAAAATATGGATGCTACCAAGTGGGCATTATGAAAATTTTGGAGAGTGAATAGTAAAACGAAAAAGGATAGCAATATATTAGTTAGATTGGAATAATTATAAAAGCATAAGAAAAGCCGAATGTATTCGAGATTCATTGATGACGGTGAGTATGAGGAAAAGGATGATGGCCATGTCTAAGATGATGCTGTCGATGATGATGATGATGATGATGATGATGGTGGTGATGATGATTATGATGAGGATGATGATGATGATGATGATGATAATGATGGTTGTACCTGAGGCGATTTTCAGGGTGGCAATCAATGATTATGATTGAACTGAAGTAGTAACGCTGTAACGTATGACCCACCTGAGGCAGGATGTAGTTGGCGTGATGCACCCAGCAGGTGAGACTAGGATCGCTCAACTCACGTGACGACAGCCCATCAAACTCCTCGTCTCTCACATAGGTGTCACGTGTCTCTGGAGTGGGTGAGCCATTAGAGTTAGAGGGGAAGATAATCTTAACACGTATGAGCAGAAACGGTTGGTAGGTGCTTCCCTATTATACCGTTTAAAAATTGGAAAGGAGAGAGTTTGGTAGTGTCTTACCAAAAAAGGGAAGAAAGGGAGGGAGAAAAGGGGTTTGTGCGAGTGTGTGGAAAGAGAGGGTGAAGGAACTGAGGAGGCAATATGTTATTGCTTATGTGGATGGACGGATGGGAATTTTGATGTTTGGGGATTCCATACTATGAGTTGTGGAGCGAGATATGTGGAAGATTTGGTTAGTCTATCATGTGAATAGATAAGAGTCGAGGAAAATCTAGAGCAAGGCGGACAAAAAAAAAACAAACAAAACAAAAACAAAACACAAAAAAAAGCTCCAGCAAAAAGTGAGATAAATCAGTAAGAAAAAGAAATGTTCCACAATCATAGTTCTGTGTACAATGAAATTTTGTTTTAATTTATTTATTTGGGTGAGGGGAAAAAAAGAGGTGCGGGGGGGGAGAATGTTTTCGCCAACACCGCTCGCATTGACCGATTTCAAAAGATTGAGTAAAAAAATTTTGTGTCCAGTTCTCATCCCTGAAATTAATTGACTCTAATCAGATCCACTTTACACCAACCACATTTATTTAAGGACTTTGGTTTTTTATTTCATAATGCAGGTTGGAATCAATAAATATTGAGTTAATATTAAATCTGACTAAGTTAAAGTTTCTAAAGGCTGTTCCCTCTAGGCTATTATTATATAAAGTACACTACCCTCATGTTCCTCTTCCTCTTCTATCCCTTCCTCGTCAAACTTGAAGTAACCAATCGGAGACATGGAAGTAGAAGACGCGATTCTTGCTATCTGCGCGCGCAGGTAGTTTGCTTTGTTTCCAGGAAATGGCGGGAAAGTGGCGTGCTAGGAAGAAACAATTAAATTCATCATCACATTTTAATGATCTTCCTTTAAAAGTTTGACTTTTTTTTGTTATTATCCACCTCACGAAAAAGGATATTTATTTCCTTTATTTTCAGTTTGTAACAATTAATCATAAATTAAAGAAAAATGCGCAAGAACTTTGATTTTAAGATAGGAAAAAAACAGTACGGCATCAGCCAATGCTGCGCTGCTGATTGAAACCCCTACCTTTGTAAATAGTTGATTTCAAAAGGCTACCATTGTTTATAAAAAATCTGATCTGAGACTTTTCTCCTACCAATGTCGCGATGTAAGAACTAAAGAACAATAATGGTCGCAGAGTTAGTTTAAGATTGCCCTAAGGCATTGATGACATCAGTTGGAAGAAAAGTGGCCCATACCACGTGATCAAGGTGTCCTGTGAAGAAGTGTCTGGTCTGCCTGGCCGCGACAATCTGAGCAGGGGTCACGTGGGGTAGGCGAGTCCAGGTCAGACCAGCTGAGGGCAGAGAGTGGTCAGCGGATTAACATATCACGTTACCCGTAACTGATTGATTCATTGGTCAGTTCAGTGAGCAACTGACTGGTCAGTTGATTGATTGCTTGACTGCTTTGTCAGTTCTGTAATGCGTTAAATGACTGAAATACATAGGTTCGAGTTTGATACAAAAATAAATACTTATAAATTTCAGGCTAAGTAGAGTAATGGAATTCTTCGACTGATTAATTGTTTGATTTGGTTGCTCAGCAAAACTGTTATATCTGATTTTTTTCCACACCAAATAACCTTCCACTAGGCAGGTAGAAGAGGAGAGGTTCATATACGTCGCCATGCGGTTCCAATCCTTGAAAGTAAAAACAAATATCTACAGATCTCACAGTTTTAGACAATAGAAACAAAGATCTCTGTAAAAATATCTTATATCTTATATATTGGCTTTGGTATTCAGATTTTATGACGTATAGTGGGAGCTTGATAGCTTTTGAGGTTGCCGAGATCTGATGATACGAAAGTAGCTTACGGGGTTGAAAACCAACACCACAGAGCCTGACCGGAATAAAAAAAACATACGTAATTTATAGCATGACAATCGAGAAATACTGTGATTTCAAACTCACGTTCGTTGCAGACAAAGTAAACTTTAGCGTTTGTACCAGTTCCGTTTTCCTCGCTTGGAATCGATACGGCCCTCTTGCCAACTGGGCGAATCTCATCATCATCATCATCATCTGAAATTCACAACACAAAATTTGCTTGAGACCGAAACCCTCAACTAATAAGAGTTCATTAGTGGAAATCAAGAGAAACAGTAAAAGCAACGATTTGTTCATTATCAGTCTAAATAAATTTTTAAACATTTCCTAAGGGACAGACCTTTCTGTAGGTCTTTCCGTTTTTGAATCTTAAACGTTAGATTTTCGTCGGTATTCATTTGATATAAAATTGGTCAAATATCTCAGATTCTTTTTTATTGAAGAATTTAGCACGCTTAGAATTGTGAGAAGCCATTGCCAGAGACGTTATAGTTTACTACAATAGTGGACAAAAAGGTGCAACCCAAAAAAAAAAAAAAAAAAAAAAAAAAAAAATATATATATATATATATATATATATATATATATATATATATATAATATATATATAGTTTGAAGATAAGTTGGAATACACAAGTATGCAGAGAATTTAAGGTAAGATCTTCTATATCTATATCTATATCTATATATATATATATATATATATATATATATATATATATATATATATATATAAAAGTACTAGATAAAAACTGCTAAGGATTTGTTAAAGGCAAAAAAGACTACAACTTTACCTTCACATATACTGACGTCCTGTGGGAGAAACAGGAAGAAAATTCATGTTAACTAGTGATAAAGATAGCAAAGAGACATGAGAATATGAAGGTGATGATAAAGCTGAAGACAAAGGGAAGAAGCCGGACCTGGAGTGTAATGAGAATTCTGCATGTTGGTGGAGGAGTGGGGACAAAAGACTAAGCAGAGACAGTGAGAGAAAGAGAGAGAGAGAGAGAGAGAGAGAGAGAGAGAAAGAAAGAGATAGATAGTTAGATAAATAGAGAGAGATAGAAAGAGAAAGAGAGAGAGATAGACAGAGAGAGATAGAAAGAGAAAGAGAGAGAGAGAGAGAGAGAGAGAGAGAGAGAGAGAGAGAGAGAGAGAGAGAGAGAGATGAGACTTAGTGCGATGCAATCTATGGAATGAGGTATACTATGTGTTGTTGATGGGGGAGGAAAATGCCGATGATATGGTAGCAGCAGTGAATACATTTATTGTGTTTTAAGGTGAAACGCATCTTAAAATGGCAGAAATTTGAATAATTTTGAGGAAATGATCACATAGATGCTTCTTGATTTATCTGTATTTCATGTTGCATTCCTTGGAGTACAATAGAAACCTTTTGAAGATTAAGAAGAATAATCTGATAATTTACTAATTTACTACTATTTGTTTGCAGAGAAGCATGACCAAACAAAAATCAGGCTTAGATAATAATGGAAAGCAGCAAGGAGTGATTTTTTTAGCTAAAAAAACCCCCAAGCATATCGAAGAATAAATGTACTTTAGACAATGTATCTGAGTTTTTGCTGGGAACGCTGCTCTTTCTTTTGTCTTCCTCCTCATCGTCACTTCCGGTAACCGACTCGTAGTCGCCATCTTGAAATTCTGTCTCCATGATAAAGTAATCTTTGTAAATGCCCAGAATTTTGCCCCAGAATCTGTAAAAAGTTTGAGAGAAACATTAATTATTTTTTTTATCATTAATCAAAATAGATCTACTTGGTTATAATTTCAATTTTTTAATTTTTTTTTTTTGTTATTTCGTTGTTGTTTTTTTTAATCTTTAAATCTTTTCAGTGGGAAAAAAAAATTTTTTCTAGCACGGGCAAAAATATTTTTTAGCCGATGTTAATCAATATCTGATTGTCCTTGATAAACAATGAGCTGTTTACAAATATACAAATACTTAGCACAAAAATATGAAAACTTAAAATTATCAGAAGTTTGTGATACAAAAGGAACAATTCGAGTAAAATAAAACAAGTACTAATCTACATAGCTCAGCTTGACATATCTTCCATTGTAATTTACATCATTTTTAATTTTCTATCATTTCTTCCACATCCATTGTATATTAAAACTTATTTCTGTCTGACCATCACCGAATCAGCCTGAGTCATAATGCAATGCCTGGAGCAACCTGATCAGTTGATTCTACCAATCAAAATTTGGTTTAATTTTTCTCAAACTATTTTTTTCTAGTAAGTTTATTGGTTTTATTTATTGAAGGTGATGCACAAAATTTTCAACTCGTTGAGGAGTTACCGCAATGTTTCCATAGGCACTTAGATCAGGTATTCTTCCCTAATGCAGCTTAGAAGGGTAAATATTTCAAGGGCAGATAAGTCAGTCAAAAATAGTTAAGGCTATATTGGTTAGGCTTATATTCATACCAAGTGGAATTGCTGGTTTCATTCTATCACAATGTAAAAACCCAAGTCATAGCGATCAACAAAATTAATAATACAACATGACGCACCGAATAGACTTGAGGGGCCAATCCAGAACCAACTCCCGCATGGCTAGAGCCAGACGTGTGTAATCTGAGACCGGAAGTCCATAGCCCGCCATGTTGAACATATGCCACTGACGCATCATATCCGGCAAGATGGCCAACCTCTCTGTCACTGAGTCTGGGAAAACAGGCAATCGGGTATTCTGCATCCTCTCTCTACCAATTATCTGCAGAAAAAGACATTAACATTGCATTTAATTAATGGTATCAAAATTAATTAAAAGTGAAAATCCCCGTTTTTATCAAGATTAGACGATACTTCAATACCAAACACTCATGATTAGCTGTCTTATAACTTTAAGTATCGATTAACGTACTTGGTTTTAAAGTTGAAATTATGTTCATTGTTTAATTCACTATTTTTGCGTTACTTTAAGCCACCGAATCAATCAGTTTGATTTTGTCATGTGTTTTGAGCGACTAAATTACATACCTTAAGCATAGCCATTTCTCCTTCAAAAGTTGGCTCCCTCTCCACCGGAAGTGACGTGTTCTCGATCCCTGTACCAAGCCCCGGTCCGACCCCTCCATAATATCCTGACCTCTCTGACCCAGCGCTGGTGACCCGTGTGACCTTTAACCTCTCACTGATCCGCTCCAAGTTATCCACGGCTTGATCTGGATTCGGATTAGTCAGCACCTCGGCAAGGAGCTCAGACAGATGGTCGTAGCTGAGGAAACAAAAGTTTCACAGAGGTGTATGCTTGTCATGATGAAAAAGGTAAAAAAAGATTTACGGGCGGATACTAACTAGGGCTAAATGATTTCTGTTATTAAATATAAAATAAGCATAATGGTGATTTAAGATCTCAAAGAGCCTCTTTCTATGTGCTCATCATGGAGGTGAAGATACATCATAGAGTTACACGATCTCGTGAAAATTAATTTGTAATTATCTAACTAACTTTCTTATCCTCTAAACTTTAAAAATCTGGAGGCTGCATACCTTCAACAGCTTAAAATAATCATGATAAGAATATGAATCAAAACATCGATTTGTTTTGTTTATGAGAGGAAGAAAACAGATGATAATGATGGAGAAAGGAGATGATAATGATGGATAAAGAGGATGATAATGATGGATAAAGAGGATGATAATGATGCCTAAAGGAGATGATACTGATGGATAAAAGAGATGATAATGATGGATAAAGGAGATGATACTGATGGATAAAGGAGATGATAATGATGGATAAAGGAGATGATACTGATGGATAAAAGAGATGATAATGATGGATAAAGGAGATGATAATGATGGATAAAGGAGATGATAATGGTGGGTAAAGGAGATGATAGTGGTGGGGAGAGGAGATGATAGTGGTGGGGAGAGGAGATGATAGTGGTGGGGAGAGGAGATGATAATGGTGGGGAGAGGAGATGATAGTGGTGGGGAGAGGAGATGATAGTGGTGGGGAGAGGAGATGATAATGGTGGGGAGAGGAGATGATAGTGGTGGGGAGAGGAGATGATAATGGTGGGGAGAGGAGATGATAATGGTGGGGAGAGGAGATGATAGTGGTGGGGAGAGGAGATGATAGTGGTGGGGAGAGGAGATGATAATGGTGGGGAGAGGAGATGATAGTGGTGGGGAGAGGAGATGATAGTGGTGGGGAGAGGAGATGATAGTGGTGGGGAGAGGAGATGATAGTGGTGGGTAAAGGAGATGATAGTGGTGGGGAGAGGAGATGATAGTGGTGGGGAGAGGAGATGATAGTGGTGGGGAGAGGAGATGATAGTGGTGGGGAGAGGAGATGATAATGGTGGGGAGAGGAGATGATAATGGTGGGGAGAGGAGATGATAATGGTGGGGAGAGGAGATGATAATGGTGGGGAGAGGAGATGATAATGGTGGGGAGAGGAGATGATAATGGTGGGGAGAGGAGATGATAATGGTGGGTAAAGGAGATGATAATGGTGGGGAGAGGAGATGATAGTGGTGGGGAGAGGAGATGATAATGTTGGGGAGAGGAGATGATTTTGGTGGGTAAAGGAGATGATAGTGGTGGGGAGAGGGAGAGATGATAATGGTGGGGAGAGGAGATGATAATGGTGGGGAGAGGAGATGATAATGGTGGGGAGAGGAGATGATAGTGGTGGGGAGAGGAGATGATAGTGGTGGGTAAAGGAGATGATAATGGTGGGGAGAGGAGATGATAATGGTGGGGAGAGGAGATGATAGTGGTGGGTAAAGGAGATGATAGTGGTGGGGAGAGGAGATGATAATGATGGATAAAGGAGATGATAATGATGGATAAAGGAGATGATAATGATGGATAAAGGAGATGATAATGATGGATAAAGGAGATGATAATGATGGATAAAGGAGATGATAATGGTGGATAAAGGAGATGATAATGATGGATAAAGGAGATGATAATGGTGGGTAAAGGAGATGATAATGGTGGGTAAAGGAGATGATAATGGTGGGGAGAGGAGATGATAGTGGTGGGGAGAGGAGATGATAGTGGTGGGGAGAGGAGATGATAATGATGGATAAAGGAGATGGTAATGGTGGGTTTGCTAAAGGAGATGGTAATGGTGGGGAGAGGAGATGATAGTGGTGGGGAGAGGAGATGATAATGGTGGGTAAAGGAGATGATAATGGTGGGGAGAGGAGATGATAGTGGTGGATAAAGGAGATGATAATGGTGGGTAAAGGAGATGATAGTGGTGGATAAAGGAGATGATAGTGGTGGGGAGAGGAGATGATAATGGTGGGTAAAGGAGATGATAATGGTGGGTAAAGGAGATGATAATGGTGGGTAAAGGAGATGATAATTATGGATAAAGAGGATAATAATGATGGGGAGGGGAGATGATAATGGTGGGTAAAGGAGATGATAATGGTGGGTAAAGGAGATGATAATTATGGATAAAGAGGATAATAATGATGGGGAGAGGAGATGATAGTGGTGGGGAGAGGAGATGGTAATGGTGGGGAGAGGAGATGATAATGATGGGGAGAGGAGATGATAATGGTGGGTAAAGGAGATGATAATGGTGGGTAAAGGAGATGATAGTGGTGGATAAAGGAGATGATAGTGGTGGGGAGAGGAGATGGTAATGGTGGGGAGAGGAGATGGTAATGGTGGGGAGAGGAGATGGTAATGGTGGGGAGAGGAGATGGTAATGGTGGGGAGAGGAGATGATAATGATGGGGAGAGGAGATGATAGTGGTGGGGAGAGGAGATGGTAATGGTGGGGAGAGGAGATGGTAATGGTGGGGAGAGGAGATGGTAATGGTGGGGAGAGGAGATGATAATGGTGGGGAGAGGAGATGATAGTGGTGGGGAGAGGAGATGATAGTGGTGGGGAGAGGAGATGATAGTGGTGGGGAGAGGAGATGATAATGATGGATAAAGGAGATGATAATGATGGATAAAGGAGATGATAATGATGGATAAAGGAGATGATAATGGTGGGTAAAGGAGATGATAATGGTGGGTAAAGGAGATGATAATGGTGGGTAAAGGAGATGATAATGGTGGGTAAAGGAGATGATAATTATGGATAAAGAGGATAATAATGATGGGGAGGGGAGATGATAATGGTGGGTAAAGGAGATGATAATGGTGGGTAAAGGAGATGATAATTATGGATAAAGAGGATAATAATGATGGGGAGAGGAGATGATAGTGGTGGGGAGAGGAGATGGTAATGGTGGGGAGAGGAGATGATAATGATGGGGAGAGGAGATGATAATGGTGGGTAAAGGAGATGATAATGGTGGGTAAAGGAGATGATAATTATGGATAAAGAGGATAATAATGATGGGGAGAGGAGATGATAATGGTGGGTAAAGGAGATGATAGTGGTGGGGAGAGGAGATGATAGTGGTGGGGAGAGGAGATGATAGTGGTGGGGAGAGGAGATGATAATGGTGGGTAAAGGAGATGATAGTGGTGGGGAGAGGAGATGATAATGGTGGGGAGAGGAGATGATAGTGGTGGGGAGAGGAGATGATAATGGTGGGGAGAGGAGATGATAGTGGTGGGGAGAGGAGATGATAATGGTGGGGAGAGGAGATGATAGTGGTGGGGAGAGGAGATGATAGTGGTGGGGAGAGGAGATGATAATGGTGGGGAGAGGAGATGATAATGGTGGGAAGAGGAGATGATAATGGTGGGGAGAGGAGATGATAGTGGTGGGGAGAGGAGATGATAATGGTGGGGAGAGGAGATGATAATGGTGGGGAGAGGAGATGATAGTGGTGGGGAGAGGAGATGATAGTGGTGGGGAGAGGAGATGATAGTGGTGGGGAGAGGAGATGATAGTGGTGGGTAAAGGAGATGATAGTGGTGGGGAGAGGAGATGATAATGGTGGGGAGAGGAGATGATAATGATGGGGAGAGGAGATGATAGTGGTGGGTAAAGGAGATGATAATGGTGGGGAGAGGAGATGATAATGGTGGGGAGAGGAGATGATAGTGGTGGGGAGAGGAGATGATAGTGGTGGGGAGAGGAGATGATAGTGGTGGGTAAAGGAGATGATAATGGTGGGTAAAGGAGATGATAATTATGGATAAAGAGGATAATAATGATGGGGAGAGGAGATGATAATGGTGGGTAAAGGAGATGATAATGGTGGGTAAAGGAGATGATAATTATGGATAAAGAGGATAATAATGATGGGGAGAGGAGATGATAGTGGTGGGGAGAGGAGATGGTAATGGTGGGGAGAGGAGATGATAATGATGGGGAGAGGAGATGATAATGGTGGGTAAAGGAGATGATAATGGTGGGTAAAGGAGATGATAATTATGGATAAAGAGGATAATAATGATGGGGAGAGGAGATGATAATGGTGGGTAAAGGAGATGATAGTGGTGGGGAGAGGAGATGATAGTGGTGGGGAGAGGAGATGATAGTGGTGGGGAGAGGAGATGATAATGGTGGGTAAAGGAGATGATAGTGGTGGGGAGAGGAGATGATAATGGTGGGGAGAGGAGATGATAGTGGTGGGGAGAGGAGATGATAATGGTGGGGAGAGGAGATGATAGTGGTGGGGAGAGGAGATGATAATGGTGGGGAGAGGAGATGATAGTGGTGGGGAGAGGAGATGATAGTGGTGGGTAAAGGAGATGATAATGGTGGGGAGAGGAGATGATAGTGGTGGGGAGAGGAGATGATAATGGTGGGGAGAGGAGATGATAATGGTGGGGAGAGGAGATGATAGTGGTGGGGAGAGGAGATGATAATGGTGGGGAGAGGAGATGATAATGGTGGGGAGAGGAGATGATAGTGGTGGGGAGAGGAGATGATAGTTGTGGGGAGAGGAGATGATAGTGGTGGGGAGAGGAGATGATAGTGGTGGGTAAAGGAGATGATAGTGGTGGGGAGAGGAGATGATAATGGTGGGGAGAGGAGATGATGATGATGGGGAGAGGAGATGATAGTGGTGGGTAAAGGAGATGATAATGGTGGGGAGAGATGATAATGGTGGGGAGAGGAGATGATAGTGGTGGGGAGAGGAGATGATAGTGGTGGGGAGAGGAGATGATAGTGGTGGGTAAAGGAGATTATAATGGTGGGGAGAGGAGATGATAGTGGTGGGGAGAGGAGATGATAGTGGTGGGGAGAGGAGATGATAGTGGTGGGGAGAGGAGATGATAGTGGTGGGGAGAGGAGATGATAGTGGTGGGTAAAGGAGATGATAGTGGTGGGTAAAGGAGATGATAATGATGGGGAGAGGAGATAATAGTGGTGGGTAAAGGAGATGATAATGGTGGGGAGAGGAGATGATAGTGGTGGGGAGAGGAGATGATAATGGTGGGGAGAGGAGAATATAGTGGTGGGTAAAGGAGATGATAATGGTGGGGAGAGGAGATGATAGTGGTGGGGAGAGGAGATGATAATGGTGGGTAAAGGAGATGATAATGGTGGGGAGAGGAGATGATAATGGTGGGTAAAGGAGATGATAATGGTGGGGAGAGGAGATGATAATGGTGGGTAAAGGAGATGATAATGGTGGGTAAAGGAGATGATAATGGTGGGTAAAGGAGATGATAATGATGGATAAAGGAGATGATAATGATGGATAAAGGAGATGATAATGATGGATAAAGGAGATGATAATGGTGGGTAAAGGAGATGATAGTGGTGGGGAGAGGAGATGATAATGGTGGGTAAAGGAGATGATAATGGTGGGGAGAGGAGATGATAATGGTGGGTAAAGGAGATGATAATGGTGGGGAGAGGAGATGATAATGGTGGGTAAAGGAGATGATAGTGGTGGGGAGAGAAGATGATAATGGTGGGTAAAGGAGATGATAATGGTGGGTTGGCTAAAGGAGATGGTAATGGTGGACGGTAAATAAAAGAAATCATAATGATGGATAGAAGAGATGATAAATGCGAATAAAGGAGATCATAATGATGAATAAATGAGATTATAATAATGGATAAAAAAGAGTGTCAGAAGTATTAGGATTAAAATAAGGCATTCCTTTTTTCTTTTTTGGTAGCATCTCATGTTTCTTATGCTGATAGCCGTAGTGAAAACTAGCGAGACTGGCTTTACACCAAGAGTTTACGGGGGGCACTACAGGCAATAATATTCTGACAACTCACAGGGACACGCCAGATTCATCACTGGCTCTCAGTAGCTCTAGCTTGGCATGAAGCGCCGCCCTGTCAGCCTCGTTTAGATCTAAGTCCGAAAGTAGGTCATCAAGGTCCTCCCCTTCCGCCTGACTCTTGCTCTGCTGCTGTTGGAGAACGCCCAGGGTGCTTCTCTGAGGGGACATTCTGAGGAGTGAGGTTAATGATATTTAAACATTTCCAGAGAGCGAGAGACACACACACACACACAAAAAGAGAGAGAGAGAGAGAGAGAGAGAGAGAGAGAGAGAGAGAGAGAGAAATTTTTTTAAAGGGAGATATCTATTTATAGATATGATACACAATCATATGCAATCTCGGCACAGATATGTATCTGCCAATTGTGCACATTCAAAGAATCTCTTATACTTCATATTGATCTTTACTCTTACCTTCTCCTCATCATAAATTAGCCATGCACACCGCCTGGGTTAAGTAGATGGAGGAATAGTAGACATAGGAGCAGAACGTTTATCTCATAATATACACAGATCAATTATATCAAATCCGAGATCCGAGCCGTCTATGGACGGTTTATTATGGCCTCAACTTCTCAGCTCAGTTCTGCCCGACGAAGGTCAGTTTGTTTGGCTTCAAGGCCTGGAGATCACCGTGTTGTAGACTGGACGCGCCATATCAATAAAACCAGTGGAGAAAACTCGGAGTTTTCGGAAGTTGCGATGGCGTTTTTCTCCAACCTAGACATAAGGCAAGCATTAGAGCTAGAAGAAAGCCTGTTGGACGCTTAGAAACGATATTAGACAAACTGGATGCAAAATATTGAGACCAATTAAATAAAAGTTTGGAACCAAAGTATTCTCAGAATTATTAACACAATCCCTACAAGGCTTTTAAACTGCAGTTGCCTAAAAAGTGGATCTATATGACCAATTATATTTCTATTGCAAAAAACATCTTATTCCTATTCCTACAAGGTGGGTCAGAATGACTTAAAATGACTTATTACAGAGTATTTGTTGATCTAAATTGAACAAAGCTACTGATATAACTCAGCAATTTGTGCATAATTGCTGCTGCATAGGAATGTCATGAAAATAGAAGCAGGAATGTGGAAATCCTACCTTTTTTATATATGGGCCATATTGACCCACCCTATAAGTCTAGCTATTGTAAAAGTGATTGTTACATTATCAGTTACATGAAGCCTACAATTTTTCAAAACTTGTTTTCAAAGGTTGTTAGGGTTATGTGGCGTATCTAAAAGCTCAATTCAAAAGCATTAATTTTTTTCTGAGAAAAAAAAAGCTTTTACACACTCCCTTGGATCAATATGACCCACCTAGAAGCGATAGGGCTAATGTAAATTAAATCAAGTTTTTATCGCACAAAACGAACCATTTTTTACCTGATGCCGGCAACTCCTGTAATTAGAAAAAGGAAAACTTTTCTAAATTCCCAAATAAAAATGGGATGGTTGAAATTTGCGCTATACACACCTCAATTGTATGACAGGTAAAGATGGCTAAAGCTGTCGTAGGTCAATCAAGGGCTGGTTGGAACAGTAACAGAGCTCATGAGGAGCAAACAGCCACCGACGTGTCCCAGCATATGACTCTAACCCGGTCCTAAAATAACTGAAGATAAGCTTTTCAATGGACACCGTTGGTCAAACTGGCTATATTATCACTTCCAGCTAACACTGCCCTAGATACACATCTGTTGACAACTTCCAGAAGTTCCTAGTGCTGACCATTGACTTCCAGCTGGACCTATTATGCGCAATGAATACATCAGGGGATTTCCTTATCGTGGTATGGGCTTCTCCGATAAATGGTTGGCAAAACCGACGATAACCTTAAACTTTCTTATAGGGTCATTTGAGAAACTTAGGTGACGTAACATGAAGAGGAGTTCTAGGTAAGTTTCATGTGGTGGGGATGATTATTTCCATATTATATTCCCTGCAGTAATGATAACATTTCTTCTTAGTGTGGAACTACATGGAGAACGCATTTGAAGGCGATAAAGAATATCCAACATTATAACTAAAATAACACAGCCTTTCCCCTCTCCTGCAATGACAGAATTCGAAAAAAGTAAACTAAAAAAAAAAAAAGAAAAAAAGGCAGAAAAAACAAGTTTAAAATCAAAATATCAAACTGCAGCAATTGTTAATGTAATTTTTATGAATGGACTTTAGAACCGATTTTATGCATTTTATCTAAAGCGTTTGTTTCATTTGTTTTGTGCGCAATTGCTCGTTTCCTTTGTCATTAAAGTAAATTTTTGCAGGAGACGATTTGAAAGTTTTAGGCAAAACAGTTTCAAAGTTGGATGGACGCAGTGGTTTACAGCACTAGCAATGCTCATTAGAATCCTTTGCGACAATAATTTTCATCTCCGCGATAGGTTTAAATTGTTTTTGACATCCCGAGCTCTTTTGGAGTCTCAGACAAAACGGAAACAAGAAAGGAAAGTTTGTACCGGTATGGCAAGATATGAAAGCCCGTGGTCAGAAACAATTTGCGTCATCTCCAAGAGCTGGATATAGAAGGATGTCGATGTTAATACTATTTATTGATAACTTACAATAACTAGGGAAATATTAATTCCTTCCTACCCTTTCCGAAAAATACATCATGAGAAACCTTTACTGTTTCATTAATTACCCGAATTAAGGGAGGTAAAAATTACCAAAATGCATGATGGGGTTTCAAGTGATTCATACATGCTATAGAGAGGTTTTAAAATACAGATATACAATGCTGTTATAACGATGCACCTTTTCGTATACGCATTATATGTATTCATTTATTCTTATCGAATCAAACAAATAAACACATCTATTTATGGATAAATTAAACTTGGGCTACTTTAAATGTATTTTATTCTCTTGAAATAACCATAGAATGTTATCCGCGATGCGTTAAGTCCTTTCATTACACAGCAGCAGCTATCAGGAGTAGAAAATGCAGTTAGTCAGCCCTTGGTTCTTCTTTTCTTAGTCAAGCATTGTCATTGCGAATCTAACTCGAACACATTATTTTTCACGTCACCTATGCACATGATACAAAACATGACAGACACGTTGATCGATGCATAGTCAGCTCACAATTTACATTTCTTACATTAATTTCAGCTTTTGCCGTAGCTTCCGCAAACTCAAAATTCAAAATTGTTATGTAATCTAGCCTTCTACTAGCTTAAAACTGTCCCCAGTAAGCTGGATTGGTCATAAGATTTAGATTCATATAAAATTTTAAGAACAGGCTATTATGCTGAATGTGTTTTTTTTTTTTTTGGTTGGTCGAAGTCAGTCGAGAATCGCGAAGTGTTCAACTGAGTCCAACGCCTTTCCATACAGGATAATCCAATGCATAGATAGGTTATACTGAGTCGATGTCTCGATGACCTGGTTTATGGTGTATCTATAACGGTCAGCGGTCGAATACACTTTATCACTTGGTTGGTACCATCTAACATTCACTCCATCTTTTTTTGTAAGAGTCGTAAAACTGTTTCATTGCTGTGGTAGAGTAGATTTATTGGTCAGTAGAAGAAGTAGATGTAGAAAACAATCAGAGTGGAGCTGTTATGGCAACCCCCCTCCCCCCCCCTCTCCCCCCAAAAAAACCAAAAAAACAAAACAAAAAAAAAACAAAAAAAACCAGAGAAATACTTGAGGATGAAAGTGTCACGATCTCTGATAATGCAGGCGTACGATCAATGCGTACTTCCAACAATGTCATATAGATGTCAAATGAGGCCAATCAATAAGCACTCGCTAAAAGATTAAAAACAGAGCAAAGAGGTATGGAACAAGAGTTGATTAATATCAAAATACAAGATAAAATACTATGTCAAGACATCAGAAACCAAACTGGTTTAAAAAACTATAGCAGACTCTGAAACAAGACGGAAATGGAAATGGGTTGGCCCAGTGGCGACAATGAATGGCGATAGATGGACAGAAAGAATCACCGTCCAGCGGCCAAGGAAATCAATGGAGGAAGATCGAGAGGAAGACAAACAAGACAATGGCGAGACTCTATTGTTCTACAGAAGGACATGGTCTGGAGCAGAAAAGCAAAAAAAAATCAAAAACCAAAAACCCCCCAAAAAAAACCAAAACAATAAAAAACCAAAACAAAAACCCACAGGAAATTGGAGATATCTGTGGATGGCTCTATGTTGCAGAGGATGGACAAAGTCGTATAGAGACTGTAAGATATGCTCAGTTCGTGATGCTGGCCAAAGCTAATCGGGTTACTTGAAAGACTTCCACTTTCTGAGAATACATTTAAGATATCGTGATTGGAGAAAGTTCTTCGCACACGTGAAATCCTAAACATTCAAGTTTCATTTTCGAATGAAATGTTTATTATAATTCCTATGGAAATAAACAAAGTGGCTCGACCTGATTCTTTCAAAGACCTAATGCCGGACAGACCTTTATCTGTCCCTTTCATAACCAAGTTATGCAAGAGCTTTCACCCACATAGCCTCTGTGCCAATGCCTTTGGCTCGAAACATCAGCATGGGTTCATTTGCTTTAAAAAAGAGTCAAATGAAATAGGAGACCATTTCAGATTGGTGTGATCTCGTTTATTCTTCTTTTATTATTTTTTTGTCACCTAAGGTTTCCTTTGAGGCTATGGTCTTCTAAGGCAGGGATTGGGCTGAGGGGTGAGATTTGAGCCAACATCAGGTGCCCACAGTAGGGTTTGTTCGCGGTGCCCTCTGGACCATCATCACCGTAAAACCTGTTTCGCTTGCTGTTATAGCTTTACACTGACAGTGCTAAAAAGGAGCACTTGATACACCAATAGATTAATAAAATTAGGGAAAGAAAAAGAGCATGTATGTGGGGTAGGAAAGAAAAAGGGGGGGGGGGTTAAAAATGAAACAGTGTTTATCTCTGATATTGCTTGAACGCTTTAGATAAATTTACGCCACCATCCTTCGCCTTTCCACGTTACGCATTGAAATGTTCACACCTAGGCAGTTTTCACCGTCATGACTCAATGATAAGTCGAAGATTCAAATCCACCACAAATCTTTTCTTCTTTGTCTAATTTCAAAATGATATTGCGTAACGTGTTCTCTAATTTAGCAGGCCATATAGGATAGTCATTATGTTTTATAATGAAATAAATAAATAATTCAAATAAGTACAAACTTTTTGGATATAATTAAATTGGTTTGAGAATTTAATGTTGACGTCTTTGTCAATATTTCTTTCTATCTCACCCTTAATTCGCATTCAGTTTTTAAAGCGGTAGCCTAATCATTGGGTGCATTAATTTATGTACATACCTAATGTATATAAATCTATATATGTAAATTAACTTGCTTGAAAGGGAAGAATGCAATTTCAGGGGACTTGTGTGGCCGTCACTACAATGGTGACAAAGGCGGAGGTTGTCAGTCCAGTGGTCCAGTGGATGACTAGCTTGGGGGCAAGCCTCGCCTCTTACCGTGACAGCGGCCCGAAGTTTGTGGGTGACAAACGACCAGGAGCTTTACCTAGTTAGCAACCTGACTAAGGATTAGTGGCTGATGGTTTCATAGCTACATATTGTTTCCTGGGATGTCCCCTGCTGGGATAATTAGAATTCGTCCTAATTAATGTGTCTGTCTGGAGTTTTACATAAGGACTGGTCCACGCTATTTCGGTAGTGACATGGACTGTGTATGCCGATCGGTCTCCTAAATTAGAATACAGGCTATACAGCAATCGTAAGTGACATCGTTGCTTGCCTTTCGTAAATTATAGCCTCGAGTAGAGGTTTTAAACTCCACCATGGGTATCGAGTGATTGTGGCGTAGCTCGTTTCTTCTTTTTCGCCCTTTTTGTAGGGGGACAGTCAAACTGAGTTCTTCCCCCAAACTATGGCTGGGCTGGTGAGAGACACATAGCCATGTACTCCTGAAGGCCGAGACGAGGTGTAGAGACCCATGATTCTGGAATTGTGAGGATAAATACCACAAACAGCGTTCTAGTGTATAACAAAAATCTACAAGCATTGCTTTAGATTGTTCAAGGAGGCGAGTCCTTCCTGTTCTCACCAAAATGCAGTTGGCGTTCCTCATGATTCCAGGTCTGTGGCTCGGCGTGGCGTTCCTCCAAGTGGTGACAGGATTTGACGCTTTTGACAAACACGATGTTCCGGAACAAGCAGGTAAGAGAGCTCCCATACCCAGGATGTTGATAACTCCTGACGTTCCATCTAAGTTTGCTAACAAGTTTTAGTATTATCGAGTAAGCAGATCGTAAGTACAAAGATGCGAGCTGCTTCAAGGCTCAGTCTGTCTGTGTCTCTGTTTGAGAGAAAAGATCTGATCTAATGAATTCAGAAGATGGTCAACACGAAGTATCAAAGAGTCTCTATCTTTATCTTACCTGAAAGGAAATAAAAAAAAAAAAATAAAACATGCTATTACGTTATGGAAGATGTGAAATTCGTCACAGGTGAAGGCGGCATTGAGGCCAAAGAGTTTCTATCTCTATTCTAAGAGTAAGTACGAAAAAAAACAACAGTATGCCATTAGGTAATGAAGGATATAAAATTTGTGGAAGACAAGTAAAGAGATTGAAAAAAAAAAAGAAAAACACAAGGGGATAAATACAGCATGGAATAAGAACACACACACACATACATACGTAACAACATTTTATGTGTATATATATATATATATATATATATATATATATACATATATATATATATATATAATGTTGTTATCAGAGTAAAATAGATAATATTGTTCTCAGAGTGAAACAGATGATATTGTTATCAGAGTTCAACAGATAATATTATTATCAGAGTTCAATAGATAATATCACTATCAGAGTAAAATAGATAATATTGTTCTCAGAGCTAAATAGATAATATTGTTATCAGAGTAAAATTGATAATATTGTTATCAGAGTTAAATAAATAATATTTTTATCAGAGTCAAGTAGATAATGTTGTTATCAGATTTAAAAAGATAATGTTGTTATCAGATTTAAAAAGATAATATTCTGATCTGAGTAAAATAGATAATATTGTTGTCAGAGCAAAACAGATAATATTGTTATCAGAGTTTAATAAATAATATTCTTATCAGATTTAAAAAGATAATATTGTTATCAGAGTTGATTAAATAATATTGTTATCAGATTTAAATAGATAATATTGTGATCAGAGTTTATTTGAGAGTGGACGACAGTAAAATTGTTAAGAAACATGACGGCTAAGAGGAACGCATGGAATCTATGCTTCGTGCTGGAAAGAGCGCCATAAACACAGAAATTTATTTTAGGAGCACAGTGAAGAACTTTAAGAAACAGGAGAAATCGACAGGCGCATTTATAATTATTTGAGAGTGACGAAACGACGAGCACAAAAGCTTTAGAACAGGATCTAGACGAAAAGGGCAGTACACGGAGAGTGGTTTTACTTTCAAAGCACGGCTGTTGCATCATAGTAGTAGATATTGAAAAAAAACCTCTTGACTTATGATCCTCTTTTCTACAGAGCTCATTTACATCGACATTGGAGGCACCACTCTGGATGAACCACCACCCGAATCATCAGCTTATCCTGGGGCCGGGGACTCGTCTGACTATCCCTCTCATAACGTCAGCCCTGCAAGCGAATCGGAGATTTTGAGGGAGAGGGTCATCAGTCACCCAAAGGTCAAGGCCAACCGGGGACTGCCTGAGAAAGTCAGCGCTTATCTGGTATGCCGTGGAGTTCCAGTACATCTAGAGCTGCGCCATTACTACAATACCGGAAGAGGACGTTCCTCTGGGATGACCATGAGGAATGACATGTCCGGCATGCTCGACTCGAGACGTGAAGGTGGTGAAGCTGGTAGCTATCAACCAACAGGTAGGGAGCTCAAGCGTAATTTTGAGACATGGCAATTCAAAAACAGAAACAATCTATTTTCTTCTTTTTATAATGACTTTAAGACCATCAGCGTCACCGAAAAATTAGACTCACTCACTAATCTTTAATAAGAACCCCCACTTGACCGCCATCTCCAGGTCTAGCTGACGGTGAGATCCCAGTGTTTACGCGTGGACCTAGCAGGCAGACTCCAGTCGTACAGGACGACTTTCCACGGCTGTACGGCTCCAGTTGTCGCACGTTCAGAGACTACCAAAACCAAGCATACTTCCTTCTCATTGAGGTTAGAGAGCGTTGTATTTCCTGGGTGTCAATACATATATACATTAACATCAACATTTACAACTTTTCTTCTTCTTCTACCTTTTCTTCCCCTTTTTTCTTTCATTTTCTTCTTATTATTCATCTTCTTGTTCTAGTTCTTGTTGTTGTTGTTGTTGTTGTTGTTGTTGTTGTTGTTGTTGTTGTTGTTGTTGTTGTTGTTGTTGTTGTTCTTCTTCTTCTTCTTCTTCTTCCTCTTGTTCATGTTCTTCTTGTTCTTGTTGTATTTGTTCTTGTTCTTGTTCTTGTTCTTCTCTTCTTCTTCTTCTTCTTCTTCTTCTTCTTGTTCTTCTTGTTCTTGTTGTATTTGTTCTTGTTCTTGTTCTTGTTCTTCTTCTTCTTCTTCTTCTTCTTCTTCTTCTTCTTCTTCTTCTTCTTCTTCCTCTTTTTCATCTTCATCATTATCATCATTGCCGCTACAAACTCTTCGTTTTCGCATCTATCTCCTCCTCATTATTAATATCATAGTTAATTCTGCATTTGTATCTTTCAACACCATTCACTGACCTGTTATGTAAACGTACATTTGATCTCAACATTTGAATGCAAACAGTTCTGTCTTATATAAGTTTTATTTGAATTCTGTTCCTAAGCTTTCCAGGAACACCCAATAAAATCAAATGATAATAAAACGTAATTACAGCATACACGCTCTTTAAGATAGCTCGAATTATTATAGCAATATAATATTTTGAAGTTTGAATTTTTTTTTGTCAAAATCTTCCCAGGACCCTGAATATTCCTCCTACAAGTTTCTGGGCAGCTTTGTAATGGGAGGAGATCGTTACTTCGTGGAGCCCTACGCTTCTTCCAACAGTTCCAGCATGGGGCACGACACAAACCCTGACGGCAGTACCAAGATGCGAGCTCATGTCAGCACTCAGCTCCCAGCTCTGAATTTCGAGGGCGATCTCGGCCGCGTGTCCATCTCACCTGACGGCGCCACCCAAATCCTCTCCCATTTCCGTGGATTTCCACACGCAGGATCGGATCGAGAAAGACAAGAACCGCGTCAAGTGTCACAAAGCTATGTGGAGAAGATACAACGGCAAAACCCTTTCACCTCTCTAAGAGCGGACCGGCCTAGAACAGGGTCTACATCTGATTCGCAGACGGAGAGTTCTACACGGCAGCTACTTCTGAGTCGCTTCAACAGTCTACAACAAAGCAATGCGAGCAATGGGAGGAGAACACGGAACCAACAGAACAGCGACACGAGACAAAAACGCAGACGCAATAAATCTTCAAGACGGTCAAGGAGAAGTTTGTTGGCCTCATCTGGTGATGAAACTAACATGACCCGACCGGGTTTTCCCCCAAGGACTGGGCGTGTCAAACGTCAGGCCATCGACCGGTACAACGTGGAAGTTTTTGCCGTTTGCGACTACCTTTGTTATGTGGCGTTCCAGAGGGAGAATCGAGTGACAGATGAAACCACTACAAAGAACGCGATTCTCCAGTTCTTTCAGCTTGTCCAAGAGGCGTTGAAAACGGCTTATGGTGGTATTGACGATCAGTACAGACAGCTGGATCTGTCCATGGACGCTGAGATTGTCGGCGTCTACATCGCAACCACAGCAGACGACAAGATTATTGGCGATTACGTGATTGGAAACGCCAGAGAAATCGATACGACTCCATCTATATTCGAATTCGCCCTCTGGGTAAGTTTGTTTTATTTTGCCCTCCAATACAATTATATCAATAGCCGCGCTCGTTAAATCTAGTAAATGGTAGCAAAAGATGACATCTAAGAAACTCATCTTTAATTACATTCAGTTTCAAAACCGATCTCCATTCCTCCGTGGCATACGGTTAAGATAAAGTTTCTGTCAAAGCTGACTTTTGCTCTGACGCCGACGTGTGTTCGGCACACGCTAAATTAATTGTTCCTCAAGATAAATTTCCAGAAAGGCTGGCGTTTTTTCTTGGTCCACATGTTCAGCAAAACATCCAATTGTCCCTAAATGCTGACCATTGTCCAGTTTTCCAGAGTTACAGGGCAACTCAGAGTCTTCTTGAGAGCGTACTATCATCCAATTGTCCCTGACCATTGCACGGTTCTCCCCAGAGAAGGGCAATTAAAAATCTTCTTGAGAGCTTACTATCATCCAATTGTCCCTGACCATTGCACGGTTCTCCCCAAAGAAGGGCAATTAAAAATCTTCTTGAAGGCTTACTATTATCCAATTGTCCCTGACCATTGCACGGTTCTCCCCAAAGAAGGGCAATTAAAAATCTTCTTGAAGGCTTACTATCATCCAATTGTCCCTGACCATTGCACGGTTCTCCCCAGAGAAGGGCAACTAAAAATCTTCTTGAAAGCTTACTATCATCCAATTGTCCCTGACCATTGCACGGTTCTCCCCAAAGAAGGGCAATTAAAAATCTTCTTGAAGGCTTACTATTATCCAATTGTCCCTAGGCCCTGACCATTGCACGGTTCTCCCCAAAGAAGGGCAATTAAAAATCTTCTTGAAGGCTTACTATCATCCAATTGTCCCTGACCATTGCACGGTTCTCCCCAGAGAAGGGCAACTAAAAATCTTCTTGAAAGCTTACTATCATCCAATTGTCCCTGACCATTGCACGGTTCTCCCCAAAGAAGGGCAATTAAAAATCTTCTTGAAGGCTTACTATTATCCAATTGTCCCTAGGCCCTGACCATTGCACGGTTCTCCACAAAAAAGGGCAACTAAAAATCTTCTTGAAAGCTTACTATTATCCAATTGTCCCTGACCATTGCACGGTTCTCCCCAAAGAAGGGCAATTAAAAATCTTCTTGAAGGCTTACTATCATCCAATTGTCCCTGACCATTGCACGGTTCTCCCCAAAGAAGGGCAATTAAAAATCTTCTTGAAAGCTTACTATCATCCAATTGTCCCTGACCATTGCACGGTTCTCCCCAAAGAAGGGCAACTAAAAATCTTCTTGAAAGCTTACTATCATCCAATTGTCCCTGACCATTGCACGGTTCTCCCCAAAGAAGGGCAATAAAAAATCTTCTTGAAGGCTTACTATCATCCAATTGTCCCTGACCATTGCACGGTTCTCCCCAAAGAAGGGCAATTAAAAATCTTCTTGAAAGCTTACTATCATCCAATTGTCCCTGACCATTGCACGGTTCTCCACAAAAAAGGGCAACTAAAAATCTTCTTGAAAGCTTACTATTATCCAATTGCCCCTAACCATTGCACGGTTCTCCCCAAAGAAGGGCAATAAAAAATCTTCTTGAAGGCTTACTATTATCCAATTGTACACAGGTTCAGGACAAGATGAAAGTATCGCTGAAAGCTGACCACTATGCCCTGGTGACAGGCTTCGACTTGGCTGGAGAGTCAAGAGAAGTCATTGGCCAGGTATCGCGGGTACCCAGTGTCTGCGATATTGACAGGGTCTCATTGAACGAGTTTCTTCTTCGGTGAGTCTCTCTCACTCTCTCTCTTTCCTCTATCTGTTTCTCTCTCTCCCTCTGTCTCCTTCATCCCTCTTTCTCACCCCCCCCTCTCTCTCTGTCTCTCTCTCATCTTAACTATTACATTCTATCTTTAGTAAGTCTTTCTGTTCATGTACTTTATGTGATACCAAATTAATAAATCTAGTTTTTATGCCTAATATAATTTCCGCCTAATTTTTATGTATCTTTTTCTTTATTCTTCGCTGACCACACTTATTTTTGTGTTTTTGTTTGTTTTTGTTTTTATGCTTTTTGTACGCCAATTTTACCCTTTTATCCTTCCCGTTCTGCCTTTCTCTACATATCTGGTTCTCCTTCTACTCTCTATATCTTTCCTCCTTTCCTTCTCTCTCTCTTCTTTATTAGATTGTCATGTACCACTTTTCTAAAGTGTTTGCTGCTGACTATAACAACATTTTCTGATGAGTCATGCATCTTCCTATAATCAACTTCACAGGTTCCTCGCAATCACCATAGTACATGAGTTGGGTCACACACTAGGAGTGCTACATGACTCTAACACCAATGGCGTCTGCAGAGACCAGGATGGCTACGTGATGGCTGCCACCACCAACGAGAACAACCCGAATAACGCGAACGCCGGCCTGTTCTCAGTCTGCTCGGCCATGTTCTTTAGCTCTGCCCTCCGTCAGGCCGGCTCGTGCCTCAAGAGAGGCGACTTTCTGGGCCAGGTTCTTCCCCTGAAGTCCAGCCTCCGGGGAAGATCTTCCCGGTATGTGCCAACCCCGGCTGTGACATCCCAGGACAAGCAATGCGGCCTCTTCTACACCCGCTCCTCTCTGTGTCGGGAGGTCCACGCGCAGGTTGCTTGGAGCTCCGTGTGCGCTGCGCGTGCGTGTAGAGTACCTTCCGGTGGTGGCGCAGCCGAAAGTCAGGGAACCTGTTTCGTCACGGGGCCCAGTCTCGACTTCACTTCCTGTGGAGACCGGAAGTGGTGCAGACAAGGCGTGTGTGTTGAGAGTGCGCAGGCGCTGTCGAGGTCGGAAGACTGCGTGGCTGGGGATTCCGAAACTCTAGGGTGTGACGCAAAGAGATGCTCAGCTTATGATTACGTCACAAGATTTGTGCACTGTTGCGAGACGTGTAAGCCCATCAAAACTGAAAGATATATCACTGTTCGCGTATGACGTTGCTAGACCATTATTTATTATTATATAGCTATAATCTATAAATCTTACGGTAACAAAAATATTCTACGGTTTGTTATCATCACAAAATTTGGAGTATAAAAGATAAATATGATACTGCTAAAAAGATTTTAAAAACAGTGAGATTCCTTACGTTGTGAAATTCTAGATTCACTGCGATCTTCCTCTTTATCCACTTTATGTGTAAGCTTTTACTTAAGATAGGAGAAGCCCAAAATGTAAAATTCTTAGAGAGAATGAATTTGGTAGGGATTTAATTTTAGCAGATGGACAATTATAAAGGAAATAAAAGACCAAAAGTGAAGCAGATTCCTATTTATGGAAGTTGCCTAATCAAAATGGCCGCCAGAGGTAAATTTGGGTATATATTTTAACACTTTATCTCAAAAAGTATCCAACCTAAAGTTATAAAACTTTGGGATATATTTGGAAACCTTTCAATACAAAACTTGAACTTAAAGTTTTAAGGATATCATTGCAATTTTTTTTTCCTCGGTTTTTTAAAATATCTTTAGAAAAATTTCATCTAATTAAATATACATAACCCTCACAAAAGTTTAGAAAGATGATATTTTCTGTGTGTTTTAGGTCCAAGTTCTAAATTTATATGTTAACAACAAACATGCAAAGTTTTAAAACGATCTGATGAAAAGTTTTTGAGAAACCGTGCACAGAAGGAACTAAATTTATGAAAAAAGTAAATTAGAAAAGAACAGCAATATTTTTACTGAAAATCACAAATTTGTGAAAACATACTTTGGCTTTCAAAGGGTAAATGAAAGAAGTATAAGAGTAATTTCCGTTTCCTAAAATTTTGTTTCACTTCCTAAGCTATTACACTTTTAGTTTGACATTTTTTCTGGGTGTTCTAAGTCTAATGAATAAATTTCTATAAAATCCTATAGCAACTATTGTTTATACACTTTTTCTGCGAACAGGACCATGGTGTCAATTTGCCGGGGCTGGGATGCGTCTATGTATTAATTAGGCTTTATGGCCTTGATTTCTCTCCTTTACTGAAATGATCCAGATATTTGCTTCAACCAAACCATCTTTACGTAGATTCTAGATAGCTCGACAATTCTTATTCTTAACACAAAGTTTAGATAAAGAACTTAATTATTTTGGGAATAAAGAGATTCTACACTTTCCCAATATGCTTTTAGATCCTTTTAAACGCTTTGAATTTTAGCATTAGTTGCATAAAAGCACACTGACTTGAGAGAATTCTTAGCTTCGCATTTTTTAAAAATCTACATAAAAGTTCTAAAAAATCTTTAAGCCTGAAAGTAAAATCTAGATTTTTTTTAGTTGTAGATCTTAATCTTTTGATTTGAGTCCAGCTGCTGTAAATATCTAGACCCTAGATCTAGAATCTATGTCGAAGCAACCTTCTTAAATTCTTTACTTAGATCTCACACTATATCATGAAGTTCTAGATCTAGATCTATTCCAGACGGTTCTAGATGTGCCGCCGCCTACATTGTACGCGTACTTTCAGTTCCATTCCTGCCATCTCTGCCCATCTGTGCTGACAGGAAATAGTCCGCACATTCCTCTATTTCTTTTAAGAAAATAATAATCACATTTTTGCCTTTAATTTTCGAAAAGTACAATTTAGTTGAAAAATAATATTACCACTCCAATCTTTAGGTCAATTTACAACTTTATGCCAAGTTTGACGTTTTTAGGTGGTTTAGAAATGCTCGGTTAGATGGTCCTCATTTTTTGCCTGGTTCCGTTATGTATAAATGCACTTTTTCAAAATGATAGATTGACAAAAAAATTGAAGATAGAGGGTAAAAAGTATATGAATGGGAGTAAAAGTTGTGCCATCACTTAAGGGATATATTGAACGGGCTAAAAACACTAAAATTGAAGAATGCTCAGGGTAAACCCTTAGGATCATCTGGTTGAGGAAAGCTTCCACCTTAATACTCAAGCAAGTTCACTGTATCTCTAATATGTATGCGGCAAATTTTATTAATATTGCACAACAAGATTTAAACATACACATTCTTTTTTCACTCGTCAAAAAAGATTTTGTCAACAACAGCAGCGAAACAAAAAAAAAAAATGTTCATTAAGGGAAAGGCCTTTATTAATTGTTTGAGTCTTAAAATTCAGACAATTTTGCCTATGATTGTTATCATACAAAGAATGGTGTATTAATCAAATTCAGATTTCTTTTAATTTTAATATGCTGTTAAAAAGCAATTATCTCCTTTTATGATATTCTCAGAGAAACACCTGATACAACTTCTGTGCGGTACACATTAACTTGTATAATTATATCAGTTAATTCAACGTTTTTTTTCATCTAGAGCAATAATATTGCGCTCACAGTGTTTATGACCTCAGCGATTGTTAGTAATATAAGTGACTAGCTCAACCTGGAGGTTAAAAATCAAAATTGTGTTGCTCTCTCTTCGAAGCAGCTTCTTACAACATGCTTGATTCCCGTCACACATTGCATCTCCTATGTGAAGAAGAAGATGAAGACGAAGAAGATGATGATTAAGGGAAAAAAGTATAAGGAGGAGAAGGAGGAGGGGGAGGGGAGGAGGAGGAGGAGGAGGAGGGGGAGGGGAGGAGGAAGAGGAGGAGAAGAAGAAGAAGAGGAAGAAGAAGAAGAAGAAGAAGAAGAAGAAGAAGAAGAAGAAGAAGAAGAAGAAGAAGAAGAAGAAGAAGAAGAAGAAGAAGAAGAAGAAGAAGAAGAAGCACTAAGTATTTTTGTTAATGAAGAACTTGACAGAAATGCTAGGCACAGCATAAATTTCCCCGTTTTCCCAGCACAACTTGAGCAGGGTATTGATTAGAACGCTCTAGTCAACAGAACTTAATTCCTGACCTAGATCTAAACACCAGCAGTCTCCGGCTACATCGACCAGCGCGCCTCAGCCAAACCGCGATTTGTTGCTTGTGTGTCTTCAGTTTCTTGGGGATCGGGGCGTTTAAATAATTATACGAACGTTTGTGATGGGGGAAACATGATCTCTTATACTAATGTCAGTTATTATGTCACCACTCCAATGTTTATTCTTCTTTTCTGGTAGCTGTTACAGTGTACCCGTAGCAGTAGAGGTAAAGTGCTTACAGCAACTACAGCATTAGCAGTAGCAGCAGCAGTTTGTGGTTAACCTTTTCGCTTTTTTCCCCTTTGTGTTACGTTTTTTTTTACTTAAACTTTCACTGTGAGTACTGTTTATTTATTTCTTATCTAATTCAAATAGAGCATTTATTGAATAATTAAGAATTTATCGGTTAGTCTTGAAATATTCGCGGGTAAAGAAGAAAAAAACACCTTTACATTGAAATAACGAGAGACTTATTCCCTTACAAAACTGCCGCAGATTCTGAGCGGACTTCAGAAGAGGAAAAACTAAAACACTACTCACTACAGAGCAAAGCTTGCCTGAACATGGATCGATGAGAAGAGAGTTTCCTAATCTTTCAAAGATCTCTCCATATAAAATGTCTTCGAAAGGTCAAAGCTCCAGAGACCTGACCCAAAAACTCGTCCACTAATGATGGCGAGGCTTCATTAGAACTTCTTGCCAATCTGTGGGTGAGGGCTTCATTGTGGAAGCGAGTTCGGACAAACATTATTATTATACAAGAAAATCAATATATTCACAGATATTACAAGCTCTGCTATATTCAAAATTTCAAAGTAAACGAGAACGAAGATCGGTTTGATCGTTTTTCAAAATAATTAAAAAAACATCATCTCTGTCATTTTACCTCTACATCTCTCTTTCGTTCCACCCGCCCCCAAGATATAACGAGCGAAGGATGTTCTGGACGAAGCGAGCAGTACAGATCCTGTTACCATGACATCAAAAAACCAGTTTGTATGGTCGCGTGCGATCTTTCAAGCCACTCTATTTAAACATTGACTTGTACAGAAGTTGTAAAAAAAAGAACATGCTTCGATCCATCATAAACATAAATAATTTGCTTGGAAACCAACTGGCCAGAAGAAAAATCAAAATCGGTTATGATATTGATTTCCTCTATAGGTCGGTAATTCGAGGAAAATCACAACAATTACAAATCATTTATGATTCGCTTGTTAAATTAATTTTTCGCATGAGACCTAGCGCAGGCAATGTTATTGTACAATTCTTGACCCCTTGTTTAAACAGAAGCGGAAAGAGAAAAGCCGATGCCATAAAAGGAAAGTCCTAAAGTGGCCTGAGTCTAATTTTAGCTTCTTCGACTGCTAAAAATCCACGCAAGCGACTTGGCAGTTTATCGATTGTAACTAAGTTTGACTCGGCCGGTGACGCAGTCCGTGTTGTTATGACGTAGTTTGCACTCACGGTCAAGATTTGGAGAGAGAAGGATCCACAACTCACATGAATATATAAGGCGAATCCGTGGAGGTTGTGTTCATTCAGTCTGTAACAACTGATCGGGGCCCTTAAAGGCGAGTAGAGGACTCGATTCGGAACAGAAATATAACCTGTTCACTGACTTCAGCTGGATGGAGATCTAGCTATTAGCTGAACCTTGTTCAGACTTCAGTGTTAGAGTGAGAGACCTTACACCCGTTTGGATTATACCTCCTGATCTTCATGTGACAATGACCTACATTCCGATTGTTTGGAGTAGCAAGTCCTGGAGTAAATAAGGATCTGAGAGACAGCTTTTTCTGATGAATGAGTGAACAAAACTGCCTTTATACTAGTAAAACCACGGATATATTTAGAATATTTGCATATCTCCAGCATCAGCTGCACAAACAAGACTTTGCAATGTGTACACTTCTAAACTTTATGATCTTACACTATTTATAGAAAAGTTACAGATCTTGAAATATCTATGGATAAGTATGTATTTTCTTGCATTAATTATATGTAAAAATAATTTTCTATAATTTACATAATTGATGATGATCCATTACAAAAGCGTTTATAATTTTTTTTATGAATCTTATTAATCGTGAAATGCTTCTCTTCTGAAGGAAGTTTTAGGAGCCAATAGCTCTAAGGTTACTTCCTAAGTATTATAATACAAACAGACACACAAAGAAATATTTGCAGTCTGATTGCTCACATTTAAAGATCATAATAACTGGGCGATGCATATATATATATATATATATATATATATATATATATATAGATATAGATATATACATACTTAGCTCTGATAAATAATGATAAAAAAAAGAAGGAAGAAAGAGAACTAATCTGACCATTTTCCTAAATTTTTCAAATCTAAAATCGTGTTATGATTGTGATAGAAGATTCATGGATGGCATAATGGAAATATCTACAAATATTGATAACTCTGTTTCTTTGATTCCCTTATTTTTGCCTCAAACAAAATTAATGGTTTACACTAGACTGTAGGTTATTATCCTATCTGGACTAGTTTCTCTACGGTTCTCAGGTCAAGTTTGAAGCTAATCGCTCGGGCACGCGACCATACAATCTGATTGTGATGTCATGGTAACACTCTCCAGGCTGTGATGTAAGGATCGGTCAGGACCTCATTCTTTAGTTATAACTTAGGGGAAGATGGGAAGAAAGAGAGATGTAGAGAGAGAGATAGAGTGATTGAGAGAGAGAGAGAGAGAGAGAGAGAGAAACAGAGAGAGAGAAAGAAAGAAGGAGATAGCCGACTCAGAGAGAGAGAGAGAGAGAGAGAGAGAGAGAGAGAGAGAGAGAAACAGAGAGAGAGAGAAAGAAAGAAGGAGATAGCCGACTCAGAGAGAGAGAGAGAGAAAGAAAGAAGGAGATAGCCGACTCAGAGAGAGAGAGAGATTGAGAGAGAGAGAGAGAGAGGGGGAGGGAGAGAAAGAGACAGATAGAGACAGAGACAACAGAGAGAGAGAGAGAGAGAGAGAGAGAGAGAGAGAGAGAGAGAGAGAGAGAGAGGAGAGGGAGAGAGGGAGAGTGAGAGACAACAGAGAGAGAGAGAGAAAGAGGGAGAGACACTCACACAGGGACTGAAAGAGAGAAAAGAGAGAGAGAGAGAGAGAGAGAGAGAGAGAGAGAGAGAGAGAAAGAAAGAAATGTTAATATAATGTATAGTTACTTAATCTAACACATAATTGTGAGACCAGTACAGGGTAGGGTTCCCAAGGTTAAACCCTAAATTCAGCCATAACAATAATGAACCTCTCTGTCACTGTCTTATGCTGCAGTAATGTCCTCCTCCCCCCCCCCCACCCCCCCCCCCCCCCCGACCCTCTCCTCCACACACGCGCCCCCAAATCGAGAGAGATAGTAGGTCTTCATCTTTTTATGGGCTCTCCTAAAACACTTTTTAGTGGAGGAACTATATAAAAGCAAATCCATCAATCGTAAAGATCTGAACTGATGCAGTTGAACGTATTAACACGTCTATGCAAATTCATCTCGCTTTCTCGTTGCAAAACTTCTTTTTTCCTTAAAATATTTTTATGTTCATGGTTGGCTTTAACAAGGCTTTTAGCCTCCGTGCGTGTTTAATTTCTTCTAGATTCGGAGTAAGATGGGTGAGGGTAGGCCTTTTTAGATGATTTTAGCTGCTCCAAACCCACTGAGCGTTAAACACTCAGCATTAAACTTCAAAGAAATATTTCGATACCATAAAACCAGTTTATCAGATGTTTCCTGATTGTTAGTAATGTCCATTTCATTATGAAAGTGAAGAAACGTATGGAAAAGTAGAATTATGGAAGTAAAGCAATATGTGGAAGTTAAAAACGTGTGCAGTGAATAAACGAATGGAAGTGAAGAGACGTATGGAAAAGTAGAATTATGGAAGTAAAGCAATAAGTAGAAGTTAAAAACGTGTGCAGTGAATAAACGAATGGAAGTGAAGCGACGTATGCAAGAAGTGAAGCAACTTGTGGAAGTGAAGTAGTGTGTGGAAGAAGTAAAACATTTTATGGAAGTGAAGTAGCATGTGGAAGAAGTGACACAGCATATGGAAGTGAAGTAGCGTGTGGAAGAAGTGACACAGCTTATGGAAGTGAAGTAGCGTGTGGAAGAAGTGACACAGCTTATGGAAGTGAAGTAGCGTGTGGAAGAAGTGACACAGCTTATGGAAGTGAAGTAGCGTGTGGAAGAAGTGACACAGCTTATGGAAGTGAAGTAGCTTGTGGAAGAAGTGACACAGCTTATGGAAGTGAAGTAGCGTGTGGAAGAAGTGACACAGCTTATGGAAGTGAAGTAGCGTGTGGAAGAAGTGACACAGCTTATGGAAGTGAAGTAGCGTGTGGAAGAAGTGACACAGCTTATGGAAGTGAAGTAGCTTGTGGAAGAAGTGACACAACTTACGGAAATGAAGCAGCGAATGAAAAGGCAGCAGCTTATGAACTTATGGAAGTGAAGTATAAACAGTCTGAAGCTTAAATTAGAGGAAGATTATATAACGTCGATGGTGAAAAAAAAATCAACTCTTGTGAAAAAAAAGCCGAAAAACTTTTTTGTGTTACATGGGTCATATCAACAAAATATACTCAGTTGTAAAAAAAAGACGTCGGTTCATTAGCAGAAGATTTTATAGAAAATAAGGGGAAAGACTGATGGCGACGTTAGGATGAAAACAAACTTGTTATCAAGAAAATCTATCACTGACCGTATCTAAAAGTTTAGCTTTATTGCTTGTAGATACGTTCTGTCAACTCAAGTGATTGTCTCTGTGAGGGAAGGACGGGAGGTAGAAAAGTGTCACTTTGAGGCCTTTAATTTCATCCTAACTTTGGCGTTAGCTTATCTAATGAGTTGGAAAAGCTCAGAGTTGCTCTTACAGTGGACTGGCTCTATCAAACAACGTGAAACCTTATCATAATTGGGTGAAACCCGACCTGGTGTATAACGACAGATCGTTGGTGTCCCTAGCCTAGTGATAGAGATCGCGTCTTAAAATGTAAAGGCAGTCTTGGCCAAGTTTGAATCAGTTGAATTGAGAAGGACTTTACGAAAATTAGTAGCAGTAACATAATGTTGAAAAGTTCTTCAGGATTTATGTTACAAGATAGCCGAAAATAAAAAAAAAATCTTTATCACAGAGTTTCCCGAGAGAACTGGTTTGTTTTGTTATCCTCTTTATCAAATAAAACAAATATCGGAGCATATTTGCTTTTCAGTTAGATTTCTATAATTCAATTTTTTTAGCTAGGATTTTGAAGAAAAGCAGATGTTTCCAACATAACACGAAACACGCTGCTCAATGAAGCAATAGTCATTACAAGGGGAAGTAATGAAATTTAAATGTTATCCGATATCAAATATCAGTAACCTCCCTTTGCACACATAACTGAGCGAGGAAAAGAAGTAGAGGAAAAAATTCTATAATTTCTTTTCAAATTGTAAAAAGTTATAATCCATTTTTTTTTGTCTTGAGGGAGTAACAGTATAAAGATACCTTATCAAAACGCACAGTGGCAAATCAAATTTGTAATATTTGCTCTGGTCCTTTGTTTCAGCGGTGTTATTCCCAGTGACCTATTATTATCAATCTCAGATTGAACACTTAGAATGCTGCTTACGTCAACCATGTGTACGATCAACTCCAACCAATCTTCCATACTAAGGAAATAACAGTAACTTTGCAGTGTTTAGGTCTCAAGGTTATTGTTTATGCGACCATTTCTTAAATTCTTAATTCAAACGATTTCATTACTTGAGATATCAAATTCAGACTTATTACAAAGTTTTCACGGAAATTGACCCCAGAATAAACAACAACAAACAAACAAACAACAAAACGCTTCTGATATAACCATATACCGTTGCACTATGTATAAGTAACAAAAAAGGAACATCTTTAATTCATCTGCAATGGGAGAGAGATTTCGTTTCACTTCTTAACAAAAATAACGATGGAGATTTAAAGTTACTAATGTTTATTTTGTTCGAATATCGTGAAATCAATAATATTTTTACACGAGGGATTAAAGCTACCCCATCCCCAGTTGAGACTAATAAAAATGTTACTGTTCATGAAGTTTTTATTACTTTTTCACCCAAACCAAATACATTTAATTAATGAAAGAATTACATCGTGTTTTCTCACTCATATCTGGCCAGGAATTGTAAATATGGGCCCGAAAGTTTACAGTACCTTATAGTTAACTTGCTCTAACAAACACAGACAGATTTAAAGGTCTATAGCTCTTGGCTCTTGGAAGTTTTGTGATTCAAACATATCTTTACTTTGAATGCAGTGGAAGCAAAATGCTCCAACTGCACCATGCTAAAATGTGCATGAAGAAAAAGAGACGGCACGAGTTAAATGTATTAAATTATAAAAAGTTAGCTGTATATTTTTATTTATCAATTTATCTCTCTATACAGACATATTTTTTACATATGTATTAGTAAAATACATTGCTCATAAATCAAAAAACAGGGCAGTAACCCTAGATATATAAATCAATAAATTATCCCATGTTGTTATAAACCTGATTGTTTCCCTTGTTATGACTGAAAGAAAGGGATATAATCTTTACTCAACATTACAACGAACTATAGTAATCTATAATTATCTTTTTGATTATCTGCACCATCATCGTAATGATTCAAACTCTTTTTTTTTTGCATTATAAAATAAGTTTGTGTGAGCAGTGCAGGTATGAGCAGAGGATACTCATAATTATTCATCGATGTCTAGGACTTTGAAATCAAATTGATGATTTCTTAGGGTGGAATCTCTAGTCACAACCCGCATCTTGATAATTTTTTCCTCTTTGTGATAACATTTCTCTCTCGCGACCGTTGCTTGGAATGGACCGAGATCCCAACTAGGATTCAACGAGCTGTAGTTCTCGATTGTTGAATATTCTAAAGGCTTCTTTGGAACATTGACCGTACAAAAGTTGTTCTGAGGCAACTCATACCGAGTGAAAATCCAACAACCATCCATCTTGGAATGCAAGTCTGATAGTGGTCGCAGTTTTGAGGCATCAAAGTAGCTTGAATTGTCATTATTTCCACAAGATGAAAACAGTTTTCTCTCTCCTCTCTCTCTCTCTCTCTCTCTCTCTCTCTCTCTCTCTCTCTCTCTCTCTCTCTCTCTCTCTCTCTCTCTCTCTCTGACTCCCTTTCTGTCTCTCTCTAAGATAATTATCGAAATATTTTTTGATGCTCAGATGTATAAACTCTCGCTGTCGTTAATCAGGGAGTTTACCAATGATGTCGACAATATAGTAAAAAAGACCCGATTTTAAATCCTCTTTGCTTGACGGGGGCTTCCTTGGTGGGATCCGAATCAGCTGAAGTTACCACGTAGTTCACCATACACACAAACTTGACCTCCAGATATTAACATTGTTTCGAACCTTTATATTCTTCACGGAATCAGATCTCTGATAGTTTTCAATCTATGCAGAGTAAGTCTGCAGGTGGCTCGAGGTATGAACGCGTGGTGGCACAGATGTTAGCTCGTTTGACTCCAACTCAGAACCTGATGATGACATAGGCACTACAGTAACTCATCTTTTTTCTTGTCTGGGCTCTCTTGCGAAGTCAGGAAAAAAATCCATTCATACCAATTGATTGTCCGCACACACAAAAAATACGATAAAAAGCAAAACACAAACAGTAAAAGGAAGGAAATCTTCAGGTTGAGAGATCTAGGCTTCACACAAGTTCTGCTGACGTCAGCACAATCGTTTACGTCTGATCATCTGACGACCCGTGCCGTGCGTACGGTCACCTCTAAGGTCACACGTTGCATGATGGGACGGCTGGAGACAAAATGTCGAACTCTACGTTGTAATGCGATTATGTATTTTTGCTGCTCAATCTCTTGTTCGAAATGTAAGTTAAAACCTTTGAACTTCCTTTTCTCTTTCTTCTTTTTTTAGATTTTGGGGTCAACATCATTTCAAATAGTAAAATATTTTTAATTAGTTTTGACCTTCCACCCCTTCACTTTTGTGAAGATTACCCACCATTCATCGGTCTATTCTTTTCATTCATCATTTTCACTGATATTTCCCCCCCCCCTCCTTTCGGGCTCCCGCGATGGCTGGTATCAAGTGGACCAGCAGTAGGTTTGATTAATGTTTAAATCCTGTTGTGTAACGTAGAACCATTTCTTTAGAGTCAACCACAGGTGGATAGGTTTTCCAGTGGAAGCAAAATGCAAATTAAAAAACTGAAGAAAAATTTTCAGAGAGTAACAATGAGATCGTCCTTCAGACATGACGTGTATCTCATGCTAGATGTAACCATGATTAACAATTGTAGTTACAGCTTACCAACACTACACTGGCTCTCTCTCTCTCTCTCTCTCTCTCTCTCTCTCTCTCTCTCTCTCTCTTTCTCTCTCTCTCCCTCTCTTCTCTACTGCTTTCGCATCTCCATTTCTTTTCCTCTCTCTCGCATATTTTTCTTTCCTCCTCTTTTTTCTCTCTTTTCTTTCTGAACCAAAGTATCTCGCTTTTTATGATTTCTCTCTCTCTCTCTCTCTCTCTCTCTCTCTCTCTCTCTCTCTCTCTCTCTCTCTCTCTCTCCCTCTCTCTCTCTGTATTTCTTTTCAGCTACACCATCTGTCAACTTCGCAGCTTTCTCATCTTCTCTCACCACTTTTCTCTCTGTCCATCTGACTCCTTCGTTGAACTAATCCTACTCACCAACCCGTTTGTTATACACACAGAAATACGAAACTGTTTCCGCCCGCTGGTTGTTTGATGATTGGTTTTAATTTCTACTTCCGTATTAACTTGACAAAACATTTATCTCTTCGCTCTATGTATTGAACGGTATTGGGGCGTATCCAATCATTAGGTTTTCTTTCCTTAACTTATTGTATGTTTGAACGGTGATATTTATGTAATTTGGTATTGTATTACATTAACAACTTACTCTATTCTTCTATCTGCATGGATACCTGTCTGTCTACCTGTCTATTTATTCGTCTGTACATCTTTCTGCTAATATTACCTCTGTCTACCACAAATGGTGCAGCAAGAAATGGGTTTTACTAGCAACCAGCCTTACGCGACACATTTCAAGACTGCGCTTAGTCTACTATATACTTAATACTTTTTGGAGCCTCCTGCTGATTAAACACGATATACTGTAGACTGTATAGAGCCAGTGGTCAAGCGTTGTTAAGAGGATATGACGTAATTTTATATGCTCGGTTCGTTGATATCAATAACATGTGTATGTTTAAATTCAACCCTTAGCCTGTGTGTCACTCAGTCTGTCTCTTTGCCTGCTTTCGTGTCCTTTGGAAAACCTTGTTCAAAGACGATTGATTTTAAAACATTTCTTTTGAGCCCTGATCATTACCATCTAGCTATAAAGTAGGATCATGTCTAACTAACTCTATTTTGTTATTATTTGTACTTTTATCCATAACATAGATTTTCTTGAAGGTAAAAGTTTATTTCACATCAAATCCACAAGTTCTATTTTCTGTGAGTTTCATATCTTTATATATCACACTCAGCACATTTTGCAATCTCGAAAAATGCGAGTGAAAAAAACTAGCTCAAAAACACCTTTGCCTTTTTAAAAAGCTTCTTAATTATCTACGATGGAAGCAAACAATGGTGTGCTCAAAATAATCTCGCGACCTCCGCGAGATAAAGTAAACAACATATTTTTAGTGATCTTTGCCTGAACGCTGGAAGACATGTTGACAAATGCTAAGATAGACGTATTAATTAATTAGAAATAAAAGAAAAATGGAAAAGAAAGGATTAGATTAGAAGAAATGTATATCTTAAAGAAACCTATTGAAACGTAAAATGCTTTGTCCGATGTTTAATTAATTTAACATGGGCAAACTATGGATGATTTTTTTTTTGTTTTTAAATTCCAAAATAGCTGATATGAAATTTGCAAAAAATGCATCTCGAGTGACGTCATTCGCTTTGTTTTTCTCGCCCTGATAGAAACCCGAACTATTCCAGGAATATTAATTTGCTCTTCGTCCTTTGTTTTAATGATTTTTGAGCAAGCGTTTAATTCTGACGCTCTGAGCGAGCTTCCCCTAGCTATTATTTCTGCTGACGTAATATTTGCCGAGCGTCTTTGCCTCACGGACCTATCGATCCCGGGTCTTCTCGTCTCGGCCTGGAGCAAACACTCGTGCAGATCTCGGGGAGATACAGGAGGCGCGGCTCAGACACGGTGTAGCTTGTCAGCGAGACAGGATAGTTTTGGGTGTAGCTTGTCAGCGAGACAGAATAGTTTTGGGTGTGGGTTGTCAGCGAGGCAGGATAGTTTTGGGTGTGGGTTGTCAGCGAGGCAGGATAGTTTTGGGTGTAGGTTGTCAGCGAGGCAGGATAGTTTTGGGTGTAGGTTGTCAGCGAGGCAGGATCGTTTTGGGTGTGGGTTGTCAGCGAGGCAGGATCGTTTTGGGTGTGGGTTGTCAGCGAGGCAGGATCGTTTTGGGTGTAGCTTGACAGCAAGAGAGGGTAGTTTTGGGTGCAGCTTGTCAGCGAGACAAAATAATTTTGGGTGTAGCTTGTCAGCGAGACAGGATAGTTTGATGGTTAGAGACGGTGTAGCTTGTCACCGAGAAAGGGTAGTTTTGGGTGTAGCTTGTCACCGAGAAAGGGTAGTTTTGGGTGTAGCTTGTCAGCGAGACAGAATAGTTTGATGATCAGGAACGGTGTAGCTTGTCAGCGAGACAGGATAGATTGATAATAAGAGACGGCGTAGCTTGTCAGCGAGACAGGACAGTTTTGGGGTCAGAGAGGGTGTAGCTTGTCAGCGAGACAGGTCAGTTTTGGGTGTAGCTTGTCAGCGAGACAGGGCAGTTTTGGGTGTAGCTTTTCAGCGAGGCAGGATAGTTTGATAGTCAGCGACGGTGTAGCTTGTCAGCGAAACAGAACAGTTTTGGGGTCAGAGATGGTGAAGCTTGTCAGGAAGACAAGATTATATTTCGTGTAGCTTGTCAACGAGACAGGGTAGTTTTGTGTGTAGCTTGTCAGCGAGACAGGATAGCTTGATGGTCAGAGACGGTGTAGCTTGTCAGCAAGACAGGATAGGGGTATACAGGGACTGATAGAATTTGTAACCTGAATCTGACCAAAGAGCTGATCAGAAGCCGACTACAAAACTGTGGTGATGCACGTCAAAGTTGGTGGCACAGGGTTCATAGGGTCATCAGTCTACGTATATCTGACTAAACTCTTAATAATTATGTGGCAACAAATGAACAAAAACTACTGGATTAAGTAGTCGAAAACAGTTCCCAATGGATCTGGAACAGGAAAAACCTGAGTTTCCTTAATGGGGATTAAAATGTTCTGAATATCATGAGAACAGTTGGCAAAGTGATATAGGGCCTGGATTAGTATGCTAGTCAAGTCGAGGGTGTGGGTTCGAATCCAATGCCGAGCAAAAAAAAAAAAGGATGTCATAATTTAAGGGCCGGAACACTATAAGCGGATTTCTTCTCTGAAGACTCTCTGTTATTTAGCTTTCCGGTGAGTTTCTACTTACTATGTAAGTTAGCAGATGTTTTTACTCAATGAATCCTAAATGATGTGTATTTCTTGTAAACATTGATTGTGGTTTATCAATATAATCATACAAACCTGTCACCACAATCATCTGAGGCAGATGTTGCAAAGATAGTTTGACTGAACCACTGATAGTGCTAGCAACAGCAATTGGAAAAATTTTTAGAAAACACGGTGCCTACATTTATTGGGTAAACGTCACCTTTTAATAAACAAGCTGTGAATAAGACCCTTTCTGTGATTGCGAAGCTTTTGAGCAATCTCTGTTAGGTAGCTGGTTTCCATTTGTTGAATATTGTTATCTGGGAAATACCCTCTGTCCCTATTTTGTCTTTAAATTCTCACCTCATAAAGATATTGTGATTTGTCAAGGTGTTAAAGTACCGTATCTGCCCAAACTGTGTAATAACTACTACTACTACTACTACTACTATTACTACTACTACTACTACTACTACTACTACTACTACTACTACTACTACTACTACTACTACTACTACTACTACTACTACTACTACTACTACTACTACTACTACTTCTTACTACTACTACTACTACTACTACTACTACTACTACTACTACTACTACTACTACTACTACTACTACTACTACTACTACTACTACTTCTACTCGTAATTTTTGTGGTTATAATACGATACGGTTAGTTTCTAGAAGTAAATATTATTGATCGAAAAAGCTCTTTTTCGTTTTTTTTTTCTTGCAAATATCTCTGTTAAACCCAGCGAGAATTGTGCAAAAGGCAATCTACAAAGAAAAAGAAAAAAGAAAACCAAAAACTGAAGAAAAAAAAACAACAAAAAAACGATGAAATCAGAGTAAAGGACAAAGAACACATTAGAATGAAATTTTAGAAACCACAGAAAATTAAAAAAAAAAAAAACCTTTTTGGCAGGGAAAGACAGGCGCAATCTGAGTAGGGTTATTGTGTAAAAATCGATTATTACTTCATTCTTAGGCTGGGTCATGGTCGTAAGACTGGCATCACTGCTGCTCGGGCAGGGGAGATAATCTGCAATTACGTCATGAATACTATCGATTTCCGCGACAGCACAAGTGACGTCACAGTCGAGATGGTTTGCTATATGGCACGAGTGATGACGCGAAGAAAGCTGATTGGTCCGTTCGTGGAACCTATTTTTATGTCATATTGGGAATGACCGGGAATCACCCGCTGAAACTAGGTCAGTCGACATCTTCGCATGACGTAAATGGCTTTTCTGGAGCCTGTATCCTTGGGTCATTGAAGAAATTCCAAGGACTTATGAGACGTTATGAACAATAAGAAATGGCTGCAGCCTTGGAATATTTGCGGCTAGTCGCGTACAATGAGGAAGTGGGGCAGGATGTCCGACGGCTTGTATTACCTTTTATGATTTGTGCCAGGAGAGTAGAGTTACACTGAAACACACAATCACACACACGCCCTGTCAACGGAAGTTGAGGGAGGAGGGGGGGAAGTTGAAATGAGGGGAGTCTTGCGCAACGTCCGTTATTCGATCAAGGACCACATAAAGTAAATAAACGAAAAAACAAAACTAGCTATTAATTTTTTATTTTAATTTCAGCGCGTAGTCGTCTTAAGTGCAGAAAAATATCATCACCAACCAAAATAGCCTTTTGTAACTCACGAAGGGAACAATGCACGGGGTATAAACCGTCTTTATTTCAGTCGTATTTATCGAGCCCTCTTTCTTTCCTTGTTTACAGGTGCGTTTTTTTTTTTCGTAAGAACTGGATTATCTCTTGCCAAATGACTCGTTTACATAAGAGTCCATTGAACTTCCGTTTCCAGATGCGGAGTTTGCTTAAGAGTTGCCAAGTGGCTTATTGTTTTTAACAAAGCTAATGAGTCATAAGGTTGAGACTGTGATTTGTGTGGTAGGATAAGCAATATTGGAACTGGCCTTTCGATTACCAAAAATACATGGTACGTTAGAAAGCCTTTGCAGTGGTTTGATAATTTACGTACGGTACTCAGTTACCATATCCGCCATGGTAAGAATTCGACTTTCACCGGCCATGGTGTTAAAGCAAAAGGTCGCAGCTCAACATGTAAGCTTTGAACAGCTTAAAACAAGCACTGGAGGTCCAGGATTTGCGCTTGCCTAAATTAAAATTTGGAGTGTACATGAAAAATTGGTTATGGCTAAGTCGGTATGTAACTTATGGCTCTCACTTGGCCACACAAACTTTGCTTGAGAGAAACATTTAGGATCTGGGAAGACTAAGTTGTGAAAAATGTTATTAGCAGATTTTGAGACAAAGACCGTGAGGGAGAGAAAGAGCGAAGCAAGGTATGGAGAAAGACAGAGAGTGAGAAAGAATACTTACTTTACTGATTTAATATCTAATTTAACGGACTTATATTCTATGTTTTATGTTTAAGCAACTAATAAACCTATTGTCGATTTTACTGCTGTCCATTAGACTAGGTGAGGAAAAAAATAAAAAAAATAATAAAAAAAAAAAACTGTTACACAAAACGGATTTTTTAAATGCATGCATTATTGTATATTTTTTTTTTTGTAAATGTTAGTTTTGTCCTGGGTGTCGACATGTATTACTTTGAAAAATGTTACAATTCTTTTTTATTAAAACAATATTTTACTTCATTTCACCAAAGGTTTTATTTTGTCTATATTGATATGTGCAATTATTCAGAAACTTTTTCAAGTCTTTGTCATGATGAGGAAACATGGTTGATCAAACTGTCATTATCGTTATTTTCGGTATGATAAATAAGATGAAATTAATGATAACGATAAGTTCAACAGCATTCAAACAGTGCCTTTTTCAGCTGTTCATGTTCAGGCGTGATAAGTAGCATAAATCATAGAATGGTTCAAAATAATCACGATAATAAGGAGATGGGGATGATAATGATGATGAGGATGATGATGATGATAATTATGATGATTATGATGATGATGATGATGATGAGGATGATCCTGATGAGGATGATGATGATGATGATGATGATGATAATGATGATGATTATGATGATGATGATTATGATGATGATGAAGATGATGATGATGGTGATGATGACGATAATGCTGATGATAATGCTGAGGATGATGATGATGATGATGATGATGATGATGATGATGATGATGATGATGATGAAGATGATCATGATGATGATGATGATGAAAATGAGATATGCTGCCGGAAATGGAAATATACCACTTTAAAAAAAACGAGGATAATGAGGAGGATGATGATTATCATGTTATTTCATCATGATCAAGATGAAGTACACTGTGGCTGCTGGAGATAGGATTAAAGAAATATTTGATGATAATGAATGATGTGTTATCTATATTTTCATAAAATTAAGTATGCTGGTGATGATTCCGCTACTGATAATAAAGATGATGATGATGGTTGTGATGGAGATGATGATGACGATGATGATGATGATGATGATGATGATGATGATGATGATCCGATGTAGATGATTCTTCAAAGTTAAAGTTTGTATTGATCAGAGGATGTAATTATACATGGGAGGTAAACAATTTTTTTTTAGAGAATTTCCCATTTTTTTCTTCTTCTTGCAACTTCTTAAAGAAATTTAAAGAAGGTATAGATAAAACAATTTATGTCTGTTCTAACTGTGTAATAAATGATAAGAAAAGGATTGATATATTGACAGAAGGCAATTAACTCAGGTAAAGATTGTGAGCTGCAGGGACCAGATCTTTCCCTTCATATTTGAGTCCACCACCCCCAATAAACACACAACACACATATGTAATATACCCCAATACAAACTGAATACACTGTTTAAATCTCTTATTCTTTTAAAGTTCAAATAAAGAGAAAGTTATAATAAAAAATGATAGTTTGGATTATACATGGGATGTTTTTCCCCTTATCTATTCCATATCATATTCGGCCACGTCATAAACACTACCATAAAACGAATGAGTGAAAGTTTCTGGCATGTGACTGAGAGCGGTGCAAGGCAGCCTCGTGTACAATTATTATTAAAAAAAAAACTTTAATGATCACAAGTTTAGTTGTTATGTATACAACGCAAAGCACTGAAGCACAGTTTCAATGAAATAACAGAGAGGAGCAAGAGAAAGAGAGACAGAGAGACACAGAGAGAGAGAGAGAGAGAGAGAGAGAGAGAGAGAGAGAGAGAGAGAGAGAGCACTAATATTCGTATCAGCAAAAATTATTAGTAGTGGAATCATCTAAGTAGTCGAAGTAGTAGTAGTTGTAGTAGTAGTAGTAGTAGTAGTAGTAGTAGTAGTAGTAGTAGTAGTAGTAGTAGTAGTAGTAGTAGTAGTAGTAGTAGTAGTAGTAGTAGTAGTAATAGTAGTAGTAGTAGTAGTAGTAGTAGTAGTAGTAGTAGTTTTAGCAGTATTAGTAGTAGCAGCAGTAGTGATGGCAGTGGTAGTAGAGTCGTTAGTAAAAGCATTAGTAGTAGAATTAGCAGCAGTGGCAGCAGCAGCAGTAGTAGTAGTTGTAGTAGTAGTTGTAGTAGTAGTAGTAGTAGTAGTAGTAGTAGTAGTAGTAGTAGTAGTAGTAGTAGTAGTAGTAGTAGTAGTAGTTGTAGTAGTAGTAGTATCAGTAGTAGTAGTAGTACAAGAATTAGAAATAGCAATAGTTGTAATAGTTAAAAGAAGGAGAAGAAAAAGAAAAAAAAACTACTACTATTAATAAAAATAAGCAGTAGAAGAAGAAGATGAAGAAGAAGATGAAGAAGAATGTCTTGGTTGAAGCAGGCAGAAATTACTTTGAAGCAACAGTCATTTTCATCTGTCAAAGTGGTCATAAAAAATATCGAGAATCTGAAATAGAAATTCTTATCGTGTTTATTATGGTTTATTTTTTTTTTAATACCATTTCGGTATTTCATTTTATTATCTCTGTCTGGTATTTTGCAGCCTCCCAGCGAACGTTATGTAACCGACTTTTGAGCGAAGACTAAAAAAAGACTTAGTCAAACGTGTGATTTGATAAGATATTCAAGATTTTGCATTGGGCATAGTTTTTCCTAAAATTTTTACCTCAATGAGATGAATTTTGATCGTTTCTAAGAAACTAAATAAGCCCTAAATAAACAACGTTGAACTAAAGAAATTCCTCTGGATCGAACAGCCAATGATAGGTCGAATCTCAACGCGTTAGCTCTACCATATCAGCCATGGGGGGAGGGGGGGGGGGCTTGCTCAAAATGTGTGTTCAAATTCAATAACATATTTTTTTCATACTGAAATGATAGAATAAGGAAAGCCTGGTTGTTTCTTCTGAGATTTCTCGTGAGGGGTCCTAAACCTAAATCAATATGTATACCCCACTTATGTTGAAATAGGCCAACGGTTGTAAAGGGTTAAACTTTACATAAAGTTTCTCTGACGGAGGAATCGTCGCAAAAATAAAATGCACTATTCAATAAATAAAATACCTTGCTATATCTTTCTAATGGTATTGTAATAAATAAAACGATTACTAAACAAAATGATTTTGACAAAGACCAAGCTCCATTTATATTCTTTCTATAGTCTGTTGCCTTTTTTTTTATGATACTTTCAATTTTTATTCGGGCTAGAATTTTTATCTGAAATCTTTTCAGATACTTTGGCGACGTTAACATAGTAGTAAGGTTGTGCATTTGTTCTTTTATTATAAAGCTTTACTGGGAAACAGTAGTTGTATTAGAACTGCACTGAGCTTCAGTCAAACTTATGCAGGCGTGAAAAATAATTGAAGCTGGAGTCCTAATCTTTGTATTAGTGAAGATCTTGGGCTTTCTTTACTGAACCTCAGAGATTCAGAAGATGGGCTAGATTGGAATGTGTTAGTTCTCTCAGAGGTTTTTTCTGTCTGCATGTCTTCATCCCAATGTCTCTTATCTTTATTTTCCTCCCTTAAGCATTCTGCGTCTGTCTCTTTCTACGCAATTTTAATTTCTGCCAACTTTGCCTGCCTGTTTGATAATCCACATTTCTCTATGCCCCTCACCTCCTCATACGGTCTCTCTTTCTCTGCCCTTCCTCTATTAGTCTACCTGTCATCATCTTTCATTCTCCCATTTCTTTTTTTCCCTGTCTCTCACATTCATCATCTCCTTCTCTTCATCTGTATCTGCCTCCGTTCGCTTCTCTTACCCTACTTTCCTTTCACCATTTTTTTTTACAATCATTTTGTGCTCCCCTCCCGCAGCACAAGAGCTTGCCTGCTCCAGAGAATCAGTGGGCCAGTAGAGCATCTCCTGATCGATGACAGTATCGATCTCTGGCGACAGTACTGAGACATCAAGATCTGTCCCAGAGCATGCCGGGAACAGCTTCACACAGTGGAGCTACAGTGAGCCACAGAGAGAGAGAGAGAGAGAGAGAGAGAGAGAGAGAGAGAGAGAGAGAGAGAGAGAGAGAGAGAGAGAGAGAGAGAGAGAGATTGAAACCGAGGGAGCGGCAGGGTAATAAATAATTATTTCAGTTTTCATTTGTGCATTATGCCAGGAAGCCGACTATGAGGAAAAAAGTACACTCTAATGAATACATACAAATTTTGAAAATTAGACAAACGTGAGAGAGATATACAAAAAAAAAGAACAAATTGAAATTAAAAAAATGAATGCAAATAAAATAATACAGTTAGGTAACGAGGAATAGAAAAAATAGAAAGAAAAAGAGATAGATAGATAGATAGATAGATAGAGAGAGAGAGAGAGAGAGAGAGAGAGAGAGAGAGAGAGAGAGAGAGAGAGAGAGAGAGAGAGAGAGAGAGAGAGAGAGAGAGAGAGAGAGAGAGAGAGAGAGAGAGAGAGGGGGGGGAGTCAGAGAGAATGGAAGAGAGGATAACATTCTCACACCAAATAGTCCATGAAAGTGAAAGTCTGAATGAAGCCATGTTCAAAGTAAATCTTATTTTCTTTAAAATCCACGACGGCTTAAGCAGGTTAGATTCTTGTTTTTGTCTATTTATTATCTTTCGTTCTATCTCTACTTTAATCTGTCTTTCGTATGTGTATGTATGTATGTATGTATGTATGTATGTATGTATGTATGTATGTATGTATGTATGTATGTATGTATGTATGTATGTATGTATGTATGTATGTATGTATGTATGTGTGTATGTGTGTATGTATGTACATGTATGTATGTATGCCCGTATATATGCACGTATGTATGCATGTATGTATGTATGTATGTATGTATGTATGTATGTATGTATGTATGTATGTATGTATGTATGTATGTATGTATGTATGTATGTATGTATGTATGTATGTATGTATGTATGTATGTATGTATGTATGTATGTATGTATGTATGTATGTATGCATGTATGTATGTATGTGTGTATCTTGCTATATGCGTATATTTATCAATTACGTATATACCTACTTAGCAATCTCTTGTCTTTAAAATCTGGCGAGCTATTGGAGAGCCAGATATTCTTTGTTCTCCATTGTTCTCTTTCCTCAGCATTTCCACACATTTACACGGTCTAAAACCTGTCTTGTGCTGAACATTATCTCCGCATTAACTTTGTGTTTCTTACTTTCTTCCAGACCAGAAGCCTTGGAGGAACGTTGGTTTAGATCCTGATGATCGTAGGAGGGATCCTTATCAAAAAAGCCTTTTCCACAAATTCGTCAGAGCGTCCGATGGCGTGCCGTACTGCTGTATTCTTGCCATTTTATCATAGATTATATATCTTTGTGTAAAAAAGCAGAGGAATTTCGAGAACGTCTCTATCTATGCATGTTTCTTTCTCTACGTGTGCCGTGAATGAATCCATGATAAACAAGCATGTGGAACTTCATCCTGACAATACAAGAGATAGCGACAGCCATATTTCTGAGCTGACAGATTTAAACTTGTTTAATTAGAGGATCTTTAGCTGTACAAACAGTGCACTGGCTTGAACTCTCTATTGCGGTACTCCAGATAGTGATCCCTCTGCGTCAGAATAACCACCAGGATTTTTGCGGTACTCCAGACAGTGGTACCACTGCGTCAGAATAACCACCAGGATTTTTGCGGTACTCCAGACAGTGATCCCACTGCGTCAGAATAACCACCAGGATTTTTGCGGTACTCCAGACAGTGGTACCACTGCGTCAGAATAACCACCAGGATTTTTGCGGTACTCCAGACAGTGATCCCACTGCGTCAGAATAACCACCAGGATTTTTGCGGTACTCCAGACAGTGATCCCTCTGCGTCAGAATAACCACCAGGATTTTTGCGGTACTCCAGACAGTGGTACCACTGCGTCAGAATAACCACCAGGATTTTTGCGGTACTCCAGACAGTGATCCCTCTGCGTCAGAATAACCACCAGGATTTTTGCGGTACTCCAGGCAGTGATCCCACTGCGTCAGAATAACCACCAGAATTTTTGCGGTACTCCAGACAGTGATCCCACTGCGTCAGAATAACCACCAGAATTTTTGCGGTACTCCAGACAGTGATCCCACTGCGTCAGAATAACCACCAGGATTTTTGCGGTACTCCAGACAGTGATACCACTGCGTCAGAATAACCACCAGAATTTTTCAGCTTTGGCATTTTTTAAGTTTCTTGCCATTAACCGTGGTGATGCTTCTGGTGTCATTGGTGATGGTGATCGCCATGTTGGTTTCCATATATTGTGAACTGGGTGCCTCAAGCCAATACTTGAGAAATTTTTGAATCAGTGCTTCACAATAGTCATCTTTATCTTCAGGAAGACCGGTACGGACTTTTATTACGTTATCATTAACATTTTCGAGCATAACTCTATTCTCTGTGTCCTAATCTGGCAGTATGATCCTGAACGATCCATCAATGTTGCTGTTGAAACAATAATAAATGAGGATTAGCATAATTTTTCTTGAAATACATAATGAACAGATAATTTCAGTCCAATACTTGAGAGACCGGAACACAATATATGCTGCTGAAGAGGAATGACGAATAAAAAATATCTCATGATGCACAATCTTGTATAAATTTTAAAAATTATTTAAATCCAACTATAAAGAAAAGAAGGCGTTAATGACAGAAAAGGAGAAAGCTACGGTAATTATGACCTAATTATTTAATCCAACTCGTCAGAGAAAAGAGCAGATATTTCATTCAATAGGTAGAGATATATAGCACTGATTAATTGAAAATTAATTCAGTAAGAAATAAAAAATTACATGGCTGCAGTAGCGACGGAAGCAGTAGAGAGAACAGAGGCAACAAGAGGTAGTGAGAGAAAGAGAGAAGAGACAGAGAGAGACAGAGAGACAGAGAAACAGATAGACAGACAGACACAGAGACAGAGATGTGGAGAGTGAGACAGACAGAGAGAGAGATAGAGAGAGACAGACATAGACAGAGGGATAGAGGGAGAGTGAGTGAGAGAGAGAGAGAGAGAGAGAGAGAGAGAGAGAGAGAGAGAGAGAGAGAGAGAGAGAGAGAGGGAGAGAGAATGGAAGGGGGGAAGAAAAACAGAATGGCAGAGAAGTAGAGAGAAATAAGAAAATTAAGTAGAAAACTGGAGAGATCAGAGTTTGTGTGCCTGTATGGTGTATGTGTGAGAAAGGGAGAAAAGAAAGAAAGAAAGAGCACCTACGGACGATAGACACACTGGGAGAAAGAGTAAAAGAACCTCAGAGAACTAAAGAGGAAATAACGAGATAGGGTGCGAGGAGAATAAGGAAAGCAATTTGGGAGCTGACTCTCCCATGAAGAAAGTAAACATAGCCGCCATCTCAATCTCTATCAAGCCACCCAAATAAAATCTGAATACAGACATAACTATGAAGACGAGAGCAAAAACTTTGAAAAAAGTGTAGTTTAAGAACTATAATTGACCAAATAAGCTCAGCACAAGGATACAGAAACAGGATTAATTAGATGGAAGGATGAGTAGAAATGAAGAAACATATAATTGCCAGGTAGATGTATATATATATAATATATATATATATATATATATATATATATATATATAGAGAGAGAGAGAGAGAGAGATAGATAGATAGATAGATAGATAGATAGATAGATAGATAGATAGATAGATATAGATCTATGACTTGTTGCTGGACCTGCCATCCTCACCTTGAGTGCGGAGAGGACCTACTGACCAATGGTCAGTTCCCAGCCTTAGTCGCGGGAGTCAGAGCAAAGCAAATGAAGTGCAGGAGTCACGAGGTGATACATCAAGAGGCCCAGTCTATATCATTCTACTGGATGGGATTTTTTTATACTCACTTTCAACTCTAACCCGGTTATGATTATTACTGTAATGTTTAGCGTTGAGGTTGTTATGATAGAGGAAGGGAAAAAAAACCCAATGAAAAGTGAAATTCGCTCTTTTCGAAAGTGAATGCCGTCTTAGAAATATTTGTTTTCTATTGTCGTGGTGTTTTACAAATGTTTTTCACTTAAACTGGTGTAAATGGTTGCGTCTAAGGTTCAGTTGTTAAGCATTTCATTTTGGGAATGAATCTGAATAATAAAAAAAACAAAAAAATACAAAAAAAAACCAAAACAAAAAGCAAAACAAAAGTCAAAACAAAAAAACAAACAACCAAACAACTCAAAATATTAGATTAAAAAAATCAAACCAAATGTGTATGCAAAGCCCAGATGAGGTGCACTGGACAGTGATCAGCCTGTAAAGTTTGCTGACCTGTATTTCCGTTGGCCAAAATTTTCCGCATCGTCAGGCCAAGTTGAGTAAATTTAATTGTACTTTCCTGAAAAGCAGCTTTAAGTTAAGCAGGGCTGCGAGATGGCTGCCGCGGGAATTGTGTAATCTAGTCCTAACTGGAAGCTCTACAATACAAGCTTTTATTTATTTATTTATTTTTTTTTTTGGTCCTTTTTTCCAGGAATAAGAAACCCCATTCATAATACTGTGTGGGAAACATCTTTCTTAAGAAAAAAAAAATTAATTCAGAGTTAAACGAACTGGGAAAAGAATTTTTCTTTTTCTTTTTTTTTTCGTTCCGTTTTTCTTAATTTACAATTCAAGTTTTCATAATTGAAAAAAAAACTTTTTTTCAAAACCTTCTTCTAGCTTTTTTTTTTAGGTTTTATTATTTGGCTTCTTCTCTGCCAACTTCATGGCAGTTAGTTTCAAGACGACATTTTTTGTACGTGTGTGGGAGTAGTTTTTAGGGAGCGGAATGAGATTTTTGGACCGGGCCAGGCGCAAAAAAAAAAAAAAATCATTAGAAACGGAGGTGACAATAGTTTTCTGGAATTTACATAAATTTTTCAGTTGCGATAAATTATTTCATACATGAGAGCAAATTGTATCTTTTTCGTTAGAATGTAACCTTCATCATCTATGATCGGCCAAGAGATATTTGAGCAGGACTGAGATCCTTACATTAGAAGATTAAAACCAGCAGTTAACCCTTACGTCTTCTAATTGTTTACCTGCCAGTTTGGATTCAAAAATCCCTTTTCAGGGATGAGAAAAAAAAAAAATGCGTTATTTATTAACCGGCTTATCAACACTTTCTCAATTATCTTTTTGTTGGGTTTTTGTCCGTTATTTCTGTCCCACCGTTTCCTTATAATAGCGCTAATAATGGGATTAAGCAATGCAGTATTAGACATCACTAATTCCTGGAGTTTTTTTTTTTTTTTTAATTATCTCGATGAGTTCGAATCCTGTCTTTGTCTCCTCGATCAGAGCCTCACGGGGAGAACTTAACTCTACATCTAAAGCTTAACAACAACTTTAATAACTTCAAACAAAATAATAAACAACTTTAATAACTTCAAACAAAATAATACAATCTCGCTAGATAAAAATATTTCAAGAATAATTGCGAAAAAGGTAAAAAAAAAAGTGTCGCCATCTTTAATTCTTTTCTTTCTTTTTGTGAGAAGAGTTTATTGCTTTATTCCCAAACACAGGAATAGCAGAATATTTAAACCACCCAGCCCTCTCATGCGTGTGAAAGAAGCAAACAGAAAAACAAACAAACTGTTGAACATTTGAATTAAGGGAAATCTTAATCTTCTTCTATGAATGAAAAGTAAAGCTATTTTTTTTTATCTTTGAAATGATCTGAATATTTCTGATGAAATCTCCTCTTTTCCTATACAGTTTACCAGTCTCAACAATGCTAGAAAGTTCCAGTAAGAATAAACATATCATAAGAAAATTGTTCTGAATCGTTCCTCTTTGATAATATCGAATATTTTACCTTGTTTTATTATTCTGTCCACGTCACTTGTCTGCCCGATCTACCCTCACAACCGCCCCCTATTTCCTACGGGGAAAAAAGAAATAATCATAGGAAATTCAAAATAATCATAGACGTGCTCTGCAATAATAAACCATTAAAGAACAAAGAAAATCAATGATCTTCCCAAAAAGTGAAACTTATGAGGGCGGTTTTGGTGACTTTTAAAACGATTATATATAAGCTCTAAATGTCCTTCCCTCCTCTCATCATAATCATAC